>VZTJ01002731.1:339804-366374 GCA_013397795.1 Orthonyx spaldingii | reverse complement strand
GCTTCTCCTTCGAGCCGGAATCGAACCAGCGACCTAAGGATTCCCGCGGGCCGCGCCTCTACAGTCCTCCGCTCTACCAGCTGAGCTATCGAAGGGAGCTGGGCGTTCTTGGCGCTCCATGGCATAAAACCTTTCTTCCCGGCGCCACTGGTGATGTGTGCCCTGAGCAGAGCTGGAATTCCCTCCCCGGGAACAGCTGGAGCACAGAGGCGCGCTCGGGACAGAGACACGGAAATGCGAACGGCCCAAACGTCCAGCGGGGCTCCCGCACCCTCGGCGCTGCTGCCGGCGGGTCCGGCAGCGCAGGGGGCGCGGCCCTCCCGACCCCTCCCGCTCCGAGGGCGAGCTATCCAGGCGTACGAGGGCAGCGCTTCCCGCTTCCCTCCCTCGCCGAAAAATCCGTGCCCTGCAGTTGCTCGTGTGCTTGAGGAGCGGGAAGCGCGCGTCTCATCCATCATCCAGCCAGCGCTTTGTCGGGGCGCCTGCTCCAGCCACGGCACGGGTCTGGTGGGAGGTCATCCCCAAATAGAAACAGGTTGGAAAACACTTCTCCGATCATCGGTCCAGCCTATGACTGAACACCACCGTCAAACTGCATCATGGCACTGAGTGGCTAATCCAGTTCTTCCTTGAATATCTCCGCGGGCGGTGACTACACCACCTCCCTGGGCAGCCCATTCCAATGTTTTGTAACCCTTTCCGTGAAGAAATTCCTCCTAATATCTAACCTAAACCTCCCCTGGCACAGATTAAGACGATGTGCTCTCATCCTGTCACTAGCTGCCTGGAAGAAGCTGAACCCCACACCTGGTTACAACTTCGTTCCTGGTAGAAACATGGCAGCACATCCTCGTGTGGCTGTGCTGATGGACACGTGGACTCCACGGAGCTCCTGGGAGAACAAGGAGGGAGCACCTGCTATAAAGACAGGTGTTGGTAGCTGTGCAGTCCAAAAAATCCAGAAGGACAGCATTTAGAAGTGCTCATAGTGTCCACTTGGCACTGGGTTGCTCATATCCATCATAGGGCCAAACCATTGCTTTTTATTAATTGCAATGTGATTTTTACTTTAGTGGTCAGAACAAATCACCAAAACAGCCGATGGTTTCTTATCCATCATCTTCTTTCCAAATACCTTTTTTTCAATGGTTTACCTAGGGAAATTTGCTAACCACCACCATTACAGAGGCAATGACCTCCTGAAGCTATCACCATCATGAAGTACAAGCGACATTCCAGCAGAACCTCTGAGTGTTCCAGGTATTTCCTTACACGAGTCTTTAGCTGGAACTATAGAACAATTTGGGTTGGAAGGAACCCTAAAAATCATCTACTTCCAGCCCCGATGCCATGGGCAGGGACACCTTCCACTAGAACAGGTTGCTCAGAGCCTCATCTAACCTGGCCTGGAACACTTTCAGGGATGGGGCATCCACAACTTCTGCAGGCAACCTGTTCCAGTGTCTTACCACCCTTGGTAAACTGTGATAATCTTTTCCTAATATCTAATCTAAGCCTACTGTCTTTTAGTTTGAATCCATTCCCCTTTGTCCTGTCATTACATGACATGCCCAGTTATGCTTTAAATTGTATTTAAAAGAGAGATGCTCCACTCCCTTAATCATTTTGGCAGCCCTTCACTGGACCTGCTGCAGAAGCTCCATGTCTTACTTGTCCTGAAGAGCCCAGCACTGCACACAGCACTCCAGATGTGGCCTCACCAGGGGTCAGCTGAGGGGCAGGATCACCTCCCTCGACCTGCTGTCAGTGCTCTTCCTACGGCACCCCGGGGTACCACTGGCCTTCTTGGGCACCGGAGCACGTCGCTGTCTCATGGGCAGCCTGTTGTCCACCGACATGGAATTCACGGAAGTTATCTGAACAAACAAAGCCGTGTATGGAGTCTGTACCTCCCCACGACTGTACAGGCTGAACTGAGGATGTTCCCAGTCCATCCTCCCAGCGCTGTCAATGTTCCCGGTACATCCCCACGGCACTGTGGATGTTCCCGGTACATCCCCACGGCACCGTGGACGTTCCCGGTACACCCCCACGCACTGAGGACGTTCCCGGTACACCCCCACGGCACCGTGGATGTTCCCGGTGCCTGCGGGCAGGAACGCCGGGCTCGCAGCGCCCCCTGCGCGGGCACGAGGGAAACGCAGGCGGCGGCGCAGCCCCCAGGGCACGGGAGGGCAAAAACTCACCAAAAACCCACCAAAAACCCAACTTCACTCGCACCACAAACCTACTGTTACACGGGCGAACTCGTTTCGTTGCATCTTTCACGAAGAAAAAAAAATTCCTTGAGGTTTTTATTTGTAGTCTTTGCTAATAGGTGTTCAGCACCAACCTACATTCCCTGTGATGCACTTTTAGTATCCAGGGATGACAACGCAGCAGGTTTCCCCACATCAAAGCTCTGACAGGAGTCTTTGAACGTCAAAAGCTGTAATGAAAAAGTAATAAAAACCACCCTGAGACAGGATTTGTGTCATCATCCTCATACAGTATGAAATGGCATCTTTTAGCACTCATTTGTATTTAATTCAAAGTGAAAGAAGCCTGAAATAAAAATATTGTTGTCTAAATAGGTACCTTCTTGTATATTCCCATAGTAACACGTGTGTTCCTAATTTGCAGGAATTAGATCCTGAAAGCATTAGCTGAAGCAAATTGCTAACTTAATAAGCACTGATGGCCCTGTTGTTAAAAAGAGTAATAACCTAAAGATGCAGTTTGTTATGACATCCAGTAAACATTCTCCTTGGAGTACACCAGTAAGCACATACACACCTCACTTTTTTTTTTTTTTTTTTTTTTTATCCTGTTACTGTCCTGTGTGACAAGTTCTAATGTTTGTAGTTTCTTCACTCCTACATGATTTAAAAAAAAACAAAACCAAAAAAAACCCCCAAGTATGGAGATGCATCCTCCTCTCTCTATCTCTTCTCAGCTTCTAGTAACTTTACAAAATCAAGCCAGAGGTCTACTTCTCTCTCCAGAGACCTTATAAGAAAGAAGGCACAAACATACACTGTCTCTGTAGCAGGATATGGACTGTCCCCTCCCATCCCATTGGAGCCGTCATGGCCCACCAGCCACTAGGCTCAGTCTTGTTAGACTTCTGATAGGACACTCACCAGCCAGCAATGTCTAAGTCCCATTGTGCAAGAACTGTTTTCTGCCTTTGTTTGTCCTTCCCAAGACTCCCTTGTGATAAAGAAGAGCTCAGTTCCAGCATAGACCCAAAGAACATGGCCAGGTGCAAAGACACTGCTGCAGGTTCAGGGTGTCAGGATGAGGCAAATGCCACCATCACTCCTAGCTCATAGACCTTGAGTCACAGTGGACATACTTTCAGTGGCATTTTTGCCACTTTCCTATTACCTTAGGACTGTTGAGTCTCCTGACAAATCAAAACCAAACAACACTAGAATCAGCTGTTGGCATTTGGATCTTGCTTGGGTTTTGTAGTGTGGCCCAAATGCAAACAAGCAGTGGGCAACACACTTCCAGAGATAGGACACTTGTTCTTACCCGGAGGATTCAATGGGCAAAGTGCCCTGGAAGAGAGAGTGATGGTCCTATCATTTGTTCCATTATTTATTCCTTCTCATTTAGTTTCCCGCTGATCTGCAGGGGAAGAACTTCTATTAGGCATTCATTATGACCTCAACTAACAGCAGGTTGTTCCTGCTGGGAAACAGGTCCCTTCCCATGCAAAACTGATGCTTCAAAAAATTTCACCAAGCTGGAGTGGTATGAAGGCCACACTACAAGGCCATATGTTAAATCCATATGCGTATTATTGGGCTCATTTTTTACAGCTCCAGTTTGGTGAGCGCTCCATCTATTTCCTGATAAAGTCTTTAATGAATAAAAAATACCAGTCATGATCCCACTGCCTGTTGTCACATAATTGAAATGATAGAAAAACTCTGAAGTCACATGCAGAAGTTTGTAATTCTTTGCTGCCATGCATCAGAATCTCATTGTGAATTCAGGCAGCCAATTCAACATTTCCCTGGACAATAAAGCAGTACATGGATATTCCCTGGGAGGCACAGGGCTTAACATCACCGACTTGAAGTTAAGAATAATCAGTCTGTCCTAGATGTTCTCCTCATAGGTTGTTTGGGAACCTTACAACAGAGGAACCCATATGAAGATGATTCTCAGCATAAATAATCAACAAGGCATGCAGCTGAGTTCTTGGTATGAGAGAATAATCTAGCGAAATTCCTACAAAGTAAACTCAAGAATCAGTTTTTTGCATTGTGGAAAACAAGTGGCTTATTTCCTCAGCGAACAGTTTCCCAACCAATTGCTGCCAGTCTCACATAACTAAGATCTATAAAGTAAAAGAAACACTTGATGATTGCTAAAATAAAGAAAAAGCTCGGTGTAGGTGACCTTGCGGGTTTTTTACCAGGTACTTTCCTTTTAGTAGTCTTCAACACTTTATCACCAGTTGCTCCAATGACTGCAATCTTCAGAGCTCAGCACTGGCTGAAACACCACATATGTCAATTAAACCACATGTATCCATCAAGTCTTCAGCCCAGCTGCTTGACTTGGTCTCGATTCAATGTCACAGCACCACTCATTCAGCGCCCAAGGTGTTCTTGCTTGCATCATCCTGGTGGGGTTGAGCATCCTCCCCATGTTTGGAGAAATTCCCAATGAAGAGCACAAGGATACGCACCTTTATACTCTTTTAAATTAAAATAGTTCTTTTAAATTAAGATTAAAATTACTCTTTTAAATGAAAAGTCTCTTTTCAATTAAAATAGTTCTTCATATGGCAGCACCTTATTATCTGCATCTGTTCTATGTCTCAGTACTGAAGATTCCAGCTTGTCATCTATACTCCAGTCATGTCACAGTCAGTTCAGGGAAGCTGAAGTTCAGAGCAATTTCAACTTGCTGTGTGCCTTCAGAGTCATACTTAGTCTTGTTTCATTCTTTTCTTTGTTGCAACTACTCGGTATCAAAGATTCTGAAGGACAATATTCTATTCGTGGCTGATCTGATTTTGTTGGAATTCTCTCCAAATGCTTCTCATAACATTTTCCTAAAATGTTAAGCCTTACAGGATCAACCCCTTCACCTAGAAGAGTTAGTAAATTCTGGGCACTTTGACTCAACCTATTTATACAGCCTTTTGGAGAGGGGAAGGAGTACTGTTACCTTCACTTAATTCAATCAGCCTGTGTTCAGACTCAGAAGAATTGCATGTACTTTGTGATTTCATCAATTTTACTGTATCGACATTATCCGTGCTAGAGTAGGAAGGGTGGAAACAAAAGGCTTAAAAGCTACCATATCACAAAAATACCAAAATAATCAAGAGTATCTGGATGGACTCAGAATTTATTCCAGTGCATTAACCTCCCTGACAATCACACACACAAAACATCTTGCATGTTTACAAAGCAGCCTATATCAGCTTATCAAGGAGGCTGTACAACTACTGAAAGAATTCTGAGGTGGCCTTGAAATCAAGCCTTGGAGTGAAAAAAACAACCACAGTTCCCAGGCTCAGAAGATCAATAAAGCGGCTCCAGGGATACAGCCCTGCCAGAGACCAACACTAGGATCCTCTTGCACAGACTGCAAGGAAACAGTGCTGGTGCACAGCTCAGATGGATGCTGTCACTTCAAAACCAAGCTCTAAGCCTCACCTCAGCTGCTATGCAAAGTACAGTAGCAGCTACACTGATTGACAGTATTCCTTTGAAGAGGCAAATTTCATTTGGCAACCACATCACCTATGCTTTCAATGACATGAGCATTAACTTAAATGAGGCACTATACAGGCAGATACTACATTTTAGGGGCTAAAAGTGGAACAGCCTTGAATCAATGAAAGAGGGAAAAAACATTCCTAAGTTTACCCTCAGACATTGCCTACCATCTTGCTATCAACTTGCAATAATTAGTAATGATACCACTGCAAGATTAGATTATAATATTAATCTCATTTAGCAACCTAATTTCTCAAATGCCACTTGTTTATTTTGGAAATTACAGAGGAATAATTTTACTAGTTCTGGTCAAGTATGCAAATATTTTTTGAAAAGCAACACCAACATATTTACAACTTTGGAGACCAAAGGGGACATTTGGAAGTCACCTGTTAATCAGGTACTAGCATTACTCCATGGTTTTAGAATTACATCCTAATAAGTCATCACTAGAAATGCAAGAGAAGACAATTTAATTTTTAGAAAGGGACTAAAGCAGTCAGAGCCAGACTGAGCCAACCTCAGAGTCAGGCAGCAGTAACAGTGTCCTGGCAACAGCCTGAGGTAGATTCAGGCAAGCCTAGATTCAGACTACGTTCAATAGTATCCTGGTGATAGATGAGAAGCACTGGCTTGACTTGCTACCCAAAAATCAAAACTGCTTTATAAAAAACTTTACTTTGATCCCCAGCTTTCCAAACTAGCAACAAGACTCCCAACACTGATTACAAAAATAGGAATCACACAGACAAATCTGCCAGTATCACAACCAGCACTCCCAGAGGTGCTGGCCTCTGCTGCTTGCACAACTGTAGTTTACCTCTTTATCCAAGGCAGTGTTGCTCCCATGCCCTCGAGAATTCCAGCAGAAGAGAAGAGAGATGAGAGGGTGCTTACAGATACAAAAGCCTGCATACCTCCATCCTGGCTCCACTTCTCCAGGCAGAGCAGGTGTCCATGAAAAGTCTTCAGTTACTGCAAATGTGTTTTTCAAGTTTGTGAAAAGATGCAAGTTTATGAGAATATACAATGTAGAACCTCAGGGTCAGTGTTGGAAAGAAACAAAATGTTAAATTAAAAAAAGATGATTTTCACAGTGGCAATAGATACCTGGGAATTTTTGGGCTGCTGGCTTAATAGAGACCTGAGAGTTCAAAGTTCCCAGACTAAGGAGGGAATGGACTAGCTCGGCAGACTTCAAATGCAGGGAAGAAAACAAACCAAAAAAAATATGTTGGTGACTGCGGAAGGGTAAAGAAGTAGTTACGGTTAGGAAAAACAGAGGGAACAAATAAATAAATACTGGCATTTAGCTTCTTCCATGGTACCATGCCTTGACTTTTCTTATTTTGAAAGCAAAAAGAAGCACGTACCCTTGACCTTTATTTCCTGCATCCCTCTTTGCTGTCTGCAAAAATAATTGCTATTTCCAGCATCTGTCTTAGGAAGCCAGGAAGGGCTTTATTCTAAGAAAGACATAGTGGAGAAGGAAGTAGTATTCTTATAGGTGCAAAGTTCAGATGTAGGATTTGGTATGTACTGAGCAATGCTTGAGCAGATTTGAGCATATAAATAGCTAGAAATAGGAGTTATTTCATTCTCCACGCATTTAAGTTAGGCCCTTGCCTTTTCTGTGTGTTTTGGCTTTTTTCTTGCTGCCCCAAAAACTGCACCAACATGGGGCAATGTGTTGAAAGGTTTCACCCCTTCTCTCCCATTGGGTTGAAATGTATGTACTTGGCAGTTTCTGCTCCTGGGAAGTCCCCAGATTTGGAGTGAGCCACTGTAGCTTCTAAAGTTCCACCAAAGAGATGGAACAACATAAAACATGGTTGCCCTACAGAACTGCTAGGTGAGTTTTTAGAAATATTGATAAATCCCTACGCATCTTCTTCCCTTCTGAATATGCACGTAAGTCCTCCCATCTCCTAGGAATCTCCCTTTGTTCTTTCCTGTGTCATGTAAGGTTTTTGTGCTTGTTATAAGGTTTTCACACACATCAGTCTAATTTGTGTGAAATTCAATCTTTTGTTGTCTCTTGCTGTCTCTAAGAGCAGCAGTATAAACAGAGGAGAATAAACTTACAAAAACATCCGTGGTATAAAGGATATAGAATAAAAGTTCAAGTGACAGAAGAAAAGCAAACAGGAAAGGCAGCCCAGCATCAGAAGAGACCTCTTGAGGATTTGCAGAGGTGGCACAAATGCGGGTGGGAAAGGAGAACTTAAGATCAGGAGGTAGCCTCTGGCAAGAATTGCTCCACATTTACACAACAATGTGACAATCTGGAAGAAACTTCATTTTAAAGAAAAACTTACACACTGACCTGACAAAGTAGCCTATAAAATCAAGTTTTCTTATTCTGAAAGAAGTTGCTTGAAGCATGCCTTAAGGGTTTGTTAAGAAGTGACTGTGCATTTCATGCAGCCAGACTCCACAGATTGTTGGCTAATAAGAACCACAGCACCATTTAAACCTTCTTATAATTTCTGGTAACTTCCTTCCATCTGCCATCTTTCTTTTAATTTTTCACTTATTGAATACAAGTTCCAAACAGCACAGACCCAGTCCAGGCCTACAGGATCACTTTAGAAGTGAAATTAGATTTGCTACCAGCAAGACAGGCCACTAGAAGTATTATTTTCTATGGAAAACAAAATTAGGTAGTCTTTCAAAAATAGAGGTGGATAAAGTCCAAATACAAGTCTGTGTAGCTATCTCATAATCAATGTTTTTCAGTAACAGAATAGAGAATAATAGTCTTTTCTGAAGCCTCTTAAAGTGCCTGCAAGTGACTGCAACAGAGGTCATGCTTACACTGAAGCCTAATTCCTCTGTGTTAATAGATGTTCAGAATAACCCAGTGTACATCAATTTAAGTAATTCAAAACTAAATAAGCTGTTTCAAACCAGCTGTAGCAACAGGGTTTCTGCAATGTCAACTTGGCCATCAAGTCTACTGTGAATCCAAACACCTACTTTGCTTTATCCATTTCTGAGTAATAAATACTCAGAACATCACAAACCAGTAGAAGCCAACATATATCAAAGCCTCTACATCAAGCAAAGCAACATAATTTCAATTAACTTCTGCAGTCAGTATAGGGTGTTTGAATTGACTTTGTAATACCAAAGGCACCTTCCATAACTTACTACACACGCTGATGAACATCCAAGGTTCACTCTCACCCTGGCCCTAGGGATAAGATTGTATTTTGAGGAGTCTTACGGTGATAGGAAGCCGGGGTTTTACAGTGATGTTACAAGAGATTTGCTGTGGACATGCACAAGAAAAAAATGAGACAAACCAACCAAACAATAAGTAACAACCCAAACCCAACAACTCCACTCCAAAATAAAAATTTAGACAGATATTAAGATTGTACAAATAATTGCAGAAGTAAAATGAAAACACTGGAAAGCACACATAACTTTGTTGCTTCATACATTCAGTACTGGTTTTGGCTCAGATTACAAACACTGTATTAATAAAGATGAGCAAATTTCTAGCTTAGCATTAAGCATTTAAACTTTTGAAATACAAATCTTCTGAAGGATAATTTTCAATTCTTCAGGATATGACATGCAATCAAAATTAACTCTGTGTATCTACACCCATCATCTCAAAGAATGCTTTAATGCTAGTACACTTGGAATTAAAACCTTTCAGTAAATACAGGAAGAAGTAACACAAGAGTTTTGCAGATGGGTTTTATGGCTCCTTTCTAGACTCAGAAGTTTTGATTAAAGCCAATTTGTGAAACAAAGTACCACATGTAGCTGGTGGGAAAAGCATAGAAATAATTTAAATAGTTGTCAATATGTTCATCTTTGAGCACTGCCAAATTTTCAAAAGCCTAGTTCTTCCAAATTATACTATTCATACTTGAATATTACATGCACATATTAAAATTTTGCTTTGAAATACATTTTGACCAACGTTTCAAATCACAGATTTCAAGGTATCTTAAATGCTGACTTGGTCAGCATTTTTCTACATCTTCTTGGTGGTAACTTGGAAAAAATATGCAGGTCTTGAATTTTGCTCTCAAATATATGAAACATATATGGTTTGGAAATATCTCAAATTCAAAGGTCCTGCATGTTCAATGAAATATTTAGAAGAGGCATGAGGTCAAAAAACCCAACTTTTTCCTTAAAAGAGCTTTTCTTTCAAAAAAGCTCTTTTTAAAAAGAACCATTACTAAAGGAAAATAGATGACATCAGATTTTACTTTTCTAAGAGTTGTACCAGTTTTTCAACTTCTGTATTAGTATTCATGTATGCAAGTATAATGCAATTTATGTGAAAAATGCAGAAATTAATATATTTTCAAATGACTCATTTTGTAGGCAAATCAGCTAACATGTGAAAGGCTAGATAAAAGTTGCACCTTATAAAACCAAAGCAGATGTTTTAACTTATAGTTTTAATATAGCAATCAAAGAAAATTCCAAATACTGTACAGTGAAGTGTAATATAGTACACTATATACTGTTATAATACACTATTGTTACATTACAGATAAAAAAATCAAATATAATTAGTACAGCAATCACAAATAAAACAAACCAAACCTTGCTGGATAACAGCCAGTACTGTGAAGATGGTATAGTTTCTATGCTAATTTATTTTTAATTCAACATGTAAAGCACTTACTTTTTAAAAAGATTTTTTTCTAAATATATACACTATTTTAATTCCTATTTATACATTTGAAATAGCATTCCCTCCTAAAAGTGCACTCTTTCATTTCTTGGCAATAATCCTCATCAAACACAAAATAATTCTGAAAATACCACTCTTCTTTCAACCTTTTATTGCTCAACCACAGGCATAAGGGCTCAGAGGGAATCCTGCATTCTAAAGATCTTAAGCAACTTCTTCATGAAGCTAAACTGATATCCACAAGCAAAACAAAGAAACCACTCTCTGTTGTGGCTTTTTTAAACAAAAGGATGAACTTCATATTCATATTATTATTATTTTACAAAAGCATGTAGATTCTGATATTTAAAAATAGGAGCCAAACAAATGTAGAGATAACAGTGGCATCTTCTTAAATCATTAATTTTCCATACAACTCATATCGAGCATCACTCTCCCAACTGTAAACATACCATGAATTTTGTTACCTGGCATTTTCAGAGCACTGAAAAAGTAGCAAGCAACTCCACTAACCTCGTGACAGTGACAACAGATCCTACTTTATGAAAGATTGTAAATCAAGTATTTTGGCCTTGCAGGGTTGTTAGCACACAGCCCTGTGGCACTGTGCCTCTCTGACACTGCTAGAGCACTCTGTCAGAGGCAACATCTAGCTTGTATTTTGCAGCCAGCACAAGACTAGCGAACTATATGGGATTCACAAAGCCAACAATGCACGTGGCTGTTTTGTGACTACAACAGGGAAGTCATCCCAAATACATTTCTTAGATTTCATTTGAAAATCTGCTATTTATTTTCCCTTGCTGAAATGCAAACAATTCAGAGAGAAACAGCACTATCAAGAAGTCAACCTTACTAAGCAGCCAGCCACTTGAAGTAGTAAAAGTCTTGCATTTCCCTGGAAAACTGATCTGTTCTCCCATATGCTCATCAGCAATCTAGTTCATTATCCTTTTTATTTTTGTACTAGGCCTGTACTTTTAGTAATCATTTCTTTGGGTTATACATACTAAGCCATAGTAACATTTAGGATTTTCTAATAATGTCTTCTTTGCAGTGTGGAAGATGCTTGGCCTTCAGACAAGAAAGCAGTCAGGGTGGGTACTCAAAACCACAATCTCTTTCCACAGGCAATTTGGTAGCAAGAATTTGGGTTGGCTGCTTTTACTTTTTGAGAAAAGGGCACTCTTCTTGACATTGACTTGTCAGTAGGAGAAGTCCTACTGACATGTCTTCTCATCCATAATGTGCCAAAGTCTTCCCTGCCCTTGTACCTCACCAGCATTTTCCTGACTCTAACAGGGAGTTCTAACAAGCACGCTGGTGCTCCTTAGACAGGCACACAGATCTGTCTCAACTTGCATTTGCACCCACTGCCAGCAGCCAAATGAAACATCTGTTCCAACTTACACTTCAGTGTTCTTTATTTCACTTCTCCTGCACAGTCACACATCTCACTGGCACAGAGATGAAGTTTAGCTTCACTTGAGAGTATCAAAAGCTATCTATCTTTCTCAAAGCCACTGATATTAAATGCATGAAAAAGCTATGTGAGATAAGAACACTGCAAAGAAATATGCACAATCTTGTCTTCCAGAATTCACACCAGCGGATCTTGTGATTGACACCATTTTACCAGTCCTTTGAGACCATCTTCTTTTAGGAACTGGAGGGTTCTGATCTACACGACTTGAGTGGGCCCAAGATGACACTAATGGTGAGTCAAACAGAGCTATTATCTGTTTCTATGTCTATTTAGATAAGAAGGAAAATGTCAAATTACTGCTGAAATGGGAAGTGTGTCAAAACTAAACCAAGCCTTCCTCTTTACACAGTAAAAGGCACACCAACTTCTGCAGTCTTACCAAAAAGGCATGAAAGAAGTAAGCATTCTTCCTTGAAATAAGAATGATGTGCAATAAATATTTCAATTTATTTCAAACTTCAAATTCTCTCATATACACTGCTTGCTCATTATTTTTCCAGCCAAGGAAGACTTTTTTTCCTAAAGAAAAGGATAAAACTGTCAAAGCAGTTGCATTTTAGACCAGATAACCAGTGGTTACCTGGTCTAAAATGCAAGAGATCCAGGAGATTCTTCCCCCTCAGCCTCTCCTAATTTAAACTCTTTCCCAGGTACAAGTCACTGCTATACTTTTCTAACACTGTGACAAAGCACAAGCCTCTACTCAACATCTTCTATATAGATGTAGCCTTCAGCCAGCTAGACTGATTCATGGGAGACTAAATGTTTTCAGAAGTCATGGCAGGCTTCCAGCTGCTGCATGTGCATCCTGTTTCTCATTGAATAAGCCCTGCCAGTTAATCAGTGCATCAGCAAGGTCAGTTCTGGCAAGCCAATTACTTCATATATTCCAAGTTTCCAAACTGCTAACTTACCAGATAGCAATTTGAGATCTTAACATTTTTCATTTCTTTGTGAAAATGTGATATTTATATTTTTACCTCTAAGTAGTGTACAAAATCATAAAATATTTGTACCAGCTACATAAAAAGCTAACCAACAGAAGCACTTTAATTTACTTTGACAAAAGAGAAGGGCTATTCTTTAAGTGACTTGCTTCATTTCAGTTCTACATACAAAAATAAATCCTTCCTCATGGGACCTTTATCATACTAATGCTTAGAACTGTTTAAGTGATTAGAAATGTAAAAAGTGAGACTTTTCTGAATACAAACATATACAACACAAACCACATTTGTGAACTGGTAAAAACCTACATGTGCACAAACACAGATTTCAGTATTTAAATGCTCTTAATTCCTTTGAAGCTGTAGTAACATCTTTTCATCCATTCAATGTTATTTTACCATGAGAAGAAGCAACAATAGTGCATTTAAATGACTATGAAGATAGGAAGCAAAGTGCGGTATCAGAAACACATTCCATCCTTAGGGAGCAAGCACAATGGCTGCTTCTTAAAAACTAGCACTACAGGTCTGATGAACACACTACTTAAGTGGATACCAGCTCTATTATCACTGATGCAGGGAAATCTGCATCACAAACTGAAGTGAGGCTGAGAGAGGTGGGTAGTCTTATAGACACTGAAACAGCATGTATTCCTTGTTCCCACAGAGTAAACAGCGAGCTTCTAAAAGCTCAATTATCACCAAACACTTTAGGATAATGTGTGTTAGAGAGTCATTTCCTTTCAATAAATTGTTAATTTGCTCTTAAGAGGACAGCTGTTATTTCATTTTTGCCATTTCTAACCAGTGCTAGCAATCTAAGTCTTCTGAAAGAAATGGACTTGCCACTGAAGGTTTGTTCTTACTTGCAATTGCCAACTTCTCTCCCGTAATTGTCTCAAAAGTTGCACAACCACCTGACCAGTCTGGTATTTGGGAGGAAATAAAGACATGCTACCAACAGAGCACCAAAATGGTTGTGATGGCTCAGACAGCCATGCATTACCACACCACATTCAATGCATTCATATGCTATGTGGCCTTTTTTCTAACTGACAATAGGAGAACTTAGACTTTAGTTTACTAAAGTTACACTTATTCCAAGATTTCTGAGAGGAGGATATGAATGCAAAAGTTATTAAATTGGAGAAGTGCCAGCACAATGTAATTAAAAGTACTGTATATGCTGAATTATCAAATTAAGCAGTTTAGGTTCAGTTACTTTTTGAAATTTATGTCTAATTTATGTTTATAGTGTATTTTTTATTGGAATTAAGTACCTGGGACAGAATTAACTTTGCCATGTTTCTAGTTTTGCCTGTTCTAGCCCCTCCAGTAACCTTAAGCTAGCATGGTAAGAACCTTGCATGGGCTTGAATTTTAAGACTTTTAAGAAATTAAAAATTACAAAGAATTTTCAAGAACCCACATGTACAGCAGATATTCATCTCAGTGCATTTCCTAATAACTAATTTACAGGTAACAGAGCCAGCCTGGGCAGCAGTATGGTAATATTGAAAGCTATTGCCAATCACACGCTTATCATGCACTGAATAAGATGATATAATCTTTGACATACATACAAGATTTAATAACTAATCACTTTGTGTGGCCCAGCCAATAAACATTACATTTGCACAGTAATTTTTTCTACCCTTATTAGATTTTAACCTATCAAGAGTGATCCATTGGCTCAGTTGCATTAGTGATTCCTGCATCTTGACTATCCATCTCCTCAAGCTCCTCAACAGAATTTCCCTTTTGTGCTTTAGACCTTGCATGGAATGCTGTTCCCACAGAATTCACCATGTTACCATCAGTTGATTCAGTATTCAAGTGTTCAGTACCACCTGGTGCAGAAAGCGATTCGGGTAAGGCAGCCTGAAAGCTCCCAGTTTTAGCAGTTGAACTCACTGCCTCTACTTTTCTTTGAGATACATCAACTGATGCTGACTGCTCTGTATTCTGATCCCGCAAATGTCTATCCATTGAAGCCTGAATGGAAGAGACCATTTCCTGCAACTTTTTTCTCTGTGCCTCAATCAAAGTGGGGTCAAGCTGCCTGCTGTCTCTCATTGTCACAACTCCCGGAGCAATTCGAATAAGCTCACTGTTACCAGAAGCAGCTGTGAATACAGAAGGCTCAATTTTAGCAGAAGGACTGAAGTCCGTTTCTGTGCTATGCTTTCTCAAAAGTGGTGTTTCCCTGGCTCTTTGATCATGTTGTTGACTACTAGATGCAGTTCCTAGGGAATGACCCTTTCCTTGAAATGCAGTTATGTTATGCAGTTGTTCAGATTTCTTTTTCACTACTCCACCACTACCCAGCTTCAGCATTCCATGTGAAGGACTTGCTTCCCTGCTTCTTGAAGTAGCTTCTGCTCGCACTTGACTTAAGGCCTCTTTAACCAGCTCTTCGACATCAGGACCGATGGGAAAGTGCCCAGCAGCATCCACACACAGCTCTAATCTGTCTTCTGCTGCATTGTACACGAAGTTTTTACCAGGCAGATGTGGAAAAGTGCAGTGCTTGCCATCAGCCAAACCTATAAAGATACAAGAAGTTATTCAAAGTGCTAACGTATTTTAAGGCATGCTCTGAACACACAGTAATTACCGTATTTAAATTTACTGAATTAAGTATGTAAAATCAAACACTGGAAGTTACTACTGTAGGAGAAAAAATTTAGGCTTTTATGCCATACAATAGCAACCACAGTATGCTGAAAAGATGCTGCTGCCTTCTATGATGACTCGGATGAAGAGACAATACCGTACCATTATGAAACAGAATAACCACGTCGCTACGACTTGCCATTCTATGCTTGCAGTAATGTAAAGCAAGACAAACCCCACCACTACCATCATCCCACACCCCCAAAAACCATACAAAAGCAAACCATCAAAAATCAGAACCAGAAAACTGACAAGGAGCACATTTCAAAACACTATCTGGAGAAATACTATTTCAGACTACTTCCATACAAGTTAGAACTGTAGCAGGATTTCAGGTTGTGTAACTGCTGCTAAGCCTGAGGAATTTCAAATTTGCTATTTTGTCTTCTCCAAAAGGAAGTGTTGCTAGATTAACAGAAGTGCTTCAAGCTTACTTGTATTTAGTAGTCCTGGAGACTGTGACTATTAACCTTTACAAAACAAACATAAGGCATAATATTTTTGATCTGCTGTTTAAACGTCCTACTTATAATTTGACCAATGTGTTAAAACTGACAGTTCACTAGATTTAAGTTCTGAAGTTTCTGTGTGTCAAAAATGTACAACATTCATTTTCTACAGTTTATCATCATAAAACACAGAATAACTCTTTCAACTCTGTCCCATGCAGGCTGTGGTAAAAGCAGTAAGGTATCACTTCAGTGATAGTGGCTTTCTGTGAGTTAAAAGCTATCTGCAGATGAAAACTTGGCTGCAACCGTTCTCTTCACTTTAGTTCCATCAGCTGTGCATGGAGAGCTACAATGAAAACAACACTGTTTAAAAGGTGCCAGGAACAGGTAAATTGCTAGGATTTTTCTCAAAATTCTCTAAGAAATTCTCAAAATTCTCTAAGAAAACCACCAAAAATTATTCAGATGGGAAGAAACACAACAAGCAAACTCTATTTCTGTGTTATCAAATACAATGCTTTCAAAATGAGTATTCTGGGCATCAATGAAAAAGGTCATTCAATAATTTGTTATGTTATTAAACTGTTTTCATATGAATGAACTGACTGGCCAATCTCCCGCATCCCCCACAGCTTCTGGTTCACACGTGCACAGTTGCAGAAAACCTACAAATAAGATTTTACTCTGAGAGCTTCAGACATGTAGCTCCTTTCGTTACATATCCATGGGAGCCAATAACCAAACAGCCAAAACGCAGAACAAAATTTAATCTCAAACACCTAACTTAGCCTGAAGAACATATTTTAAGTACATAATTTAGCAGCTCAACTTTCATTTGCAGAAGAGGGAACTGTAACAATTCCTATGACTGACCAAAACTACCTCTGAAACTGCAACCCTAAAATCTCAAAGTAAGATCTTAAACAAGATCTACTTAATCAAACTTCAATTGATTAGCAGTACCTACACTTCACAGACAGCTTTGTTCCAAAGGTCCAGTAGGATAGCTGCATTATTACATTACCTAAAAGATTACAAATAGGTAAGGAGCTTCTCAAAGTAGAAAGATGAGTCAGATTGTTGCACACTGGAATTGTAAAAGTGTGCTAATGCTGAAATAGGAATTGTACCTATCAAGGCAGTCTGTATTTGAAATTATTGGCACTTCTTTGTATGCAGGTGTTTTACACTATCATCTCTCACAGCCTTACTTCTTACACAGTCAGCTGGGAAAAACAGCTTTTAAGTCAGACATTTTCTGTGAGTCGGGTTAAAATTCCTTGGACTCGTTTCAGGTTTTCAAGTCTGGCTAGCCATTAATGGATCATAAATGCCCTTTCCATCAGGCACTGTTTAAGCTGATTCATTTGCCACAAACAAAACACCAGTCTTTACTGTACAAGCATAGTAAAAAAAGGAAAACCAAAAGGAAACAGATCTGCTATAAGACACTTGCATGCCAATTCTATTATCCAGGCTAATAACTCAGGGAGAAGCAGTGAGCATTGAGTATACCATGCATTTTAATTAATTTCCAGAAATATGTAAGATAAAGTTAAGATTGATAAAACTGCGTAAGAAAAAATCAAACAGCAAGAAAGCAGCAAAGAAACCATTACAACAGAAGAAACCACAAGTGCTAAACTGTGAATGCAAAGAAAATAAAATCAAGAAAATAAACTTTTAGAGAAAATAACTTCTTAGTACTTTCTTCTCTAAAGAAATAGTTGCTATTCTTTGTAGGCAATATTTGTAAAGCCACCTACAAATCAAATATACTCTACTTGCTTGATTATTCTGCACAGAGCCCAAAATGCAACATTCAGCAAAGCAAGAAGGGGATGGATAACTTTGCTTTTGAACAACAGTCTTAGAAAAAACAAATTTAACCAACCATTTAAATTTAAAACATGCAGTACCCCGTATAAAATATCTACTAAGAGGCACACTAGAAAGACAAAGTCCTCATCCAGTAAGCATTTTAAAGTATAACAGGAATAGGTCCTATGATTTTCTTTCTGTTTGATCTTTACAGGAGAAAAAAATTAAGAAAACAAAAAATCAGTTGACTTTTTTTGGTCATATTTTAAAAAAAAAGAGTTGTTTGTACAATTCAGGAAGTGGAAATTTTAGAAAATAAAAGGTTCAAGTTCAATGAAGTAGGTTTTGGCAGGTTCCCTAGTCTGAGTTTGTCTGAGGGAGCGTTAGGAGCTCTCTAATATTGTAAGAATGAAACTTTACCATAGTCATAGAATTAAAAAAAAATATATTTATGCTTACAAGTGACTCAATACCAATTTATAATTTTCAGGGTTTGAAAACAGAGGAAGGAAGGAATAAAAACAAAACCAAAAAAATACCTGTTGTTTTCTTCATTATGCTGTAGAATACTCCACCCTGCTGAAACAACTGAGGAAGCCCCTTTGCGTAAGACCAAACATCTTCTCCTGTAAAAATCAAACACGATCATTAAAATTAAACAGTTGTATTTTCATATTACAGGTAATGGCTGAAAAAGTAACTCCTTAAATCAAATGCTGGGTCCTCACTCTCTTCTATGCAATTAAGAATTTGAATTTTTATTGCAAATGCACAGAACAGGAGACCAGGCCATTGAAAGACTTTCAGAAAAACATACCACTGTCTGCAGTCAAATATCCTACAAGTTCTAGTACAAAGGTTCCCGAACTTGACTGATCCAAGGTGCAGCTCCTGGTTCTTTGCGAGGCCCTAGACACGAGCCTCCATTCCCTTCCTACCACTGCTTTCAACATTAAACTAGGAAATTACACGTTTCCAAAATTCAAGCACATATCTTTGCTCATTAAAATTTGAATTCCATATCCCTACACCTTCTCAAAAATCAGAGCTCAATTTCACAGCTGCCACACAGCAGACTTAATACTGCAGCTGAGACACAAAACGTCCATCCAGGCAGCTGCATAGAAGCTGTGTCTGTACCTTGCTTTTCTTGAGAGTTAGAAACAAAATACCAACCATGAGGCCCTGGCAGTCCTGTATAACCACCATTTTTCAACAATGCCAAAAATGGCATTGAAATGTGACAACTTTAAATGCCATGGAGAGAAAAAAACACCCCAACCCAGACCACATAAGGAAGGGAATACAAAGAACAGAAAAATTGGGTTACAATGAGGGAATATCAGTGACCTAACAGCACCTGCTCTGTCTGTTCAGATCAGCATTTTGCCTATACCCTTTTCCTTATTCTGCTAACCACTCACCTGCTTCAGAGAAGTGACATGTGCTGTAGCTGTGTAAGCAGTGCAAACAGAAAGTATTGATAAATTCCATTCTCCTGATGCAGAAACAACTACTGTGCATACACATTTTCAGCAAAAATTGTTTTTCCCACTTTCCATCAAATATTCAGGGAACATATCGAGATATTTTAGATAAAAACTGCCCCCTTCTGTAGGGATTGAAATCTCAATAACCACATCTCTCAAATTTCTATTAATATTGGAGAATGTAAATCTTCAACTATAGTTAACTGGATGTACTAACTACTTGGATAGAGATAGCCTGAATATGAGGCTGTAAAATATAACTCACCAATATGTCTTTGCTTGCTATTATAAGGAAAATAAAAGAGCTATTTTTAACAGCTTCCACATACTGAATATATGGCATATCTAAATCCCTCCTTGCATTTCTTTACTGCATATCCCACAAGGTAACTGTGACTACTCTCCTGTCCCACCTGCCTCAGGTGAGAAAATACTTCACCCTCGTGACAGCAGCATTATATGCTACATTACACTTGGAAACCCTTCAAGCCACTCTCCAGCTTTTCTGTTTCTATTCCCTGGCAGGCACAGGAGGCACAGGACTCCATACACTCCCCTGCTCGTCTGTTCCCCGACAATTGTCACTCACCTCTCCACTTCAGGTATTACTCAAGTCCTCATTCTCTTTACAAAGTACAGTGCACATTCACCACATTCTGTCTTTAGATGTTTTAAAGACTAGAGACCTATATAATCTGATTAATTTTGAAAGCATTCCTTCAAACCACATATGCTCAGGCTCATTGCATTCATTTGCACATCAAGCTCATAAATTTGGCCTTCAGTTCCAAGAAGAACATCCAAGTAATAAACCAACTACTCTTCTTTTTTATTTCCCATGATCTAGTGAGGGAAGTCTTCTGTCACTACTACCTGTATCCTTATTCTCATCTACAATTTGAAATGCACATCCCTATACACAGTGTCTCCAGAGCATCACTGCTGTGCCTCTTCCAAGTGTTCCTGATGGTTTAAACACTGTCCACTGGAATCAACATAACCACTGCACTGAGAAGGAACAGAATAGAGCTGTCAGTCCACTGAAGCCTGAAGAGGCCACAGCCAGCAGGACTCCATGCTAAGGACTCCTTTACTGCTGCATCCAGCAATCCATTATCTGAAGGGTCCCCTTTCATTACACCAGACAACCACTGGACTTTTAGAAGAAGTCCAGTTTTAGACATTACTGACATTTTCCATGAAAAGATTTCCTTTTTGCTGTGGGCATGATTTTTCAAGCCTTGCACAAGGGAAGCATCACTGTTTAGATAGCCTTTTATGCAACACTAACAAGGACTACATGCAGGAAAGCATGGAAAGCAGGGCTCACAATACAAAAGCATCAGCCACTGAAAGAAATACAAGCTAATGATGCTGTTTTGATAGACATCTCCCTTTGGAAGACCAAAAAAGCCCACAGTTGCAACTGGACTTTCCCAGATAAGAGGAACTAGTATGTGTGACTCAACTAAACTACATTTGAGGTTTGCACATTTCTGTTGTTAGTTGAGTTTTACCGTTTGTTTTGGGTTTGTTTGCCATGGCAGCGAGATGTTTATAGGTCACAAGTTAATTTGGACGATCATTCCATTAGATTAAAAACTCCCTCAAGACACTACATTTATGAAAGAGATTATGTTCTCTGCACTGTTCCTACTCCTGTACACACTTCCTCAGACCAGACCCCAACCCCAGAACATTAAGGTATGGTAACAAATCAAGACTGTCCTGCCCACAAACATGCCTTGTTCGCTGGGATAAGTTAGCCTGCACCTGCTGTAAGCCCAAGACTGTCCCTTCATACAGCAGAGAGAACACACCAAGTGCAACACAAATAATAACTCAATTGATAAACATATGTTATAGGGAACTACAGCTGGCTTCAAAGCAAGTTGTTTAATTCCCAGAAAATCCTGATATCAAATAGTGGATTTCATTTTAACCTGGCTGTTTTGATTCCTTGTGCATGGATGAACTCATCAATGAAAAACAAACCAATCAAAATAGGTTCATATCTGGCTTGCACGTATTTAGAGTGACTCTGCATGGGTGCAATTAAATCTGGTTTAAAATATAATGTTTTTAATATGTTAATGTAAAATTCCAATTCCTTTAGTAATTTCCCTATAGAATTCTGTATTTTGAGCTAAATAAAAGAAGAATAGAAAGCTTTACAAAAAATCATGCATAATATGTTAAGTGGTCTAGAAATTACAGCATTTAATTTCCCAGGGCTTGTTTTTAAATTATATACAGAAAAATTAAAGAACATGATCTAAAATTCTAATAAGTAACTGAGACCAGAAAAGAAAGATTCTAGTAGCTGAAATAAGAAATATTTCAGCCTACAGGAGACTCTGTATGAAAGAAAATCTTTTAAGCACACACAATGAATAATTCTGGATGTTTGAAGACACACTTCCACTATGGGCACTGGGGAAAAGAAAAGTGTGTCTGGCCCAGAGAGCTATCTCAACATCATCTCCCGTCTACACATTCTAATCTGACTGCATTATAGGAATGTTTTCAGAACAAAGTTACAAAGCTGGCTCTCAGGCCTTTGCAGCAGTTTTTAGCAGTACAGAAGTGTCGTTGCCAAAAGACTTCTTGTCCCAAAAAGGCTGAATATGCTACCTTGAGGAACTGCCACTCTTAAGAAAGCACAAGGACTTAGGAAGTTTGTTAATTCATTGAAAAATCACAACTGTGAACAGTCTAGTAACTAGATTTTTCCCACAAGTATTTTTAAAGGAAAATGAAGACCCAATGAGAAAAGTGATGATATAATAATAGCATCTTATTCAGTAGCTGCACAAGGTTTTATAACTGGTTGGTTTATCACTTGCTGCTGCTTTTACTTCTAGTAGTAATTACAATGGTTGCAGTCAGAGAAGGGTGAGGTAAATTCTATTCTAACCTGTGCTCTTAAAGTACAATCTGACAGCAGTGATGGCAATGACAAAAAGTCATTCTTGCATACAAGATCAGTTCACAGTTTATGGATAAGCACCTGTAAAATAATGACACACCTCAATGCTGAAGTAACCAAGATATTTTTAAAGCATGCCACAGTTTTTTGAAGCCAATAACTACACTTTCAGCAGAATTTCCTGCAGACAAGAAAGCACACTTTTAAGTTTAAATTAAGCTCAAAATTAAGACAACTTTTAAACCTAACTTTTTCCTGCACTTTGGAACTGGGCTGTAAATGTCAGTGTGATGTGGTGAGTAGTGATTCAGCACACTACCTTGCAAAAGACACAGGAGTAAACAATCACGCTTGGAAAAGAATCAAAGTTCTGCTTGATGAACTTCTGACACACCACTCTGTGATTACGTAATTGTTTCGTTTCTGAAACATCACATGCTTTAGCCACACCAAATCCCTCCAGCAAAAGAGAAGGCTCCCACAAAAAAAAACCAAACCTGTAAACATGACTATTCAACTGGTTCGTAGAGCTGAATATATGATAATTACAGTTCTACTTCCTGCCAGAAAGCAGCAAGAACTGTGAAACCTGATGAACAAAATACACAAATGGGGTCCAAGTCTCCTGAGTTCAAAAATGAAAATAAAAAACACAGGCACGTGAGAAAGGTCCTTTTGTCTTGGCTTCTTAACAGCCAGATTTACACGACTGATAATTTATAAGTACAGCTTTGCAACCCTATGTCCAACCTATGGAATTCAGATCCATGTTTAGATTCTTTCAGTTTCTCCTCTGCTTATATTCTGAAATAATGCTTTTCTCAGCTCTTTTTTAAAGAGACCAGATCTTCACTTAAAATTAACAGATTACCTAAGGAGAAAATGTCAAGCTGATTTGCTTAAACCAAGACAACTCTCTGTGGGGCCAAATGTCAGGATTTCATCCTACTACAAAGTAGAAAATTTGTTCCTCAAACTTCCAGTGAGCAGACACTCAGCATCCCCTTCTCACCTCTGCTCTGAATTTGTTTCCTGAAACCTGAAGGAGATGTAGGAAAAAAAAGAGTGTGTAGCTTTCACACAAAAACTTCAGAGTGTGCCTAATGAGAGGTAGAAAAAACAGAGAGACAGGAGAGCAGAGGCAATGCAATCACTTTTAAATAGCAATTTTTAGAAGAGGACTTCATAGCAAAGAAAGAACAAGTATCTCATATACCTCATACATGCATTTCTAAAAGTCACTGACAGCATATTAAATGTTCTTTGAATAAAGGAATTAACCTGATTAACCATGACTTAAGAAAAATGTATGTAACTACAGCTTGCAAAATGTTATCTTCTACTTAAAACCACGATTTTGAAGAATAACACGAAGTCAGCCTTACCCATGAGCGTTGCCAGAAGACAGAGTGAATACATCTCCTTGTCCACTTGCTCCTGCAGATCCTTCGATGAGATCTTACTGGTCACAGCAACGTCCTCGTGCTTCACAGCATGGGCTGAGTGCGCTGAGGCAGCCTGCCTGCCTTCCTCCTTGCCCTTCAGGATTTCTATGGCAATCCTGTCACCGTGCTGCAAAGGGACGGGCTCGTTTTCCATGCCTTCTTTGGGAGGCAGAAGCTCTTTCGGAGGAAAGCCGTAGCGAATGCATTGCAAATACGGGGGAATATTAAATTCTCTCGCTATGCCTTCCTGAAGCTCCAAGAAGGTGGTAGTGCACTTCAAGGTAAGCATTGACTGCCTCCCATCATTGGTGGTTATTCGAATTTTCTTTTCTTTTGCAGATGTTGGAGAGTACGGGGTTTTGGTTGGTGTAGCAGGTGCGGACGAGGGCCCCTCACGAACGGCCCCAGGAGAAGCAGTCCTGGGCTGCCCTTTATGCTCTTGTTTCAATTTTTCACTTTTCCGTTTCTGCATTACGGAAGCCTGGTCCGCAATGTTCTGCTGAATAGTTCTTTCAGCTTTGCTCATATTCAACTCCTCCTTGTGCAAAGTTTTAGTCTTCTGTCCAGTCAAAATGATTTTGGTTGGAAGTTGCGACTCTGACTCTTGTCCTTGCTGCACATCAGCAGCTCTTTGGGCGTGAGCACCGTCGATATTTACAGGGGTATAATCATCAGGGTTCTTTTTGGCAGTCTGGTGCAGTATTGTGTTGACAACTTTCTGAACAAGAATCTCACTACCAAATTCACCGGGGAAGTGCTTGGTAACAAGTTTCATGGCGACATCGTACACATTGCTGTTCAAAGAGGTGTCACTTTCATACTGGAACCAGTAGACAGTCTCTCTCACCACTCTTCCACCCCACTCCAGAGTTATGGGAAAAGCTTCAGGCAGATTGTCATATTCTTTACCTTCCCAGTAGTGCTTGAATCCACAGCCACATTTGCCACCTGCAGACCTAGTGTTAGTTCTGTCTCCATCAATATACAAAACAGACCCATCTTCTCTGACACGACGCATTAGGTTACCGTGGCACCAGTTACAAACAGTCAAATTACTCAGGCCATAGTCTGGTACCAGCACATCCTTCACGGGGTTGTAAGAACACACCAAACTGTTCAGAGGGAAACTGTAATTTTTGTCAGGCCTTAGCTGGCCATGGGTGCTTTTTGCCAGGTTATACAGCTTCCCCCCAGGAGCCAGCCACTCTGGGGGAACGTGATGCTCTGAAAGAGCCCCACAGATGAGGCACCTGTGAAGGCGGTTGTCCATCACTGCTTTTTTGGCAGCTGCAGTGACCTCTTCGGGCTGGACCCCTATTACACCAGTCCTTCTGTAGAAATATTGATGCACATCAGCTACAAGACTGGGGTGGATACCATGTTTGCTCATGAAAACCTCCTCCATCGCAGCAACAAGCCTCATCAAGTACTTATCCTGCAAACTTCTGTCTCCTCCAATAATACAACCACCATCCTCCTCTAACATGATGTACTTTTTGATGAGGTCTTGAGGAACTCCCCAGGCTTTAGGAAGCAGCTTCCTAGGCAGCTTAGGTAAAGCAGCACCTTTTATTCCAACCAGAGGAATATAATGGTTACGTCCTGAGCTACTCCACGCAATACAGATCGGCTTGTTCAACATGCCATCTTTTCCCATGCATTTTTCCAGAGGTATCAGACCAGGGAGGAATGTTGCTGAATAATCTCCAGAGCTTCGCATTCCACTCAAGGAGTCTAAAAGGATGATAGGCCTGTGAAGCACGTTGGCCAGACCAAAGATGTGAATATTCCTAAGGCCCATTGGCACACCTTCTGGAGGAACAAACAGAGGGTCACATTCATTGATAATATCCTCCCACTCTGCAGCATCAATAAAGTCATGGAAAAGCGCCTTGTAGTGGCTTAGATTCTCCTCAAAATGCTTCTTTAGGTTCTCTCGAAGAGCATGCCAGAACAGTTCCCTGCCAACAAGCGCTCGTGAGACTGCATGGACAAGGCAGTGGCCATCTCCATCCACGTGGACAGGAATGAGGCACTCTTGACTGTTGTTGGCCTTCTTGATGTCCTCCAGGGTGTCGTGCAGGTAGATGAGGCTGCCAGAGCGGTCCTTCCCGTAACCCATGGTTTCGACGTGCTCCGGCTCGATGAGGAAGGCGCGGTCACCCAGGAGGGAGCAGTCAAAGATGTCTCCCTGGTTCATCTCCGTGAGGAGCTTGGCTTTGCCAGTCTGCTTGTCCATCCCATAGCGGGCCAGGATGGGGGCCAGGAGCTTGCAGTGGTAGTTGGAGAGGCCATTGACTTTGACGAGCTCGGTGTTCCTGCGGGGCGGGCCGGCGCCGCTGACGCCCAGCAGCGCATTCCGCAGCAGGTTGTGCAGCACCAGGTCGGGGTCCGTCACCTCCTCCACCGCCAGCAGCTGCCGCTGCTCGTGGCGCCGCCCGCAGTCCGTGCACTCGATGCTGCCGCTGCCCTGCGGCCCGTGCGCCGGGAAGAACAGCCGCGCCTGGCATTTGGGATCGGGGCAGGTGCCCGAGAAGATGCGCCGGTCTCGCTTCTTGGAGGCGGACGGAGGCGGCGGCTGCGGCTGAGGGGACGGCGGCGGCGGCTGCTGGGGCTGGGACATCGCTCCGCTCCGCCTGGGCTTCACCCGCACCCGCTCCTCCGCCGCCCTCACAGGCGCATTCCCTGCGCGCCGGACAACGACCGCCGCCTCTCAGACGCTGCCGGTGCCGCCCGTGCGGTACCGAGCGCCGCCCGCCGCCCGCCGCCCCCCGCCCGACGCGGAAGCCGCCGCTGCTCTCACCGCCCCTCGGCCGCCTCAGTGCCCGCAGCGCCGCGGCCTCGCGCACTTCCACGCCGGCCGCGCACGCGCGGAGCCGCAGGGGCGGACGGGAGCGGTAGTTTC
>VZTJ01002731.1:323127-339784 GCA_013397795.1 Orthonyx spaldingii | reverse complement strand
GATGCCATGCGGTGGAGAGAAGGAGGGCGGGGGAGGGGCGAGCCTCGGCGGGGTTGCTGGAAGTGTAGTCCGGGGCCGGGTGGGAAGCTCGGGGCGTTCGGCGGCGCTTGTTGCGCTTCCTGCGGGAGCGCTGGGGTTGGGAGGAGGGTCTGACGTGACACTTCACATATACGTTCCTGCCCTGTCCCGCTCGGGTGTCGGTCTGAGGTGACACCCCAGGTGTAAATTCCCCCTCTGTGCCTCTCGGGTGCTGGTTTGAGGCGACACTCTACGTATATCCCTCCTGTGCCCCACCCGAGGGTGGGTCTGAGGTGACACCCCGCGTGTACGTCTCTGCTCTGCCCCCTCGCCCCCGCCCCCGCCCGCTCACGCCCCGCAGGAACACCGAGGCGAGGCTCCTTCCCTGTCACCGGTCCCCCGGACAGGCTCCGGGAGCGGGAGGCTGCTCAGTTCCAACAGGTTGCTGCCGGCCAGGGGCTGACCGAAAGGGCCAGGGCGGGGGCCGGCTTCAGCCTTCCCCTCAGCAGTGCCGCCGAAGGGGGATCTGGGTGCCTGGGGAAGCCCCTGAGGGCTCCCTGGCCACTGAGGTTTCCGAGAGCACGGCAAGCGGCCTCCCCGGCCAGGCAGCATTCCCTGCAGGGGTGGGCACTCGGGCTCTGACCCCACCTCTGCCCCCACAGCCACCGCAGCCAGGCCCGAGCGGCAGCGGCCGGGCTGTGCCCGCGCCCTTCGAACGCCTCGGGGTTTCTGGAGGTCAGCACAGCCCCGTCGGGGTTTCGATTCCCGAGAAGCCGCGCCGGGCTGCCTGTCTGGGGGGTGAGCTATCTGAGCGGAGGTGTTCCCCGGCTGCCGGCTGCTGATAGCGACAAAACAGGGCTCAAGGAGACGCGAAAGCAAGCTGTTAACACGAGTGATCCCTCCAGCTGGTACTACGTAAGAAGATAATGAAGGCACGGAGCCGGCTCTTACGTTATCTGCAGTGGCCGTCTGAAATGATAATTTTGCCAGAATGAAATGGAATAATGTTCACAACTTCCAGCCTAATTACAGTGGGCTGGCAGCATATTCATGTGGAGAACTCAAGGAGGGATTCTGTCAGCAAATGGGGGAGTTAAGCTCTCTGAAATCTATTCCAGATAGAGATTCATCCTTAAATTAAGGAAAACAAAAGCTAATTGTCAGAGGACAAGGTGAAACCTCACAGGGTATTGCCAAGTACCAATGACCTACCCCTATGAACACAAGGGCAACAAAAAAATTTCCACCTCCTCCCTCCTCTATCACCCTTTTTCCACCAAACACCTGGAATTTATATCCCAAGGCCTCACCTATTCACTCAAATGATCTAAAATTAGAATAAAAATCGTAGAGATTGTATCATAGAGATAGTATTGTGCTTGTACTTTCCAGTACAAAGGGCATGTTTCATTTTCATTAATCCATGAAAAGTAATTTATGCATCTGACATTTAAATTATAAAGATTCTGATGATTAATACATACAGAAAAAAATCTGTTTCTGTGCTTTATCACAGGCTTAAGGAAAAAATGGCTCCGGGCCTGGCCCTGTGACAAACTGAGCACTGCCACCTTCCAGTGACAGCAGCTGAGCTGTGCATGCTCATTCCCTTTTGGTTTCAGTAATTTGTCAAGCAGAGAAAATGTGTCTGTGTGTCTGCGTGTTTGTGTAAATGTATGCATTCCACAGTGTAATCTTTTAGCTGATCTTCTAAAATGTGTGTCAGGTTTAAAGAGGAAAAGATGAAAATTATGAGGCAGATTTTCATTCTTGCCTGCTACTAATACTTTTTTATGTGTATGACAGTAAGGTAGCAGCATCACCAGCTTCACAATCCTGCCAATGTGCCTTGTACTTGGGGATAAATCAGCACTCTGTGCCCATTCATTCCTTAGTCTCCCCTTCATAAGTAGTGGGAATGCAGTAAAAATGCAAATAGGGAAGCCTCTGTTCTCTGTGAAACTGTGTGGCAGCTACTGAGAATGGGCACCATTCAGGGCATCGGCCGGTGACAATCCTGTGCTAACCCGGCCTGCATTTTGAAGAAATGTCAAAGAATTTTTCTGTAACATCTCTGGCCTCTGGAGCAATCCGATTTTTCACATATGGGAAAGAAACACTTCTGTTATTGTTTAATAGTACTTTGTAGTCAGTAATAGGGAGCACCCTGGTGAAATTATTCACTTGTACTGTGAAAGCCAATGGAACTTATGATGTCTTGTTTACTTCTCCAACCAGATGTTTTTATGAAAGCACTGTGACTGTAAAGTCAAAAACATTTCTCCCTTCTATTCCTTACAATAATTTCACTGATAAATTATATTCAATACAGAATCTATCTTTTATGGTGGCTTGACCCTAATTAACAGGGATGTTTTTGATGAATGACATTTTTAAGTTTTCCAGCTACATGCAGACTTATGATCATGATTGATTGCCCAAGCAATTTCCACAACAATAAACTTCCATTACAGAATCTTTGATAAAAATCACAATTCTCTGGCAAACTAATAATTTATGCAAATTAAATGCCTCTTTATTTACAAGCTGTATACACTGTACCTGGCAAACAGGATAAGGAAGTTCTGTGTTGTATCACTGAATACAGATTACACAAGTAACTAAATCTTTAAGCAGTCTTAAAGGAAAATTCAGGAAATACGGTGTCTGCCTTGTTAGTAACTACCCTGCAGAGTGTAGCAATGATCCCTACCAGAGATCACGGCGAGAGCCATGCTATTTTCACAGGCAAACAACAACATCACAGTCAATAAAGCAGGATTGAAGATCACACTGATTACAAAGTTAAATCTATTTGTAATGGGTCAGAAGAGTGGTTAATTATCAGCAACAGGACATACCTGAACCCTTGCGACTTGGTTGATGAGAACCAAGCACTGACAGTCAAAATACCAGGCATTCATTTCAGGCCCAGGATGGAAGATGTAAAAATTTCAGTTTGATCTTCACCCAGTGCTATTCCCTCTCTTCTTTGTCATTTACCCTCAGGAAATGGGTCATTCCCAGGTCAAAGCAATTATTTTTCAGAGGCACTTGTGTCTTGGAAGAGCAGTGACAGAAGTTTCTAGCTAAACAGAAACAAAAGGCTTGTGCAGCATGCCAAAGAACAGATCATGATAAACTAGAAGATGTTCTATGTTGTCAAGAAGTGAAAGTTATTATCAGCCTTCAGCTACACCTCAGCATGCTCTTCAGAAAGGATAGCTAAAATCTATTGTTTTCTTCATTGAAACCCTTGCAGAGCTGATCCTGCCTAGCCTGCAAGACTAGCAGCTTAGCCTGACCTGGCCCCAAAAGTTCTCTACATTTACACTCAAAAAAA
This sequence comes from Orthonyx spaldingii, assembly GCA_013397795.1. Lineage (NCBI taxonomy): Eukaryota > Metazoa > Chordata > Aves > Passeriformes > Orthonychidae > Orthonyx > Orthonyx spaldingii. Next base: position 336,423 of record VZTJ01002731.1, on the reverse strand, counting down.
GAGGAGAAAGAAAAGTGTGAGCTAGAGGGAAGATGGTAATATCATCACACCCCACAATGAACGCAACATTTTTCTATTTAGATGTGACACCCTAGCATCTAAAAATCATATGTAGACCCACAACTGGATAGTACTTATGATAAGTACTGTTAGTAGTACCAGCTACAAGGAGTCAACAACAGCACGGGCTCCACTGCACACGGCAGCTTCGAGTGTTGTGTGAGCTCTTTACTTCTTGCTCCTGTTAAGCCAATTTGGCACTCACTTCCAGACTGCTGCTGAACTACATATCTTGTTTTGGCCATCACTTAAGCAGGTGTTGTTAAAAGCCCAAGCACTCACCACCATGCTACCTGTGGTATTCCAGAGGGGTGTTGGTCACAGGCCTCCTCACCTCCTGGTCCTCAGAGGCAGCGTGCAGCCCAGCAGTGTTCTGGAAGGACAGGAATGACCACTGAGCAACTTCAGCTTTCATGAACCTTTGGGTTAATGAATAGTTAGTCAATGGCAGTTAGAAAACAGCACCTGACTTATTCTGGGGACCTGGACTGGTAACTCTTGTCCTGGATACATCCAACTGAATAACTTCCATATCCCTCTTCTACTCCCTTCCAATGATCTTCAAAATTAAAAAATGTTTTCCTTCAGTGCTTTTACAGAGTCAGAACTTCAACTGCTGCCGTTGCACCAGGTTCAGCAATTCACACCACTATTAGATGCTCTCTGTTAACACTGATGTCACTGCTACACTAGACCAAATTCGGGCTGCTCCAAATGTGGAATGTATGTTAGCAAAACATGAATGCATTAGGAAAACAACATGAAAAATGAAATACTGGGCAGAGGTTCCAGTACTAATAACAACCATCCAAATAACTTGCTCAAAGGCTTTGCTGCAACAAAATCAATGTTCCCAATGTTGGTGCAGGTACAGCCTTGTCCAGTAAGAACAGCTCTACAGCTGACTCTCGTGCCAGGTCAATCTCAGCATCCAAGACAAGCTGCTCAAGACTGGTTTGGGTTTGTTTACCTATGCTTTCCTTTAATTTCTTGGCTCAAAATCTAGTTCTGAGGCCCTATCTTGAAAACATTTCAAATTGATTTCACATGCAAACTCCTCTGTAAAGTTAAGGCTCCACATTTTTTTACTCTGAATATCGCTTTGCGAATTGATGTCAGCACAACTGGCAAACAAAATGGATTCATCAGGACTGTCAGTGTTCAGGAACTGTCAATAGAAAATCAATCTTTAGGGCAGTAGACCGTTACAAAAAAGGAGAATGTAAGTGTTACTAGCTTAGATGTGTAACCTGATTATATGGAAACCTCAATGGCAATTACTGTGAATGTTTATCTGCTTTCCATAGTGCTCTGTCAAATACAAATTGAACGAATGGTACAATCCCATTACACTAAAAGATAAATGCCTCAAAATAAAATAGGTTGAGCAACTAACACACTCACTGCCCTATTGATTTGTATGTTCACAGTGTATGCAGTCACTGATCTCATCAACTGTTAAAGGTTTACTTAAATCTGTATGACAATCACATGTATTTAAGCATCCCAATTAACTGTCTGGTCCTAAGTGAAATTCGCTCTGCAAATACTCCGTTAAAAGAATGAACAGCATTTCCAGTACAGAAGAATTGCCAAGTCAAGGATATAAATGGGGGACAAAGACATCAAATATTCCTTATAGAGAGCACGTAGCAGTGATGCCTGGCTTGCAATTATGCTTCAAATTTGGAAGTACTTCACAGGTTGAGAGTGTGTGTTTTTCAGAGTTGAAGACATAGGAGAGAACCTGATACACAAGTACAAAATGGTGGGAGTGGATCAACAGGCTGAAAAAAAAAGAAAAACAAACAATGGCACTCTATCATGTTCTCCTGAAGGTTTTTAGATATTATAACACTTCAAATTTAAACTAGATGGACCCTTCCAACTGGTTTGCTGCCCTGTCCTTTGGCAACTGAGCTGAGCATAATACCCCACCTTCCAACATACACAAACAGCCTTACCACCAGTAGCCAGGTGTTCTAATAGTTTCTAGTTTTCTGATAGCTCAGAAGGTTCTTGGTCCTTTATACGCCAATAAAGGTCTAAACTACAACTCCTGTGTTCATGAATTCACTGCAGTTCACTAACAACCTTCCAGTAAGTGGGATCTTCTACCACACTTCCTTGTTTTGGATGTGATTTCTAGGTATTGAGATAAGTGAAAAGGAGATTTGCAAAACCAAAGAAACAGATGCCTACTACTGGGCAAGAATGTCTTTGAAGAGCAACTTTTTCTTGCATCTGATGTAAAAGCACTCACAGTAACAATGAAGATGTACCACTTATTTAAAAAAATAAAATTTAAGTAACATCTTTTTTTGTCTTTGAGAAGTATTTTCCCGTTATAAACTCATTAGCTTCTACCATGGAAAATGCATAAAGTGACTTTGAATTAACTGTTGTCCGTCACTAATTTTACCAGAAAAAAACCCTAAAAAAACCAAAACCAACCAACCAACCAAAAAAACCGAAACCAAAACAAAAATCCCACCAAATTGCTCCTGCGACCTTTGCCATTTCTGGTCTATATAACTTATTTCCATGAAACTACAGATGGTATTTACCTCTTTCCATACAACACTGGTAGTCCGAATCCAACGCTACGCGCCAAGGGTGATGTGGGAGGGACCGTGCCTTCCCCCGCGCTGTTCTGCTGCCTTCAGCTCTGGCAGTAGGTGTCAGCAGAAGCTCACCAAGGGAACCTTCCCATCATCCCGGGAAGCGCTGTCAGGCACTACTGCTTTGTCACTCTTCTGCCTTTTATCTGACTAACCAAATAACCCAAAACAGCGGGTCCAGCTGCTGAACACCCTACATAATTGTACACCACAGCAAATAAACAGGACGAACTTTGCTTACACACTGATATTTCACTTGCATAGCAAGCATGGTCGGGTGGTTCACGAGACAAATGCTGGTCTCGAAGAACATTTTGTGCTGGAGAATGACAGGACACCGTCATTTGCACATTGAGAACATGAGGGCCTGTTCTGGGGTCCGGAACTCATCAGGCGATTGGATCAAGGAGAGATCCTCCTCATGGTAAGACTTCACTGTAGAGTGCTGCATAAGGATGATTCAGGGGATAAAACTTTAAGGGGAGGTTTTCAAACAAAATCATACTAAGGTCAAGCTCACTGCTCAAATTAAGAGCTATCTTCAGGTACAGCAGGAGAAAGCTCATTCACAGGTAGAAAGTTTGAGAGAGATTCTGTTGATATAGAGAAGGCTTTTTAGATTTGAATCTGAGCAAATCTAGATGAGTGAACTACATTATCAAACAAGTTGCACAACTTGATGAAATAACAAGGGAGTGAAAGAAAGACAACTTTAATACAGTGTGTTTGGAACTCTCCACATTTCTAGATAATACTGCATGTGAAGGAAGTAAAAATCAAAAATCATTTGGAAAAAATCTGAGGTTATATGTGCCCAAACCATCTCAATCCAAGGAATAGTAAAGTGTAGAAAAATCACTTTGGTTAAACAATGACCTTGACCCCAAAACTCAAAAAAAACCCCCCACATGGCAGAAAAAGCCCACTAAATCAAATTACCAAATAGAAAGCAGAACAGGAAAAAAAGGTTCCAACAACGCCAAAGCAGAAAGTAAGATGTAATTAAGGGAATATAAGGAGAACACTGCAAGTGCATTATTTCTATTGGGAATGGTTGACAATGCCAGCCCAATATGGTCACCTACTTTCTCTCAGTGAGGGCAGAGTGCATACAGGAGAAGAAGTGGTAGCTGTCTGGTCTTGGCATTCGCAAGTTTTGGTATCCTCTCACATTGCACTTTACAATCAAGCTGGCAGAAAATGTACTGATCTGATACTGCTGTGCTAGATAGAAAAGCCATGATTATAGCAAACTTATGTAACCATGGCATATGCAGAGCAGCTGGTCACTACCAAACTGTAAAAGCATATCAAAATGAGGTTATGCAGGCATCTGTCCTCAGTCTGTTCATTAATTACATGCAAGATTATACTTATCAAACTTGTGGGAAACACTGAGCTGGAAAGACTCTCAAGCACTTTGAGGGAGAAATGTATAGTTCAAAATTCTCTTGACAAGCTGGTGAAATAAATAGGATTAGAAATCAGCATATATAATATTTTATTCTCACTTATAATCACAAGATAAAGAAGTACATTTATTGGAAACATTTTTCAGAAAGGGTAAGGGCATACAGTGAATCACAAACTGATTGTGAGTCAGCCACATCATATTGAAAAAGCAAAGCCTTTTAAAGGATTCAGCGAATGAATGTCACAGGGATACAAAAGGATCAACATGGCAACTTGCAGCAAGCAGTGTGTGTTAGTACCTCATTTCAAGGAATATGAGAACCAACAGGGAAAAGTCCATGCTAAATGAATAAAAAATTAATCGTGATCTAGAAAAACAAATGTTGAGAGAAAGAATGGATGTCCTTATGTAAGCATGCAAGAGGCAGGTAACAAACAAACTGGAAATAAGTCAAGATCTCAGTAAAGAATCATGATACAGAAACAGAGAAAATGAGAAAGATATGTTAGAGATAATATGGCTTCATGAAAAATAGTCTACTCTATTCACAACCCTTTCCTAGCTTTCTATTTGTGAATATGGTTGAAAAATCCACTCCTCTGATGGTTAAGCTTTGTTCACCTCCTGTTTATACCAAGAGTAGCCAGCCTAGCACTTAAAAGTGAAATTTGGGGGAATGCTCCTGACAAAGACAAACAAAAACATGCTATGTTGAAAAGTAGGAAAAAAGCAAAATGAGAGTTTGAGAAAAAGAGACTTGGAGATTACCTTCTTATATGTGGCTTAGCAGAATTGAAAGATTTAGCTAGTGTTATAGTAACCTACAGATCAAAGAATATTTGACTGAAGCTGCTACCCCTCCCAAAAGCATTATTCCCAACTCAGCTCTTCCAAAGCACTTCACGGGCTCTCTGTAGTGTGGGGAGAAAGAAATGTATGTGGAACCCCTGGTACAGGGGACACCTAAGCAGCCTCTGGCAGATTGGGAAACACCAGCTCCTCAGAAAGGGAATCCCAAAAATCCCTCTTCCTTGTTGCACAATACCAGACCCCTTGAAGAAGGCCTTCCACAGGTAAACCTACTGCAGTTGCCAGGATAAGATAGAGAAGGAACTAGAGGATAGGTAACTGCGCCCAAAACATTGCCTATCAAGTCTAGGTGTAAGAAAGACAAATAAATCTTTAGGAACAGATAGGATCTGAAAATTCTCTGAAGTGGAGAACATGGCATTTTTACCACTGGTTTAATATTGATTTAGGTTTATCTAATCCCTACTTTAATTACTGTGCCTCGGTCACTCCCTAGGACTTCAGATTCTTACCAAACAGACTTTTTGTAAGCACATATCTTCTCTCGTGTGCCAAAGGATTTCTCATAAATTTTCAGCAGTGACCACCAGCAGATAAGCTACCTCAGATGCAGATAGCTACTGGTGTTTGAAACATGCTCTACTGACAGCAGATCCATGGACCATGGGTCAGAACACCTGGGACGTTTGCTGGGTCCTTCCTGCTGGAGCTCTGCAAGAGTCAATTACAAATGGATACTTTTAGAATAGAGTTACAGCACACTGAAGACCCCAGGGTTTAATAACACAGATATCTCTCACTCATTTGCAGCGTTCAGCTGTCCTTTCATTGTATTCCCACTAAATTTCACTATGCCTATGTCTGTGTGCAAGATTTAAAAAATGAAAAAGATTTGTTACTTCAGTTCTTTCCCATTTTGCCCTGCAGTAAAGATGTCATCCATTTTCTTGGTCTGGTTGCATTTGTATTGCATTATAGGGCAGAAAAGTTCACAGAACAGAAGACAGTAAAGATGAGAAAGCAGAACAACAAAACTGAAGGAAAACAAAAATTTTATTTAATGTTTAAGTTGTACTCTTGCTATCAGTAGAGCTGAAAAGAGTGCCTGTTGATGATGAGTGAGCATTAAGTATCAACACTTCCAGTTGACACATATATAAAGGAATTCACATATATAAACTTTAGTAACCTCTCCACTTCACTTAGAAATGGATGACAGCTTCCTTACAGTCCTGTAATCTTGCCCATTCAAAGGGCTTACTCTCTTCCTTTAAAGGTTTTAGACTCTAACTCATATTAATACAGGTAAGAACACCTCCATGGATTTGTGGTAGGTTTTGAAATTTTGTATCTGTGAAAGCTGTTGACTCATTTTTGCTACTTCCTGATAACTCACGGGAAACAGATGAGGCAGAGGCTTTCTTGTTCCCCAAAATGGCAACCACAGCTAGGACTGCAAGCAGAAGGGAGAAGAAATAAAAACCCACTTCATTAAATAAATCTGTTTTCTAAGTGGGACATTTTCTTGCACTGAAACTTTGGTAAGTTAATTCAATTTCATCTTCTTGGAAACTAACACTGTTATATCATGTGACACTTTTTTTCCCCCTACACCACTAAGATTTAATACCAATTCCCTTTTATACAACTATGTTAAGAAGCAAAAGTAGACTTAAGGTTTCACTTAGGGTCTCTAACTTTTCATCTGCTTAATTATTACAATTTGCATTGAGTAAGATGACCACATGTCCTCTCACATTTTGTTTGCTGTGTTCTTTGGATTTCTACTTGGAAGTATATTGATATAACAACTATGTTTCACCCTTGCAATACATACCATACTGCCCTTTTGTATCTTTTTGTAGAGAAATAGCTTATAATTATTGGCTGGATGTTTGAGAATCATTATTTAATATATTTAAAATAAATAGTTTCAAATTTTAAACCTCTTAAATTTAAAAATAATTTTTAAAGAGCTTATTACAGATTTGAAGACTATATAGTCTTCCATTTTTTTAGTTAATTGTGCTTGCAGAAGTTGACTCTTAGTTGCTGTCACCAAAGTCACTGATGTTTCATATGATAAATAGTTCACAGCAGCAGGGATCCTGAATGCAAAAAATGGGCTCTACTTTGTATGCAAAAATTTAACAGGCTTGCGGTGTGAATAGGATGAGTCTTACAGTGCATCCAGTAACAAAAGCTGAAGGCCAGCAAACCTTCTGGTCTAATTAACTTTGAACTATGTAGAGAACACACTAAAGCATTAAATAGCAACACAATGTGTCACAACAGTTGAGTAAGAGGATATGATTGAGGTATAACAAATTTTGGTTTTGGAAGAAGGGAAAGAACAGAAAGTGTGATTACTACCTACCTAGAGAGAAGATATGATGCTTAACTGCATACCTCTCACCATTCCAGGGAAAGAACTGTACTTACTCACTTGAAAGCTGCTCCTAGTTAGGGGCAAAGCAACACTGCTTGCATGTCCTGAAATATCACCCACAAAACTTGGCAACATCTTCCACCAGTGTTCATGTGTCAGGATCAAACAGCAAAGGACCATTATTTAATAACAACCAAGACTAGGAAACATGTCTCTATTTACAGTCATCTGAGTATCTGTCCATGAACTCCAATTCTGCAAAAATCTGATCTAGTTTTACTCATGGCACTGACAAGTACAAACTAAAGTATGAAACTCAAAGCATGCAACAGTGTAGGAAATATAACCCACTTAAAGTGGTGGCTATGAGAAGAGTGACCTCTACTTCTCTGTACCTGTTGTGATTTGGGTGTTGATGTAAAAGTCTAATGGCAATGCCTTGGAGAAGATGATTTTTCCTTGAAGGTACCATAAGAGGTAGGGATCCCCAGATGTGATTCGGTAACTAAATTCCAGGAACTCAATAAGGCATTTAAGTTTCTTTTTATTTAACATTTGTGTTAAACTTTCATCTTAATTGCTGTATTCCATGTTTCAAGTGTTCAATAAAATGTATGTTATACTACCTTTTTGGAGGAAAGCATTTTCAATACTTATACCTTGTAAATCTCTGTGCTAATCAGAAATATGAACTGTTAGCTAGCCTCCTGAAAATGAACTTTATCATTCTTTCACAAACTTGCTCTGAAAAGATAGGAATTTACATGCCTGAAGATAGGAACCTCTTCATGAACATAGGTTCAGTGGCAGATGAATCCATGTCACAACAAGCCTTTCTCATGATACGTAATCATTGATTTATTTCCTGGTTAGTATGTGGTTGTGGGGGACCTAACTAGCCTGAGCATGTACTGTCAGGTCTGCTGAACAGACAAGGCTAGGTAAAAGGTCACCTTATATAACTTTCTGCTCTCTACTTTAAAACTTTTTAAACTTCTTTTATTCCCCTTGTCCTTAGTCTATTTCTTTCATCCCTACTTCGGCTCATAGTCTATAGTGCTAGAGAGCTTGCTACAAGTCTACATCAGCTAACGACCATTTGTCTTTGCAATTTCCCCTCTGAAGTTCAGCCTGTGCTATTACGTGGCTTATTCATGTGGGAGGAGACAGAAGTAGGATGTATGAAGGCAGAGTTGCTATGGGCAAAGAAGTGCAAAGGGAATAAAGGCGGAGACATGCAAATGGCTGAAGCAACAAAGAGAATGAAAGTATAGCAAGGAGGCAGAAGTCATGGTGACCTCACAAAAGATGTTTCTCCCCTTTGTTTGGCCTCTCATAGTAAGATGAGAATGCACCATCTTCACAACTACTGAGTTACTGCACAAAGGGTTTACTCTGACTTCAGTCTGTGCACCAGACTGTTGATATTGACAGGAGTTTTGTTATGCTTTAAAAGCAGAATGTCATCATCATCATCTGGTTTTTCTCTGTTTTCTTTTCCTGTGTTGCTGGTGCTTTTAGGTGTGCTGTTCAGACATTGACCTGCGTGTAGTTAAACAAATCAACCTGTCTGGAAGGATATGCATAAGAGAAGAAAACAAACAATGGAGCAGACATGAGGGAACAAATGAGGTACTTCTATTAGCTTTGTTTGCTCAGCAGCCGGCCTGAGACTGACCTTTTAAAGATTTTCTAGGTTTAGAATGGAGGACTTAGCATTAGAGACCTTGAGGGTGTACTTGTGTCCTCGCAGCAGAATACCAGAGCAAAACATGCCATTCTTATAGGAAAACTAGGGTGAAAGAAAAGTCTGACTGTAGAGGCAAGTAATTTATTCCTTTTTTTTTTTTTTTTTAAGAGACTTTTACTGTGTGAGCTCTTGTTACATTGAAGTGGAGGTGTTTAAGATTCTCTTTGATATTTAGGTTTTCTGCTGCGTCTGTACAGGAATGCAGTAGCCTGACTAGCAACAGAAGAGTCTTTGGTGGAGAGAAATAAACTTGGAAAGAGCATGAACTTGCAGTTGCTCAGGAACTCCACCACCACAGCAAAGTCATGGCGGGACCAGGGCTGCATCTGCACATTGCGGTCTAGACTGGAAACTTTTCCCAGGCTGTCAACATGGCAACCCATCACCTGCAAGAGGACCATGTCTTTCTCAAGCTGCCTAGTTTGTGCCAAAGTATATGTGAAGCAGGAAAAAAAAATTGATTAGGTCAGGTCAAAGAAAGATTTGTAGTGGTTTTACACACACATGCACACAAAAAACACTAGAAGAGACTTCCAGTGCTTCAGACCGCTCAACTGATAAAAGATGCTATTTACAGCTGACCGTTTGTGTTCCTTTGTGTCATTTCTGTGTTCTTTTAAGTGGCAGGAAAACTCTAGAAAGAGATGCTTGTTATTGTTAGTTAACTGAGGTGGATTTTACTTAAGGTGGATGCTTTTCACAATTTTTAATTTCTGATAAGGAATAAACAATACAAGTATACCTGGTTAGAGCTTTGGAAGTAGGAATTCTGTAGGCACTTTATCCAGTGTTTAAGAAGCTCAAGTATGTTGAGATGATACGTCAGGTTATGGGCTACTTTGGGGTTGAACAGATTTTTCCTTCTCAGGGAGTGGAAAGAACATTTTTTTTCTGTTATTAGTTTTGTTCTGATATGGGAGAAGATGTTTTGAGACTTTTTCCTCATTCAGGTTCTTTGGGAGAGAAGGGAAAGGAGGGAATGGTTACATCTGTTATTCAGTCCTGTCTCTACTAATTTAATCCAATGCATAAATAGGGTACTAATACTGACAGATTAATTCCTGAAAATCTAGGCCTTGCAGGAAATGTTTAGTTGTGTTAATGAAACCCTTTCTCCCAAGTAATAATATAGCAAGAATCACTAATCACTTTTTAGCATTACTTCTCCATAACAGGGGTGGGTCTCTTGAATGGGTCAAACTGCATAATCTTTTTGTCTGGAGATCTGCCTTTTGGAAGTTGTCCTAAAAATAGTTTTCTGTGTGATTGTATTCTAAATAATTATACATGCAAGATGGATCAAGGACACCCACGTGTACATAATGTTAAATGTATGTAAGCCTTATGAGAAACATAAGGTTACGATGATCACAGAAACACAGAATCATAGAATAGTTCAGGTTGGAAGGGACCTCTAAAGGCCATCTAGTCCAACCTGCCTGTAATGAGCAGGGACATCTTCAGCTCAATCAGATTGCTTAAAGCCTCATCCAACCAGAACTTGAATGTTTCTATGTATGGGAAATCTACCACTCGTAGGCAGCCTGTTCCAGTGTTTCACCACCTGCATTGTAAAATTTCTCTTCATTATATCTAATCTAAACCTACCCTCTGCCAGTTTCAAGATATTATCCCCTGTCTATTACTCTATGCCCTTGTAAAAAAGTCCCTTTTCAGCTCTCTTGTAGGTCCCCTTTAGGTACTGGAAGGTGCTATAAGGTCTCCCTGGAGCCTTCTCTTCTCCAGGCTGAACAATCCCAACTCTCAGCCTGTCTTCATAGGAGCAGTGCTCCAGCCCTCTGAACATCTCCATGGACCTCCTTTGTCTGGACAAAGACTTGTTCCAACATGTCCACGTCTTTCCTGTGTTGGGAACCCCAGAGCTTGATACAGCAGTCCAGGTGGGATTTCATCACAGCAAAGAAGGGGGCAGAATCCCCTTCCCTGACATGCTGGCCACGCTGCTTTTGATGCAGCCCAGGATACAGTTGGCTTTCTGAATTGCATGCACATACTGCCAGGTCACATACAGCTTTTCATCCATCCCAAGCCCTTCTTCACAAGTCTGCTCTCCATCCATTCATCCCCCAACTCATACCAGGGGTTGCCCCACATATAATGTCTTGCACTTGGCCTTGTTGAACCTCATGAGGTTCCCATGGGCCCACTTCTGGAGCATGTCCAGGTCCCTCTGGATGGCATTCTGTCCTTCAGGCCTATCAACAGCACCACTTGGCTTGATGTCGTCTGCAAATTTGCTGAGAGTGCACTCGATCCCTTTGTCTATGTTATTGGTGAAGACATTGAAGAGCATTGGTCCCAGTATGGATCCCTGAGGGACATCATTTGTCCCTGATCCTCACCTGGACGTTGAGCTATTGACCACTACCCTCTGGACGCAATCATCCAACCAATTTCTCATCCAATAGACAGTTCACACATGAAATTTTTATCTCTCCAATTTAGAGAGAAGGATGTTGTGGGGGCTGTATCAAAGGCCTTACAGAAGTCCAGACAAATGACATCTGTAGCCTTTCCCTTGTCCAGTGCTGTAGTCACTCCACTGTATATTGCCACTGGGTTGGTCAGGCAGGACTTATCCTTGGTGAAGCCAGGTTGGCTGTCCTGAATCACCTCCCTGTCCATGTGACATAGCATAACTTCTAGGAGGATCTGTTCCATGATCTTCCTGGGCAAAGAGATGAGGTTGACAGGTCAGTAGTTCCCATGATGTTTAAATGTACTTCAACATTCTATTTCAAATTATATAAACAATCTGGCAATTTTCTGAGTCCATGTTTTGAACTATCAGCACAGTTTTAAAGCAGCTGTCAGGAAGAGAAATGTTTGACACAACAGCAATTGTTGCAGCATTTTGAGTGTACAATTCCAGTTAGTGGTGGTAGGCTGAAGAAAAGATGAAGACCAGAAGTGAATTTTAGGTGCAGTCAAGTGACTGGGCATAATGATGGGTTAAAACAGTATTCCCACTAAAAATATGCTAGCAAAATCTCTGAATGAAGAGAGAAGTTTGCATGAAAACATAACCATCTTGGAAAGAACTGCTTATACCTACCTTTCCTCAAAGATGTGGCTTATAGCTGTACTTTTTCATCTCACTCCTTTGCTTAATTGAAAACTGGGAAGGAAGGAACTATCCAAACTGTATTGAAGGGACATTGTCATTTAGGGATTATTCTTTCAAAATGTACTATGACAACGGATTAATTATACCAGACCATCATATTGAGCTCGTTCTCTAGGATTCACTTTTGCCCATACTATAGTATCTGTTTTCTTTCCAGCATCTCAGGATGCAAGAGCTGTTATTGTCCTCAGGAATCTCTTCCCTTCCTCTTATTACCACTAAAAAAAAATCACCTGCGCCCTGACTGTGCTTGGAACAATCTCCCTCATCTCACATCCTCTCTCTGAGGCCTTCCTGGAAATTCGCATTGTTTTGTGAAGCTTCCAAGCTGGTACCATCTCCTAAAGTGTGCCACGTGGGATCCTCAGTTGGCCATACCCAGACCTATGAATCTGATAGACAGAAGTGTTTTGAGGCAGGATTGCACAAATTAAGGCTGAGGTGAGTTTTGCTGTGCTGCATCCTGTGGTAGTTTGTGGAGAAGAAAATGTGCCAGGAAGCATAGAAAAGCAGCCAAAAGAGATAACAAGTGTTGCTTGAGACAAGCAGATAACTATTTTTACCACATCCTGCTGTGAGAAATGAGCACTGAAGGTGATTATTGAGAAAAAAGGCAAAATAATGCCTACAGGACAGAGTGGGGAGGATGCTTCTGTACCCTAGCCGATGTCCCTCTCCTACATCCAGCGCGATTGATCTACTTTTGCTGCCCAGATGGATAAAATATCGGCATCAAAATCCATCGCCGCTGTGTGTGCCAGGGTGTGACAGCCCAGCAGCAGACAGCGCGGCGCGGCCCCGGGCAGGCTCCGTGCATGTCCCGATGGGGCACAGCCCTGCCAGCAGCCTGGCAGCACCGGCACTCTCGGAACCGCTCCCGAGGCGCAGCCTCTGCGCCCACTGGGTGCTGCATGTGGGGCGGACGGCGTCGCCCTGGATTATCCGCCGGTTTAGCGGGAGGATCGCGGTAATCCGCCCCTGGATCGCACATCCCGCGCTAGCCGGCAGCCGCGGGCTCCGCGGGTCCCTGGGGCAGCGGCAGCCGCGGGGCCCCGGGCGGGAGCGGGGCCGGCTGCGCGTCCCCGCCTGACCCCGCGGCTGCCG
>VZTJ01002731.1:249816-322399 GCA_013397795.1 Orthonyx spaldingii | reverse complement strand
ATCACATTCCTCTTTTTTTTTTTTTTTTTTTTTTTTTGTTTTTTTTTTTTTAATTCCCACTCTTCTCCGGCAGTGTTACTGGCTCCTGCTAGTACTCTGCCCTAATGTTTTTATGGGTTACTGCCTGTATATGTAGTTTTACATACTGTGCTTTATTTTCCATGGCTGGCTCGGTGAGGGAGGGTTTGATTTCTGGGTTGCAACTGCGGACACCACCAAACTCCATTTCAGTTCCACTACTTAATTCCATAAAGACAGTATAGCTGTGCTGGAATTAGACATTTAAGCGGTGAAGAAAGGCTTGGCATTTACATTTAGAGCAGGTGAAAGAGCTCTTTTCCAGAGAGCCCTTTACCTCTGCCCCAGCAGGATGAGGAGACGCTGCTTTGCTTTGTGCCTTGCAGAGGAAAAGCGGTAAATGCAGTTTGGGTCTGCAGTCCCTCTTTCCGGTGGTCTCTGTGCCAGAGAGGCAAGGGCTGGAATTGCCTCTTTACCCCTTTAAACACCTTCAGCATGAGAGAAGTTTCGAAGTGGGGAGAGAATTAAAATAATGCTTCTTTATCCTGTGCAGAAGGAGTTACAAAGTATTAGTGCTTCCTGCACAGATCTTTTATGGGAAGGTAAGATTCTGACGCAGACTTGAAGGATTTGAATTAAGGAGAGAACTGGTCGAGCTTGAAAGAGTATCCTATAACATTCACCTGCATGACTTTGTTATTTGCAGGATGTTTGCCTCAGTGCTTTTGTGAGCATTGGTCAGAGCTCCTTGGCTTCCCCTTGCTGAGACTTACATGCTTCTGCAAAGCTTTTTTTAAAATCTGAATTCTGTCAGGCTCTTTCCCTTAATTTTTGAGATTGTATGAAGAGCAGAAATATGCACTAGTTGGCAGCAAAAACCATTCAGTGATCTCTGTACTTCTCTCCAGTAAGTGCTACAGCCTCTTTATTACGTGCTCTATGCATTGAAATAGCATTGACATTTATACTGGACACTCAAAATAGATGTTGACAGCCCTTGCATTTAATTTCTTTCATGCTAATCTAATAAATTCAGTATCTATTGTAGTCTTCAAAGAGGATTAAGCATTTCCTGAGGGAAAGTTATGTGGACTGGTGAATACATGGGCTGCATCCAGAGTGCTGCAAGACTTGTAATTCATTGGTTATGTTGTTCTGAGGGGATCTTCATCCTGATAATCAACAACCCATAGGAGCTGTTGCTTTTTATCATCACTGTGTGCATTCTCATTCTCTAAGGACAGGTATCTTTCTAAGAAGCCTGGCAAAGGATGGATGTTCAAGTCTCATTGAACAGAAGTCTTCAAAGGACTTATGGGGAGATAGTATTTGGACGGTTCCTAGTCCACTCTGCTCATAAAAGAATGTGTTGCTGGGACCTAGTAGTTCCAGTTTTAAGATGTGAGCACTTTAAAATCCCTACTCTGTTCATTTTTTGACTTGTTTAAAGTCAATCCACAAGTAGGTGGATAATTTGACTGTAATGGCATGTGTTTAAAATAGTGAGTGGTGGTTTTTAATATGCAGAATTGCTTCAGCCTCGCTAGCTGGAATAGCTGCAAGCCTCCCAAGCTGACTTGACCCAGCAAGAAAATATTTCAGTAGGGCATGCTGAGGGCCAAAAATAAAGTATATAAAATAAAATGTCCCAGGTATTAGCAAATAAAACTAGATGCAAAGCATCTCTTGTTTCTCTTGGGATCTAGGGTTTATGATGGAAATCACCTGTCAATCTAAAATGCCATGCATGCTAATTGCAGGTTCATGTTAATCATCACTGTATAAGAGGGTATGTCAAATCTTATTTTCCATCCCATCCATACAGGATAAGCTTCTAATAAGCTTTGATCCTTCAGCCACATCCACACATCAGTTCTCTTCTGGGTTATCCTCCCTATATCCCAGATCATTTTCCAGATGGTTTCAGTTTTATAATTTGCATGCAAGTAACTAGGGCTTTTTTGTCCCATGGCTACAAGCCATTTTATACACAAATGCCCTGCATTTCTGCATGGAAATGGAGCTCAGATTACACATATTTGCAGTTCCAAAATATTTTTTTTTTGTTTTGGCTGTCTAACTTGTCATTTAGAAGAATGTTATTTTGAAGGAATGGGCGCTTCCCAGAAGGAAAATCACTATTGGTTGGTTTTGTGACTTCATTTTTGGACATCCTTAAGTCACTGAAGATTTATTCTGCTATGATTTTTTTTTTCTATGGACACCAAGGAACTAGAAACTACTGTAAATAATGTATGCACTTATATAGACTGAGCTGTAGTAAAGCAATATGTTGTTTTTATTTGAAGTTAGCTCTACGAGTGTTTGTATTGAAGGATTCATTTTGTTCTAGTTTAAGTAGTATCCATATGCTAAAATGTGCAAACACACTTTCCAAAGTAGAACTGAAGGGCTTCTGCGTGCTGTAAGAACATTTAAAAATATGTTAATCAGGTTCCTGCTTGCATTCCTAATTCTCAAATGAAATTTATTCACCCAAGTCTTCCAAACCACCTAACACTGTCTGCCTGACTCTGAAAGTGTCTTAAACATATTGAATCTCCCTCTTTGAGCAGAAAGTTCTTAAGCGCCTTATCTAGAGCTGCTGCACTTGAGCATCAAAGCCCTTAGGAGATGAAGAAAGTAGGGCACCTGGCAAGCACATTGTAAACACACACGCTGATGGCATCGGCTGTGTCTTGAAATGCAGTTGTGTATTTCGGAAGAGGAGCCAGTGCTCACCTTTCCCTGAGAGCTGCCGCTGGCGGGATTTGTCTAAACAGCAGACTGTGCTCTGGTAGTTGAAACCTGGACTCCTGGTCCCTGTGCCCGAGGGGTTCACACCCACATCTTCTGTCACCTCTGCAGCTGTTGAATCAGCTGAAGGAGGTGAGCAGAAGGGCACACTTTCCTCCTGGTGTTCAGCCTCGGCCAACTCGTGGAAGTGCAGCAGGTTGCCTGAGGCTGGCATGAGGGAGCACCAGAACCTTGACTCTGTCACAGCAGTTTGTGTCCTGCTGGGAGGAGGGCTGGGATCTGGTGGTTGCTTGCTGATGATGAGACTTACCAGAAGTGAGCACTTCCGTTACATCCTCTATTTTTCAAGAGAGGATCAACACTTGACTAATTTCTCTAGGAGAGAACTGGGCCCAGGAGAAGAACAGGCTCAGAAATCTGGAGTGGGTGGTGGCAGCTGTAGTCCCAGTTAAGAAGTTCAAGCCTGCAAGCTGAAGTGGGGAAAGTGTCCAGTGTTTACTTCCAGAAAGCCCCATTTCCAGTGCAGGAATCTCCATCCTGGGCCACCACTCTCACACAGTGTATCTGCGTGGCAATAGGTGTCACCTTGCCAGTTTTGTATTATTCGGGTTTTTAGGTGGTGTTTTATGTGTTCTGTGTCACAGGTTTGTGTGTTTGTCTCCTGACCTGTAACTCCATTCCCTCGCCCAGTTGTGTTAGGATTCTTTCTCCTTACTCTTTAACAAAGAAAGAAGTAAGGTTGTATCTTCATGTGACCTTTTCACTCCAGTTTCTCAGGCACCCTGTGAGCATCATCTGAGGAGGAGAGGGAACTTCCTTATTCCCTCATATTTGAAATGCTTTGCTTTGCAACTACAGTCTTTCTGTGGTTTAGGGCAGGAAAACACCTGGGGTTTGGGGGAGTGTGGGTAAGCAAGATTGATGTCTAAATTTATTTCACAGCTCCTTTATTCAAAGAGATGTCACATCTTACTTCTTGGCAGTCTTGTTTGAAACTGTGAGGGCAACCGGCAAGCTGCTAGTGCTGAGTGCCTTGCCAAGTACTATTGCAAAATACTGCCAGTGCAGAAGTTGCATGACTTTACAGACTGTTATGTTTCTCTTGGAGTAAACCAAAGGGGTACCAACTTCTGATCCTTTGCCTCTGCTGAGAAGCAGGACCGACATGTTTCCATTGCCTTATGAGGCACCATCATGCTGCTTTCCTGCTGCTGTCTCTTCCAGCCCTTGGAATTAGTTTTCCTTCAGTGGTACTTCTCCATCTCTTGCTCACTGTTCTGAAATAACTGAGGAACCAGAACTATTTAAAATATCTTCACTATATTGTTAATTGCAAAATATTTTGGAACAGACATCAGACCAAGGAAAGCTTTGCCTCTGATCCCAGACTCAATGTTGCTCAATGCAGCAGGTGCATCAGAATAGATTTGGTGTGCCCCATGGAGTTATACCTCATATTTGAGTGTTTATTGAAGATCCATGCAACTGAAGTCAATCCCAACTATTTCTCAATATAATATAGGATGCAAAATCTGATATCTAAATATATGCAAACTGTGTGCCAATTATTGAGGCCTTGTAACTTTACTGTTAAAACAAGGCACGAGTTGGAAATACAGTTCTCTTTTTCAGGAACTATCTTGTTAGCTATTTCAGAGCCTTGCATCATTAATCTGTGCTCAAATTGGTATTTTAATGAGAAAATGGGCACTTACGAAGATTATTGTCCCGTGGCGTTGTATATAATATTGCATTACAATGACATTTCTACATTCAGCTAGGGAGATAAGCTGAAGGGATAAGTGCTGCTCAGGGCTAAACATCTTAAATCATGCTGTTACTGGGTTGGAAGGAACCTTGGAAGGTGCTGAGTTAGCTCACTGCCTTGAGTTAATTCCCCACCCTGAGTTCAGACAGGGCTGCGCAGGGCTTTGTTCTGGAAACCTCCAAAGACAGAGGCTCCCCAGTCCCCCTGGACAACCTGTCCTAGCGGTCAGTTATCCTTCTGGGGATTTTCCTTCTCAAATGCACTGCAACGCACCGGAGAGTCTGTCTGGGTAACCTTCTTAAAGATATTGGGAGGTTGCTATTAGGTGCCCCTCAGGCCTCCTCTTCTCAAGGCTAAGTAAGTCCAGTTGCCTCCAGCTCACCTAGAGAATGTGCTGCAGCCCATGACTGACTGTGTTTTGGCCTCTTCCATACCCTGTGTAGTTCCTGCTTAAGTGGAGGAATGTTGGATGCATGTGCTAGGATGCAAGTGTACTTGGTCTGCATGACTCTGCAGTACTGTGTGTTTATATTACAACAGTTTAGGTTTAGACTTTTTTTTTTTGTTTGTAAATCTTAGTGTTAGGTATTTATGAACTGGAATCACTATCAAACCCTAAAATATGTTTCATGCTAAGTTTAGTAAATAAGTAAGGACTGAGCATCCAGAAAATGAATGCTTTTACTCAACCATGGTGGAATTTCCAGTTTACGGTATGTGTTTTGCTTTAATGCTGGAAAGAGCATAGAAGAGGGACAGGAGGTAATTAAAGAAGAAAATAACTCCTGTACTCCCTATGGATGGGACTTAACCATACCTTGCAAAAGCAAGATGCATTAAGTCTACAAGTTTTGAATGCTGCCAAAAACTACAAAACAGAGAAAACTTAGGACAATTCAGAAATAAAAGCTACCTGGCAAAAGTACCCAGACTGTCAAATGCCTTGAAGACAAGTGCATCAAAGATCTAGGAGACTTCTGCTTCCTTGCTGTAGTAGTAATGGTGCATCTTGAATATATTGAAATGGAGGGGAAAAAAAAAGAAAGAAGCTTTGTTTTCATAAAAAGGTAAATAAAAAGAACATGTAGTATTACGGAGTATATAGCAATATTTTATGAGAGGTAAGAAGGGAAACAGAAGGGGGTTATTTGGAGTCATAGTGGATGCCTGGAATCCAATTATCTAATTAGCCTCCTGATTTTTTTTTTCAAATACTAGGCCCTCCTGTTTCATTTAAGCAATAAATGTAATGCTGTTAATTTAATCTCTCAGTACTCATGGTAAATATGTTGTAAATAACTAACTTGTTTTCATCAATTGCTCTTTAAAAGGGGTCACGGATTTTTCAGACTAGTGTGGAAATGGTTAAGCAGCATTTTAATATCTAATTTCACCCTCCCAAATCAGCCTTTGGTAAGAGACTATCTGTTGTCTTTGGAATTGTTGGGACTAACAACTCTTTCCTGCCATCCTTTGGTTTTCAGAGCCCTGATAGAAAACAGATGGGGTTTCTCTGTCAGGGAACCCCAAAACTGTCCCTTAGTTGTGTCCCTTGAAAATAATGTGACACTTGCAGCAGTGACAGGAAACCAGACAATTACTGTACCCTGGTGAGAGAATGTGGCCAGCGTGCTACAAAACTTTCAACTGTCTTGCTGTAAAGTGTTTGCATCAAGAATGAACTGCACTGTTTGCAGTGATGTTTTACATCTTCTGTATGTGCCCACACACATTATATGTAACTCTAAAGGCATATGCCAGAGAGATTGGTTTAACTTCACTTTTCTTCAGAATTTTTTGGAGGTTGGCTGCCTCTTTGGTGCTCTTTTCATGTTAACTAATAGGTTATGTGGTGGATGAATAGGATTCTTTATAGAATTATCTAAAACCAGGCACTGATTTATTTGAAAACAAAGGGTTTCTTTAGAGCTAAGTTTAAGCTGGCATTGCCATGAATCCTAGAATTATTCTACATTTAAATGAGAGAACAGTGATGCACTTGTACTTGGGCTTTGAACAGCACAGAGCTGTTGACCAGAGACTCGGAGTCTGCTGAGCAAATCTGTTTAGGTTCCTTTGCCGAAGTTTCCAAGCCCACTCTTCTCTCCTTACAGATGATGAGAAGCGAAGCTAAAAAGACACTATAAGTTGCATTGATCAATTTGTTTGGAGGAAGGCAAGTTGTTTGCTGGTGTCTGATCAAAAAATGTATACAAACCTGCTCTGTAGCAATCTGAACACACACTTTTTCTCTGTTTTGCTTTGGGGCGTGTGGGGTCTAGAGCATAGCAGCTAAACAATACCTCACTTGTTTATAAAAAACCTTGGGAAGAAGGGGTGAGAAAGAAGAAAATATTTACAGTAGCTTTCTACCCAATTAAAATCAGAAGGCAGACTAAAAAGGAAAGAGTTCATCTATGGTACAAGCCAATTAAAAGTAAATTTTGCTGCATGGATGTTGATTTACACATCCAAGGCAACATAAATTTAAACTAGAAGCTTGACTTAACTTCACCAGTTCAGACGAACTTCAGATTTATGATTCATTTGGTTGTGGCCATTGCATCTGGGTGTTTAAGCACATTTTATGTGAATTGACATTAGAAATTCATAAACCGCCTTAAAATGTTAAATCTGTGGAGTACTTCACCAGAATGTGTAAATAATGCCTGTCTCACAAACACAGCTCTGCAACACGAGCTGGCTCGGATCCTCAGTTAAGATATTCTTGTGTTTTCTGCCCTCAGCCATTTATACCCTTGTTTAATTATTTGGGAATAAAACCAGATTTCTGTAGATTCTCTCATTTTTTAAAAGGTATCTCAAATTTCTGTGCAAATGCTTTAATTGTATTTGTTGATATTAGTTGAGATAATTTGTGGGTTTTTACACATACAATGTGTGTTTATTTATAAAGAATTGAAATAGAGGTAGAAGGAGGACTCTCATAACACTTACAGGGTTTTACTCAGAAATTAAACTGCAAACTTTTCAATGCATGCAAAAATCAGTTTACTGTTTTACATTGAAGCATCACTTGAAATGACCTGAAAGAAATTTTATCATCAACCACCCAGTCAAATCCTGGATAATTATTCAGGGAACCGTGTTGGATGCATGATGTGCATGGAGTAAGAAACAAAACAGTCCTTGACAAGGAATCTGAAGGGGCTGAATATTTCAGAAGCTACAGAGCATAAGGAACAGAGGATGGCCTTGCAGCTCAGAATCTAAACAGGGACACACACAGACGTGCACAATTTGACACTTCTTTAGGAAAAGAAAGTTCATGAAATGAAAATATGTTGATATTAGGAACTGGCAAAGAAAAACTGGAACATTCTTTGTCTTGGTTACTGCTCTATGACTTGGCAGCTGGAAAAGATTGATGACTTGGGGTGCTTGGCGCTTTGTTTTGGTTTTGCTGTTTTAATTTATGAGTCAGAAAGTTCCTAGACATAGGTCCTCATTTAAAGAAAAGAAAGAAAGAAAAATAATACATTATTAGCAATGTTATTTTAAAGCAAATGCAGTTGCTGAGTTAAAATATTGTGATAGTTGTTCCAGTGTATTTACAGATCTACCAAAGATGTCCATATGTCACATCAGATGCCAGTTTAAATGGTCAATATGTTGTCTCCAATCAGTCAGTGCCTGGTGTCTAGACACTGAACGTTGTCACTCCAGTCGTGCTTGTTGCTACAAAGCACTTAGATCAATCTAACAGTGGAGGAGAGCAGTGTTGTTCTGGTCTGCTGTGGCTGGTGTGTCCTGCCTTGGCCTCTGCCACATGGATGCCATGGTTGGTCCCTTGATTCCTCTGGTTTGGCTTAAGATGAGTCTCTGTTACAGTGTTAGTTCAGGTCAGGAGCGTGCTTTAGGAGTGCATCCCTTGTCGTTCACTTTGCTGGGGGATACTGGGGAACATGACTGGATTCCTTTCAGATGAGGGAAGACTGGAAGATGTTCTTCAGGAGTGCTTTTAGCACCTACTGAACCAGGAGCAGGTGTCCTGCCCGCAAGACCAGGCTAAAGCTGGGTTGAAGCAAAACATACAAATCTTACCATGCCAACATGGATCACGTGGGTGCTGCATCTTCAGCATCAGCTGTTTTCCTCTCTATGGATATGCTTTTCTTGCACTACATTACTTGCTAAGGTAGACATTGAAACAAAAACTGCAGCAAGAGTAGATCCAAGAACCTGCAGCCTGCCTTTTCTCTTGACTTCAGGTGCAGCTTCGTGAGTCATTGCTCATGGAAGTGAAACACACCTCTGAAATTACTCTCCCTGCAAATGGCAGTCGCATTTTTCATCTTCATTTTTCCCAGTTTCCTGCCTGTCACCTGACTTTGCTCAGTGCTTCTCTCTGTGTTTCTAAACCACTTTTCCTTCCCTTCACTTCTGGTTTGCCACCATTGCGTTCCTCAACTATCGCTCCCAGCCATAAGGTCTCAATCTCAACTGGTCTCTGTCCTAAAGATGCAATTTTTGTTTTATGAAGTGTTTGCTTCAGCTGTTTTTAAAGGTCTTTCCTGGTGAAATCTCTTCCATTGCTTCACTACCCTTCCAATATTTTTTTCATGTTCTTGTCTTCCCTCCTCCAGTGTGTAACCTGAACCTTTTCTGTGCTCATTTCAAGCTCATTAGGACTTGTCCTGAAGAGACAATTCCCTTCTCTTTGAAGTAGTCTTCCAAGGTAACAGCTATCCCTCAAGTGGGTTCCCCCCACCCCACCCCACACTACCCCATCCCACACTAGCTTGTCCATCCCACTTCCCCATAAGTCCCATTTTCTAGACCAGTTTTCATTCTTATTTCTGTTCCGTAGACCCACTCAGGTAGGACCACATCTTTCCTAGGTATTCAGACACAGAATAAAGTAGAAGGATTTTTTTGAGTTCCGCGGGTTATGCTCAGGCTTTCCACTCCCAACATTTTATTTTATTTCTCATAGCAATGTTTGTCTTCCTTAGAACAGCATGACATTTGTCTCTTGTGACTTGCTCTAGTCTGCGGCCTTGTTTCTCATCCTGTATTTCCATATTAGACGCTTCCTGCCTGTGGGCAATATCTCGTACATAACCTGCTACATTTCACTCCATCCTTCCAGATCACTACTCTGTCTTGATGATGATATATTTAACCTTTGTTTCTCACATCCAGAACTAATATTCTTCCTGCATCTGTAGCATGGTTGTTAAAATATCTCAAGGCAGTTTCAAAGCTTTTCTAAAGGGAAGGTGTGACATCTGTGATTTCTCTCCTACCTCTCTGGAAAGCTGTCAGAGGAAGTTAGCAATGTGATTTAACAAATCTCTTTTGGCTGTTACTTAGGATTATCTTCTAGGTGCTGCTAATTGATCTGTTTTGGATTGTTTTCCCCAGGAATCTGAAGTTAAACTGATTCACTGGGTCTTTAATATTCTTACCTGTTGTTTCTTGTTGCTTTGATTTGTTTACTTGGGGTTTTTTCCATTGTGCCCACATGCACACACTTCCTGACATCTTACTGGTCATGACTATTATTTATGCCAATCACTGCTTGCATTTGACCCTCTTGGTGACTGAAGACTGATGTCCTACACATGATAGTCTTCTGGAAGTCATCTCTCATCAGCTTTTCTCTGTGTTGACTAGGGCCAGAAGGTTTTTCTTGCTCGTAAGCTATAAACATATTGATAATAAGGATTTCTTTTTGTTGCTAGTATTTTTATTTTTTTGCATTATAATTCTACTTTAACCATGCTGATTCTCATAACTATGCACTTCTGCAGATTTCATACTTATAGCTAGCAATTTGACTATGTTTTCATATTCTGTGTCTGGCTTGACAAATAAATACTATGGTACTTCTGCTGTTTATTCTTGCAGGGCATAAGCACAGATTATCCTGTTGTATTGTTTTTTAGAGGATTCTTGTCTCCCTTGCTGTTTTGAAACAGGAATGCCGTACTGCATTCCACTCCTGAGACAGAACTGAACCCTCGCATGTTCACCCTTGGTGACACCAATGATGTTAAAGGCTTATTTCCATTGAGTTGCTTCACATCCAGGGTGAGTGAAAAAGGCACCCACCCTGCTGCGGGAAGCCTGTCGGTTCAGCACTTCCTCTGAATTAAAGCTGTGATATGTGCTGCCATGCTTTGAAAAGAAAAGGATCTGGTTACAATGTAAGACAAATC
The DNA here is from genome assembly GCA_013397795.1 of Orthonyx spaldingii. Classification (NCBI taxonomy): domain Eukaryota; kingdom Metazoa; phylum Chordata; class Aves; order Passeriformes; family Orthonychidae; genus Orthonyx; species Orthonyx spaldingii. The sequence continues at coordinate 311,671 of VZTJ01002731.1, read as the reverse complement.
ACACAATTTATGTGTTCAGAAGATACTGACAATTATTCTCTGAAATAATTTTTTATTAGTATCCAATTTACTTACACTCATAGTAAATTTGTCCCCTCCTCCCCATATATGTTTGGGGTTTTTTGTTGGGTGGTTTCTTTCTTTGCAAAAGCAAAATCTCATAATAATTATTATTATTTTAGTTATAAAGTAAAGGAATGTGAGTTCTGCCTGTTTTCCTGTTTCCTTCCAGACACTAAAGGAAGTCATGGTCTCTCCTCTCAGCTTTCCTGGACATGCAATAAAACAAAACTTAATATAATCCCATGTAAATTAAATAAGTAACCCCAACATCTTGTTTCCATACTACCACAATTCTAGCAGCCATACAGATATAGTTTGGCTCTGCCTGTCCACCATGGTAGGCATACTAATGCTTTCAAATTTTCTTTTGTGTGAAACATCCAAAATGTCTTTTTCTTTGGTGTTTGTTTGATGTTTTATTTGTTTGCTTTTTGTCTCACTCAAACACTGGTCCTTTTGTTAGCTGATAGGAGTTCTACTGCCTCTCCTTTTTCTCATAAATTGCTCTGGCTTGTGTGATGAGACATCCTTCCCATAAACCAGATTTGAAAATGTGGTACTAGTTTAACCATGCAGGCTCATGGTATGGTTTAACCCCAGCTGGCAACCAAGTACCACACAGCCCCTTGCTCACTCCCCCTGCCCCGGTGGGTTGTGGGGGAGAACTGGAGGAAGGTAAAACCCATGGGCTGAGGTAAGAAAAGTTTAAGAATTGAAATAAAGTAAAATATAATAATAACAATAATAGTAATAATAATAATGAAGGAAAAGGAGAAAATGGAAAGAGAGGAATAAAACCCAAGAGAAAGAAGTGATGGACAATCCAATTGCTCTCCATCCCCTGATGCCCATCCCTGAGCAGCAATTGGTGGCTCCTGGCCAATTCCCGCCGTTTATTTGTTGAATATGATGTTCTAAGGTGTGGAATATCTCTTTGGCCGGTTTGGGTCAGCTGTCCCAGCTGTGATCCCTCCCAGCTTCTTGTGCACCTGCTCAGAGGCAGAGGATGGGGACCTGAAAAGCCCTTGACTTAGGGTAAACACTGCTTAGCAACAACTAAAACAGCAATGTCTTATCAACACTATTCTCATACTGCTTCCAAAACACAGCACTGCACCAACTAATAGAAAGAAAATTAATTCTTTGGCAGCTGAAACCATGACAGTTCACAATGCATGCAATAAAATGTATATGAAAAACTTTATTGAGCAATTATGCCTATAGGAATGCTGGAAATAGGAGTCAGCAGTAGAAACAGCCAACTTCCTTACTGTGACTTTAAAAGAATCCTGATTACTTCTGCATTTCTCTTCTCAAAATTAGTCATTATTCCTGTAAGAGTGAGAAATAAACAGTGGCAGTATTTTCTGACTTTGGACACACTTCTAAATCAGTCAGTGGAGGTAGATGGGTGAAGGATGAAAATATCTACAATTACTCCAACTTTATTTTAACAGAGGTGTGTGGTGAGGACCCCTTGGCTGAGCATTGCCTGCCACCCCAGGCTCCCTAGGGGAGGTGACCGCAGCAGCAGGCAGGCATCACTGTGGTTCTGGTGTGGTAACAACTGCTTTCAGGTAGGCATAAACTAGTGACAAACAAATCAAAAAAAAGAGCAGCGTAGGCCTGGGAGAACCACAGTTATGTAAAGGTGAACAATGAAACATTGTTTCTCAAGTGGGTATTTTGAAGGGTTGTTACCGCAACACTTTTTATATAAATGAAAGGTACATTTCAATCGGAAGCGATTTGGTGTAGCAAACTGCTGGTGACTCATCCCAGACCTGAGGGGAAACAGAGAGATATTAGTGCCCTCCTCCAACATGCTGCTATTAGCATCCACTAGCATGGTGCACATTCCAGTTAGGAGATCCTCATCACCACTGCAATTGCATTCAAACAGAGGTTGGTTGTTGGTAGCTTCTCGAATATTATACAGATTCCACACATGTCCCATATTTTAGTACCAAGGCAGTAACAATGTATTTATCAAGAGCTTCTGTTCAGGAGATGCTCAACATCATGAGTTCTCATGGCTTTACAAAATCTTTTATCTTCTTTCTAGAACAAATTTTTTTCTTTAACTCAAAGATCTATAAAAACATTTAATGAACAAGGTTGACACAAAGATTGCTATGTAATTAGAAAACTCTGACATTTTGCTCTTTTGTGTTCTTATGCAAGCTTGAAATTGTGTTGTCATCTACAAAAACTACTTTAATTTGTACAGCATTGTTGGAGAAAACTGTAGTTGGAATAAGACTTACTGTTGATAGATCCAAGAGTAGCTTGGATTGTGTGCAGGAACATTTTCTTATGAAACATTTGAGTAATCTGAACAATGACTTCAAGAAAATACTGTGTTTTTTAAATTATCAGATTCTGGTTCTTACTGTCCCTTTTAAAATGCCTGTATGTACATCAAAGCTAAATGTCAATAGATACAATTTTGTGATAATTTCTTCTACCTAGCAGTCATGTTCCATGCTGTAACCTATACTCTCTTTCCTTGTTCCGTGTGGTTCCTACCCCCCATGATACCTAACATGAAAAAATTGTTGGCCTGAAGTACTAAATACTGCCATGATCCTTTTTAAAGCTGCATAATGGAACAGTGGTCTTGAATTAGTATCAAGATTAGAAGGATGAAGGATTTATTTAATTGTTGCTTATGCTCCATACTTAGATTTACAATATTCCATTAACTGGCTTCTGCTAGATTGACATATTATAAAAGGACAGGTAGGTTAAAGAAAAAATTAGTTTAGTGAAGTCCAGAAGTTGATCATCTGTACCTGCTTCTTGTTGTGTTGGTTTTACCTGGTATAAGAGGACTATATGCATCTTTATATAAAATATTGCTGATGTATCTTTATATAAATCCTTGCTGAAACTCACTTAATAGTTCAGACCCACATGTACCCTTCAAACACAGAGTTCCCAGGACTGAAAATGAGGAAATGAAAATGTTCTTGGAGAACAAAAATCAGACTCTGTAGCTAGTATATGAATTTACATCTTCTCTGTGGGTCAGGAGTAGGGCTGGAAATCTGGCAAACCTGGAAAATGGCTACATAAACAAGTAAAGTCAGGTCAGCAAATAATAAACTCTTGAAACATTTGTCTTAAATCTATGTCCTTTTTGGATTATAAGATACATCTTCTTGCTTTGGTAGGTTGGGGTTTTTTTCATTGTTGCTACCTTTTTTCTACTCTGAGTTGGTACATAACAGTGCTTTAGTGGAATGCATGTGTCTTTTGCCATAAACAGTTTGTTGAAAGTATTAATAGAACAGCAAAACCAAATCTGCCTAGGATCTTTTCTGTAGATCCTAGGCTGCCTTTAAAATGCTTTTATTTTGGAAAAAGCCTGTGAGCCTTTTGAGAGGGGACATACACACCCCAAACCAAAGCCCTTGTTCAGTTTCTTTAGAATAGAATACCAGTAAATAGCTTGAAAATGCAAACGGGGTCCTTGTGTTCTTGCTCATCTCTACAATTTGAGGAAGAACTCTTGACATTCTGGGTAGACCCCACCTACATAACATTGTGTGCCAGAGAACTTGTTTACCAAAGCATGTTTGTTCACCCCAGCCTGTATTTGCAATTCTAGTAGAACGTGCTGTAGCTGGGATTCAGGAGGCTGAAATAAGAAACATCCATACAGAATTACCACTTAGAGAGATTTTTTTCTTTTATACTTAGCTTTGGTATACCTTCCTGCACAAATTGCTCAGGTCTCCTGGAAACTCAGACTTGACCTATTTTATACAACTGTATTTATAAATGGAATTCCAAAGTCTTTGTTGAGAGCAAAATGCAGGTCATACAGTGCTGTCAGTTGGGGTTTTTTTTTCTAGCAATTTATACTTTACGGGCTGTATTTGGTAACTTCAGCTTCACAGTGTTTACCAGTACAGTAATTTATTAATGTGTTTTATGCATGTCTGCTGAAACTAGTCCCAGAACATGTCAGCATGTACTGATAAGCTGTATTTGTGACATGTCAAGCTCATGTGTTGCTTTATGCCTATAAAGCAGCTGGTTATCTTTGTCCTTTTGTTATATATATATACATTCCCCTTCGTTACAGATGTATTCATTCTCGTAGGACTGGGTGGTGAGTCAGGTCTAATGTGCTTCTTTTTCCTCATGTTCTTGGAACCCATGTAAATCTTTTGTGCTTCTGTGTGAGCAAGTGGAGGTGACTTGAGGCAGTGTCCACACTGTAGGTCTATGAGATAATTGATAACTAAGGTAAACTAGGCTATCAGCAGTTCAGCATTCATACTGTTCTTCTTCTGGTAGCTGAACTAATTCATGGAGGTTTCACTTGGGTACCTGTTCCAGACTGCACACTTGCAGTGAGTGAGGGAAGGTGCAGGGCAAAAAGAGATAGGGGCCATGTACCCTCTGACAGTGGTGCTTTTCCTAAGGACACAGCTGTGGTTGGATGATGTCTCCTGGTGGAACCCTGCCAGCTATTGGAGTGATAAGTGAACAGAATGTGAACAGTAGGGTTTGGGTCAGACAGTTCATGTGCACTGAATTCACCCTTCACTTTAAATGCCTTGCATGCTAAGTAATTTTTTGAAACTAATCACTGAAAGAATGAAAGTGAACTGAAAAAAGTGCTCTATATATAGTAGCAATAATACCTTTTGCTGTATGCATGAGAGAAGTAAAGAACTTGAGGAGGATGAAGTCAGGAAAATAGAGATGCATGTATTGAAATTGCAGATATGGTATTTCACTGCCTGATACTGCTTTTTTACTTTGACATTTCATCATGCATTTATGCTATTGGCAGAACGCTTGCTTGTGTACTAGTGTTCCTTTTTAGTATATGCTTCAATTGACTTAAACCAGTTTTCTTCTTAGCTTCTGTGAAGAATTTCTTTGATGTGGTGCTGCTGTCATTTTTCTGGTTCATGTTATACACACTCTGTGACGTTCATGAAATGATGCAGTTTATTATGGTTTTTCTGTAGTTTTCCATCATTTTGATTTGTGGTGTTTGCTATGCTAAGGGAGAGTCCATGTAGTGTTGTTGCAGATTACGGTTTTGATATTCATTAACCTCTGTGCTCCAGGACATTCTTCTTGTAATACATGGATCATCATCTTTGTGTCTGGAGTGCTGGAAAACTGGCAGTTCACTATGTCACTATGAATGAAACCTCCTTTTACTTGCCAAGTTCTTACGCTTTGTCAAAAGATAATACTAAATCTTTCAGCCGTGTTTAGGTGGCTCGTGGTAGTTTCTGGTGGGTTGGTTAGTTTGCTTGGGAGAAGGGGTTGAAGAGTGTGTTTGCAATGAATCAGTCTTCTAAGTATTCATTTCATTCCTTCAAATTGAAAGACTGTCATCTGAAGACACTCTGTAGCTGATCTAGCATACAAAAAGAAAGTAGGGAAAAAACCATTTCCTCTGTGCAGCTCATGTAAAACTGAACCATTACTCAGACTCCTCTAATAAGCACAGGCATGCAACTATGAAAATGAGTTAAATGAAATCTATTAATATGCATACGTTCATTAAGTGTTACAAAACCAGCTTTGGTAAAGAACAGTTACCTGGTGATACTGCTGCTTGCACCTGCATTGTGAGCTTTAAATCTTGCCCAGCTGGCATTTCTTCCACAGTTTTAACTCTCAGCCTTTCAGCTTGTTCACTTTCCCACCGAGTGTCTTCTCTTACTTGATTTTGTCCATGGTAGCCTGTGTTTTCTGGTAACCCCATGAGTCCAGGGAGTCTAACAGGACCCTGTTTTCTCCAGTACATGACTCTGGGGTGTCACAGTGTGCAGTGCTGAATGCCTGGTCCCAAGGGCCCGTGCCCAAGCCTCTTCTAAGTCCTGTTCCTACGCAGACAGTGGGGTATGAACATAGCCTATTTAGCCACCAAACAAGAGGCTGGAAAGCAGTGTGAGACTAACTCAGAGAACAGGGAGGAGTCATATCTGTCTTCATACATTTATGGGGTCTTTGTGGCAGACAGAATCCCCGGTGTTAGATAATATTTGCCCAGCGTTGCTGTGCCTGTGCCATTGTGAGGCCCATCCACTGCAGCCTGAGGCCTTTCCAAAGGGTGATATCCTCACACTGCTCAATGCTGTGTAGGTGGGTACAACCTCCTGGGAGTTGGGTTCTTTGATTAAAACAATTGGCACATGAGAAGTTAACTACAGTGGCCAGGAATTGTTTCCTGAATGAAGTCTAAGTTCAGGGCTTGATGGGCTAAAGGCTCACAATAATTATTTAAAAGATCGCTTCATATCTATTACTGTATCATGGGTGGAGGGTTTTAAACAGACGCACATTTGGTTTAACTGGAGCTTTTAACTGGTTTAACTTGGCAAGAAACTGCCACAGAAGAGGTTTTAATTCCAAACACCATCTCATCTTAGTGTCCAAACTTGATAACTATTAACAGTCTATTCTGGGACAAGGAGGTTGTGTTTCCCTAGTGTAAGGAGTAGGATAGAAAGCTTGGTGTTAACAGAGATGGGCTAAGATGCTTCTTTGAAGGTGCAGGAACTGAAATGGAAAGCTGTGGTGTTGATGTTTGAAGCTGATAGTGAGGTAATGATTTTGTTACTCAGTGACCTGCTGTGTTTTAGAAGTAACTAAAATTTTTGGACTACGCTTGTCAAGTGGTTTGGGCTGTGCTTTTTGTGTGAATGTTTGAATGTATACAAAAGTTTCATGGTATATTCATATGAAACAGTGTTCATTAGCAAAGCTCCTGGCTGCATTTAAACAAGTCATCTGTATTCCTGCTTGTCTTTGTCTTATAATGCTTTTTGATGCTCTGTTTTTGTCTGTATAGTTCTCTTGATGTTATAAAATGAGATGTTTGATCTTTGGTCAGGGACAAGGTTTTCATACTAATTTAAGGACATTTTCAGTACAAACAGAACTGAATAGTTCATACTGTTGCCACTTGCTCATCCTGGGCTTGGAGAAACATGTTAAAGGTACTCTGCATTTCTGTGACCTCTTGCATTTGCAATGGGTTGAGATGGGTCCTTCTTTTCTCTTCCCTTTTCTCGTATTTTCCACCCCCACCACCCAATCACTGATATTCCTTGAGCAAAGGCTTAAAATAGTTGGGATGACAGCACACTACATGGATTTGTAACATTCCTTAGAAGCAAAGTACTGCAAAGCAGTGGAAATGAGATTCACTGTGGGTATTACTGCCCAGAAAACATAAATGGGGAATGCAAGGGAGTTCCTGGCGACAAAAATGTCAGAGTGAATGCTGACCTTTAACTTCACTAAAAGGCAAGTTGAGTTCCATGCATTTCTCTGTGTGCTATGCAGTTAACCACCAGGTATCCACCTTGATGTTAGAATATTAGCCTTTAAAAGCTCATCAAGCAAACCTGTAAATTACAATTTATTTAAATTTTAGGGCCTTAACAGTGTTTTGCATAGTATGATGCACCAGACAGATGAACATGCTGTGGAATTCATTCAGGCAAATTACAATTTAAGGATATGTACCGTGTTGCTGATCTCTGATTACCTCTCCAGAATAGGGGGAGGAACTGCATAAAATTAACCGCTCGACAGCCCAGTCTTCAGAGAGATTTTAGGTGCGAGGAAGGGCAAATATCACCTCTTTAGTCAAAGGTTTAGGACTTAGACTGTGTGGAGAGGGAGATAGAGTTAAATTATCTCTAAGCCAGGGTCCTCTTCTCACCTCTCCTGGGTTGAGGCTGTACTGTAAATCAGTCCAATAGCTCCATTGTCAGTGATCTGCTGACAAGTGAATGATTAACTGAAAACTATCAACCAGATCAACACTGCTCAACAACTGCGAACTAAAATAGCTGTTGCATACAGATTACCTGACTAAATTATTTGCCAATGAGTTATTCTAACTGTCTGAAATTCAGAAACATTCTTGTCTGGTGCTCACCACAAGAAGTCCTAACAAAACCTCTTTAAAACCTCTCCATGAATGCAGAGGCAAATACCTTGCCAGATCCGAACAAGCAGGAGAAGGCTATTGCTACAGTGCCGAGTCTCAATATCTAGCAGTACCTATCCAAAACCACAAAACTCCAAAATCAGGAAAGGGCAGGTTAGGATGGGAAAATTCCTCATTTCTTCCTGTGTGGACTCTACTGAAAAGGAAGCTTGTGATCCAGTTGACTTGTATCTTGTGTGTACACAGTTACAACACACTAATCCAAACACTGACGTATTTTAAAAACTGCCAGACTGCTTCTCTGATTTGTTTTTGGAGAGTGCTTGGATGACTGTCAGTGCCTGACACATGAGTGTAGTATTATACAGGAATACTTCTGCAGCAGGACTGTTCAGAAACAGGATCTCCCGAATTGCTCCGTGCCAGATACTTGCCAATACCTGTGACTTGAAATGAGCACCGTCATGTCCTGTCAGGCCCAAATACAAGTCTTGTGAAGACAAGCCTGTAGAAAATGGGGCTTCTCCATAATCAATAGAACAGTTCCTGGTGATAACTTGTGGGGTTTTGGGGACACCCTGGTGTTACATTGGTAATACAGTGGAGAGGGCTGCAGTATTTTCACACTTGCTCATTCTTTACATGGCCGTTGAAATCCCAAGAAACATTCCAGGTATTTATAGGGAGGAAGCTAAAATTGCATAGGCTTTTAACTCATCCTGAGTGTTATCATTTGCATTAGATATTCCCTGCCTCTTAAGCCTTCTCTGAATGTTTGAAAGCATAGCAGATCCTTAGTAAACATGAGGCTTTAACTTAATGGGTGTGGTGGTCTTTTCTGTTAAACAGAATCCATGCTAACTCCTGTTTGTCCCACAGTTTTAGATCTCGTTAACAAAATTAAGTGAGGACTGATACTGTCATTAAAGGAGCTTTTTTGTTTTTGTTTAGAGATTATATTTTTATAACTGTTTTATGGCCTGAACTTGCTCAGGAAAAAAGCTTATCAAGTTACACATCATTTTAAGAGGTCCAGTTGAATTTTAAGGGGGCATTGAAACATATCCGTGAAATTTCAGAGGGTACAGAAATAGCTCCCTGATTAGTGCTCGATGTTATACAAACCTATTTCATTTTCCCTGTGTTATTCCTCCTGCCCATACATAAGAAGAGCTGTCATTACAGTGGCTGGTTGGTTTAATGACGGCCTTGCTGGTGGATTGTGGGCACCGCTGGACACACTGAAGAGTTAAACTGAAACCCCTCGTGTGCGCAGGGGTGTTTTTAGGTTATTTTTACCAGAGCGCTGCTGTTTTTCCAGAGTTTCTGTGGGGAGCCGCCCAGCAGAAGCAGGAGCATCCCCCTAGGGGCTGGGGAGGGGAGAGGGGACTGAAACTTTGGGATGAGGGGAAGTGGAAACTTGCCCCTAAAAAATATAATTTTTTTTAAGTTTTGTATTTTAGTGTAGATATATGTGTATATATATATATATATATCTGTATAGGGCGGGCGGGTGAGAGGACCTCCCCTCCCGGCCCGGTCCCGCAGCCCGGGGCAGTTCGGGGTCCGGGCTGCGCGGAGCGCTGCGCGGGCGGGCGGGCAGCCTGGCGCCGCGGGCGGGGAGGGGCGGGAGGCAGGGAGCGAGAGAGGAGGGAGGGAAGAAGAGAAGGAGGGAGGGAGAGAGGGCGGCCGCAGCCTCCGCGCTCAGGCGGAGCCGTCTTTCCCTTTCCCTTTCCCTGGCGGCCGAGCCCCGAGCACGTTATCCTGCGGGGGCGGGCGATGGCCGCGCCGGGCAGCGGGCGCTCGGCCGGGAGCGGCAGGAACGCCTTCGCTTCCTAGAAGTCGGGGAGCCGAGAAAGAGTTGGGGTGAGGGCGAGAGAAGCTTAGTTTCGTTCCCGAGGTCCTCGCGGTGCGGTGAAGCCGGTGGCTGCGCCGGTGAGGAGGAGGAAGAGCAGAAGGAGGAGGTGGGTGCGGGTCCTTGGTACCCGGGGAGGGGAAGCGGGGCAGCCTCTGCGCGGTCGTTCTCGTCCTTCCCCGAGTGGTTCGCAGCCAGGACGTGCTGATGTTTCGGGAGAGCAGCACTGAAGCGTCTTAGGCAACGCTGCCTTGTCGGGATCCAGGTACCCTTGAGGAACTTAATTTTGTGGAGGTTAATTAAAAGGCTGTTGTAAAGTATTATGGCTAAAGCTGTTTTGACAGCACGTCTTTTTTTTTTCTTTTAACGTTTATATGAGTTTTCCTCCTCCAGCAGCTCGTAAAGGTGTAACTGTGCTGCTTCTAAATGTGCAGTAGTTTTGCAGGATGGAATGTGACTTTCTTATTCCCCTGTAAACTTAGGATACGTTGTCGTGCTGGTACTGCCTTTCATCACAGCACAACAGTGTCATCTGAATGCCCTTATGGTTCTTCCTGCACTGAAGATTTCTGTGAATATCACTTGCTGCAGTGTCCTTGTAGCTAAGGTTTTTTTATAACTTCTTTCAAACATTTCAAATGTTTTTATAGGCACACACAGAATGAGACTGTGTTTTTAAGGGTTGGTGTTTCTCTATTTTGGATTCTTCTAACATTAGTGTTGTTTCAGCCTCAGTGTCTAAATATAGTTCTGATTTTTTTTTTTTTTTGTCTTTACCTGCACATCAATCTCTTCAATGACTGTAATATGAACTAATGGTAAAAACAGAAGCTGCGTATGGAGGAGTGTTTCCCTGAAGGCTTTAAGATACTGTAGATTTCAGGAAAAATTGTTACTAGCTTTTGGAAAGCATTTTGGAAAGTTCACTGTTGTTAAGGTAGTCTCCACGCATGGTATTTCTTATAACTTAAAGCTAGGAAACTGACCTGTTTCTTAAAAGATACTTTGAGATCCTTGTTTAGATCAGCAATGCAGCACAGTTGACTTGCCCATGTCAGTGAGAAGTACTGGTTGTTTTAACAACCTCGGCAAAACTGAAGAAGTAGGCACTAGTGGTTGCATGATAATGTAACATAATAATAATAACAACAATGATGTGTTAAAATTGCTTTCCAGCCTCAAATTCCCACCTGTGATGTAAATTACAGCCTCACCACATCTAATGATGTTGCACCAAATTCTGTTTTAAGTACATAACCAACTAATCTGTGAATCCTTATGGAAGTGAACCTCCTCATTCTCTGTGCAGTACAGAAATATGTGAGAGGTCAGTGTATGCTCTTACCTGCAGGAGTCTGTAAACTGTCCCCAAAGAATGGGCATAGAATACTCATTGTGGTTGCACCAGTGTAGCATGATTAATCAACTGGTGGTGAACGGGACATGCAGTTTGTATATTGCTTGAGGGTCTTTCTCTTGTTTGCCTTTTATATTCCAATATTTATGTTGTTGTCTTTTCCTTATCCAGCAGCTTTATGGTTCTAGGCAGCCATCAGTTCTGCAAAGCACAGACTTCAAAAGTGTGATTTCTGCATTGTGGCCTGTAGCTTGGATTTACATATTTTGTTATGGTTTTATCCAGTTATATTATCTTATGTGGATTTTACCCTTTTGCCAATTATAGTACATAAAATCCAGGAACTCTCTCCATGTTCAATGTGTTAGCAGTAACACCAGTCTTAAACAGATTTAAACAGATTGGAATTCTGTGTTGATGTGGTGAAACAGAGGGAGAGCAGTTGGTGACTTCTGTTGAAGGTCGTGTAAGAACATGTCCAGTATATCTGGAATTGAAATGTGGTGTTCTCTCGTTTAATTTTCATCCAGAGGGGTAAAATGAGGCTGGATTATTTGCTTAGTGTTTACTGAAGTCTGACTGCCCTCTTATGTAGAACTGACTATGTTGCAAGTGCCTGCTGTCAGCTGTCTGTAAGACCTCTCCAAAGTAGCTTACAGTGCTGTTACTACAACTCCTGAGCTGTGCTATCCTTAGGCATTTACATTTAAAATTTAATTGGACCTGGTGTGTAGGCAGGCTGAGAAAGCACACCAAGAAATGTGCAGGTAGGAAGTGTAATACAAACTGGATTTTTTCGTATGCTCTGTTGTTGGTGTAAGCCATACCATCTGAGGCACACAGTGATCCTTGTGGATACTATGGACGCAGGCTAAAGTTGAAATTATTATGGAGCTGTGTTCAGGATTAAAAGACAGCTGCCTCTTAATGGTGGTATTTGTTCTGAAGACCCGTTTTATTACTCAGGGTTTGCTTACCACAGCAGAGAACCTGTGTTCTGTCATGTCATAAATATGAATGCAAATAGGTCTAATCCAAGCGACGAATCTTGTTATATGCCAGTTAAGAGTAATTTACTGGAGCTTCTTTTGGGAGGTGGGGCAGAAGGGATGTTCTTGGGTGCAGTACAATCATGGGAAGGTAATGCTTGCCTGACTTCTCCGAAGTAAATTGGATAGAGACAAGGAGAGGGTAGTTACTTATTTCATTCCGCTGGTTGAGTTTTCACTTTACCTGCTGTCCTTTTCTCTAAGTAGAAAGATTCAGTTGAATTGGACTTTGCCCACGTTGTGCAGAGGAGTGGTGCTACTAGAGATTTTTAAAACTGCTAGGTAGTGGGTGGATGTGTAAACAGGGAGTAGGCTTTTTCCTTTATACCAGTGGCTGAATTCTGAACTCTCCCAAATTGTAGTTAGAAGGGAGTGTGGAGATAAGCCAGGGATTGACTAGAGTATTTAGGTTAGTACTCTCTTTTTTAATTTAGGTGAAGTCTTGCTAGAGGTCTACCTTGGTGTCTGCTGTTACTGTATTAAAAATCGTATGTGATGTGATATTTAAAAGGATGTCTTTTGTGAATCAAACCTGTTTTCTCCAGAACCTTGTTTTTGAACAGCTTCTGGCCATCCCTCTCTCTTTAGAGGTTAGCAATCTGTGTTTCGCTTTTGAGTTTTTCTGAAGCATTTGACTTCATGCACAGTCCCTGCATCTCCTCATCCTATATTTCTGTTGCACTGGATTCTGAATGTCTCATCTCCCGTTTCCCGTGTGTCGACTGCCTGTCTGGTAACAAGAATGGGACACTATGTCTTCACAGGTTGAGAAAAAGTTGACTTTCTGGGTTTTCTCTAAGATTGTGTAAGGTCCAGTGATATGTTGAGCAATCATCAGTGTATTTGTGAAAAAGACTGAGGAAGTGATGAAAAGTGTGCCAAAGTTGATACTTTCCCTAAAGTTAGAGGAAATAGGGTAGTGTTTATAATGAATAATAGGACTGCCTCCTGTGCCGTGCTTTTTCTTTCTTTATCTGCAGGTTCCTTCTATAAATGGAAACACGGGTGATGTTTTCAGCAGCTGTTTTTACTGATGACTCAGTCTCAAAGTAAGTCCTTCAAGGCAGATGAGTAGTGTATAGGGAAGTGCCTGTACAGTGTTCCAGTGGATATGGATACTGGTGATTCCTCCTGTGTGCTTGCAGGGAGAGCCTTTTGAGAGTTTTGTCTGCTCTTGTCTCTGCTTCCCTTGTGTTACTCTAAGAGTGAGTGTGATTTGCACTAGCCTTAGAGGCATTTAGGGCAATTTGGCAGCACCTGGAGAGGCAGTAGATGAGTACACAGCTGCATGATCTAGCCTTGGACATTCTGGGCAGAGATTGAAGCATAAGAATGCAGAAAAAGGATCTTTTGATCATACAGTGATACAATCTTTAGGCCATTACAATTTTAAAAAGAATAGAAAATGTTTCAGTGCAGAATAAAATAGTCTGATTAAATTTCAGGAACCTTTTCTGATAGTTTGCTTATGCAGAAGAGAATAAAACGAGGATGCCACATACTGCTGAACTGTGCCATATTTGCCAGTTGCGTGCAGCTGTTAGCAGGCTGCACAGAAGATTTTATAGTCAGGCATTCATTTGTGGGTGTAGTAGATTTGTGTATGCTCTCATGGTGTCAGGGTTCTGCTATTGCCATGCTCTTGCTTTACCAGAGGCAAGGGTCAGCCTGAAAATTGATGTTGTGACTTCCTGCAGGAAACGGTGAAAATACTGCTGGCTTTTTGACAGCCCCCGTGGAGAGAATGGACAGTGTAGCTGCTGATAGGCTTGAAACTGCGCCAGGAGGACTGGTGACTTCTGTTCTGCTCTAACTTTGTCTGTGCCTTCTCCTGTTCCAGGCCTACATACTGTAGCAACTTAAGTTTTAGCTGTTTCTGGACAATACTGGTCTCAACATTAACCTGTCTTGCAGGTTATCTACGTTATCTGCATCTTTCACAGATGCCCAAGTTTGGTTTGAGGAGATTTATATTGATGTGTGGTTTTCTGAAGTTCCCTTCCCTTTTGGTCTGTTATCAAAATCGAGCTGAGGGGCTGCATGTTAGTTCCAGGAAATGCTGTAACCAGACATAGAGACTTCTCTGCTGACAGTGTTAAATTCACCTGTATCTGGCATCCTTCAAAATGCTGCAATTTCCACTCTTGAAGCTGTCGATAAAAATATCTCTACTGTTTTCTCTCCATGATTACTTTATGTAGTTATTATTACAGCATTAGTGGTTTTAGCTGCTATTTAAACTGCAGCTGTGTTCCTAACTACAACATGGTAAAGATTAAGGCAAGTCTCTCCCTATTTCTGTAGTCAGACCTACAGTTCAGATGTAAGAAGCTCTCAAGAGCTGATGTGCTTGAGGCAAATAGAAATTGAAAGAAAGCTCTGATCCGCTGGAGCTTAGTGGCAAAGTGAAAATGCAGTTCTTCCAAGTTTGTCAGTTCAGCTTAGTGTTGGTGACCCAGGCACGGCTCAGAGGAGATGCGTCAGGGAAAGAAAATAATCACAGCCAGTGATCTTCCAGGCAGCTTAAAGAAAGAAATGTGAATATTACAGTTTTGGCTTCTCAGATGATTTATTCTTCTTCTCCCCAGTAAGATGAATAAACTCTTCCTGAATTAATCTGGTTGACACTTCCTCCTTTTGTTTTTCAGAGATCTTTCAACTTCAGATCTGAAATAAAGCTCAGTCTTCCAAGACTACAGCTTTTAATCCATACGGCTCCCATACTGGCATTTAAAACTCTGACACTAAAAATAAGCTGAAGGGATGAGGGAAATACAGCCTGTATTCTGAAAGTGAGTGCAGGCATCTTGGAGACCTTTGTAACAAATGTTGGTTTACAAGTGGAGAAGGACAGTGAGTGATATTATCAGGGAACACCTAATCCATTTTAAAGCTTTACTTGTTTTTCTGTGATGAGCAGGAAGACAGATAAAACACAGGGGCTTATGCTCAGTTCCTGACACTGGACCTGAAGTCGCTAAAGATTGACACAAGTGCTTAGTAAAGTCTAAGCTTAGTGAAACACTGGAAGTGGTGCCTATTGACTGTTTTAGTGGACCTCTTATGATGAAGAAGAGCTCAGTTAACCTTGACATGTCAGTTTTAGTATGTGGCAATGGGAGAAGAACACTCTTAATCTCATGCTGGTATAAAATTGTCGAAAGTGTGCCTTGTTGTAATAAAGTTTTCCAAAGGAAAAGAGAAACCAATTTAATACTCATGGTCTGTGTAACTGCCTTGGATGAACTTTGTTCTAGTCAAATAAAGGTGGGGGAGAAGCTTAACCCTGCTTAACACTGTAATTACCTAATTGGTGAAGTGAGAACAATCAAATTAAGGTAAATGCAGTTGTAGCTAAAAATAATTTTCTGAATGTATTACAGTATGGGTGATCTATCACTTAGCTGTGATTATAGTGGTTTTAAACATTTCTTTTTGTTAAAGTCATCAGATAGATCTTTGACAATTAACTCAATTTTAAATGGCTGCAGGAGAAATAACAACATGAAGTTTGATGATCTGGCTTTTGAGAGCAAGAAAAATAGTCAGTTGACTGACTGAGACTAGTTGAGTATCAAGAACGAATCTTTTCACTGGATTCCAGGAGCTTTGGCCTTTGTGCCAACATAAATATGGGTGTCTCTCTAATAGCAGGATTGCATTGGATTAGTGTGTGCTTTTTGGAAATTTATGATATGAGATATAGAGTTCACTTTTATACTTCCCTGTCTTAAGAAGATAGGGAATTAATGTTGAACTGGGCGCTCCTTTTTCCTCTGGCTGAAGAGAACTTAAGTCCCCTCTTTCTAAAACACTGTTCTCATGTTTGTAAGTTGATCAGACACATCTTGTTCTAAAGCTGTACTGCATTCAATGAAGCAGTTCAGATGGCTATGCTGTGCCGTGCAGGCCCAAACAGAGGGTTGTAGCTATGCAGGGTTAATTTTGGCTGCTCTTAAGCACCTCTCAAGTTCGTGTTGTTATCACTGGGGTCCAGTGAATAATGTGCTTGTGCTCAGGGCAGGTGTGGAGAATACTGTCCCTCTATGAGTGAAGACGCATCTGGTTAATACTAAGCTTTCTGCCTTTTTGATGGCTTTTTTCTCAGTCTCTTGAGTTGTCCCTTTCTCACATTCTGCAAGGAAACTTAAGGTAAAGGGTGACCTTACACCCTGTGTTCTGCCAAAGATGAAGTATGCCTGGTATGGGGAAAGAGGGGCAGAGAAGGTAAATATTCAGACAGACACATGATGCTGCCTGTGTCCATCTCTAAAATTCACATGAAAAATTAGTTTTTCTCATGTCATCTTTAATCTCTGATGTGAAATTTAAATGCACTCAGCATGTTCTGACAAACCTCAAGTGCCCTCTGGTAGAGACTCATGCAGTTGAAAAGCTTTGGTATTGAAATAAATTGTTCTGAATGTACAGGTTGGTGGTATTTTTCACATGTCTGATACCAGGTTGTCATCCTCAGTTATTTCTTCATGACCTTTGTTCCTACAAAGTATTGTCTGTAGTGGGCCCAAATCTGTTTCCAATATGTCTACACAACTCAGTGATTTTTTGAATGCACTTGTGTCCTTGGAGAATGTGAGTGACTTCAGTGGAACAACAAAAGACTACAAGCATGAAAGTTTACAAAATAGGCATGATTGTGGCTTTATATGTGCATATTAAAGTGCATTTCCTGCCAGCAAAAGTTCTTGTCACACAGGTTTTTAGCACTGCGAGTTAAGAGTTCTTGTACTTAAATTTTCCTTCTATATTCTCTTTAAGATTACATGATGGAATTCACATTTTCTCAAGAAAAGCTGCGTATCTTGGATCAGTACCGCTGACGATACCTCCTGACTGCACCACCCGGAGCAGGGTCCTGTAACGAATTTGTCACAAGGAACATACAATGGATCTCAAAGAGAGCTGCCCAAGCGTTAGCATTCCCAGCTCGGACGAACACAGAGAGAAGAAAAAGAGATTTACTGTAAGTATGTAAGAGAGCAAGCACTGTGGGCAAATGCATAGGCTACTGGTGCCTAGCAGTGCTGCTTTTTTTTCTTCTGCTGCTAAGCTTCCTATTATTTTCAATAGGTTTATGGAAATCAGTTTCCTTGCTGTTGTGAGTACTGGCCATAGTCCAGTGTGAAAAGTTGTGAATATTTTATTGTGTTTACCTGTGTTGCTTTCTGCAGAAACAACTTACCTTTACAAATTTCTGCTATTTTTACCCCGAAATAGCTGCATTTGCTTGTATAAAATATTTAAGTATCCAAATACGGAAAACATTTTGGTACCATTTTTGGCATTCTATGTGATTTTTCATGAAGACATTTATTTTGTTAAGGGATAAAGTGTGGACTTGGTTCTTTGTGGTTTTTTGTTTGTTTTGGTGGCCATTCTTTTAAGATATGCTATTACCCTATTGTAATTTTTCTGTGCAAAATGAAAAAAATATAAACCATTAAATATTCTCAAAACTTTTTTTTTTCTTCCTTCCTGTTTCTGATTCTAATGCTTATGAGTTTTTTCCTATCCTGTTGCCATTTCCACTCCTTGTCATTCCTCTCCCTCTTCCTTTCTTTGCCTCCCAGTTTGACTTTCTGGTTGTGAAGTCTTCTTATTGTGTGGGAAATTCTTTGCATTGCATACTGAAAAATAAAGTAGTGTGGTATGGATTTTTGTTTGGCTTCTATATAACCCTAAATGACAAGATCAAAATGCTTCCTTTAAAAGGCTCAAACGATTTCATTGCTCTTGTGCAACTTCCTCAAAGTTTTTTTTTCACTGAGTGAATTAGTCACTCTTCAGATGAGGAATGCAAACACCCTTATATGGAGTTGCTGTCTGAAGAATACAACAAAACAATGGTTTACTATGAGTGATGTTATCTCCTTTTCCTCTCTTCCTCTCCTCTTTACCTCCCTTGGAGAAAAACAGTGCTGTTCGTTTCTACAAGTGTGTCAAGATGTAGTTTGGGGAAGGAGTGTGCTGGTAAAGGGAATAAACAAAAGAGAACTTTACTAATTCCTTAAACTTCTGCATGCATGTGAAACCCAGGTGAGCAGGAAAACCTTCATGAAAGCCTGAACTTGAGCAGAACAGGTTTGTTTTGTTGCCTCAGTGCTGGCAGTTCTGCTGTTAAAATATGCCAGAGTGGTACACTGAGCATGTACTATGTTGTGGTTTCCAGGTTATTCTACCTAAAGGTCTGTGAGACAACCTGAACAGTGTAAAGGCAATTTCTTTGGGTGTACCCTTTAGAAAGCTGTATGAAATGTCAGAAATGGGGGGGCTGAGGGAGGAGGGGGAGGGAATCCAGCCCAACTTACACTGTGCAGAGGTACACTTAGTCTTGCTGGCTTCTGCTTTCTGCGTCAGGGAGTAATTAGCAGCTTGACAAGAAGTGCTTTTCACAACCAAGCTTTCGAATATTATCACATATATTTTAGGATTTGATAACAGAAGTGAGGGTCATGCTAAACTTCATGGTAGAAGCTGTGAATTCCAGCATGTGTCAGTGCTTTTACTGCGTCCCCTCTTCTGTAGCTGTGTGTAATGACAGGATCCCGTCAGTACTTTGACAGGGAGTGAGAAAGAGATGTGGGGGGGAACAGTTCTTGACAAATTTGTGGTAGGTATAACTGTCTCTTTGTGGTGGCCACACTGGTGCCATTTCTATAAAGAGCAGTAAGAACCTTGGGGTGAAAAGAAAGGTCAGAGTGATAAAGGCTGGGAAAGATTTCAGGTGACTGTATAGTCTTCACCTTACCACTGCTTACAGTACGTATCACTGCTGCTTCTGAGATGCTTCTAGAATCTTACTAGTCTGAATAGAAACTATGAATTTCAGCTCAAACCTTTCAGTGGCTCACTTAATGCTGGCATGGAAACAAGACAAGTATGTGCAACTTAGCTTTTGCTAGCTCTACTTTTTCTCCTCACATTTACTCTGATAAAGTGTTTTTAAAAACTATCATGTCTCTGAGCAGTCGTTGTTCTCATAATTAAATGAGGTTTTCAGTTTTGTCTTTGGGAGTGAACTTTGCAATCCTCCTGAGCATTTTCATGACCTGTTATTGAATATTTTATTTGGTTTTGGTTTTGATATATTTACTACAATTTTTTTTTCCAAATAATTGCATGTTTGCATTTTTCGGGTTTTTTGGCAGGGAACCTTTTTTGCTTCCACTTAATTCATGGCAACCAGGCTCTGTGTAAATCCACGCCAGTTCACTGCCCTGCATTTTTCCAAAGATTCAGCATTCACTTTCTGCATAAAAGAGTAAAGTATTTCTTTGTTTTGGACTATATCTAGCCTATATTAATTGCTGTTCTGTCCTTGCTGCATATTAGGTCATTTTTTTGCCTGTTTTGACAAATAGCTTTGTTTTGGGTTTCTCACTTTTATCCCTGTGCTATTTGATGTCTGATCCTTAATTTTCTCTTCTGACCTGTTCTCGTCTCCCTTCACACCTGGATCATGTACAGGCTTATTAAAAAATCTCTTTCAAGGGTGCTGTTTGTCTGATTAAATCTGAAAACTTTCTCTTAGACCTGTGATGTATAATATTAATCCCCAGCCCTGTGGAAGTTGGAGTTGGGGTTTTTTAAATTTTTTTGACAATAAATAGTTTCCTTACTTTCTCAAAGATTGCTCTCTCAAAATTGGAAAACAGGCGACCTTTTTATTTTTCTTTGTTTAATAAAAATCAAGTGTTTAATCCAAGAGCATGAACTGCCACAACAGAGTTGAAGGCTTTTAATTTCAGTGACTTCTTTTGTGAAGAAATTTTACTGCATCCAGAAATGGCTGGATCCTGTCCTGTCTGTATCTGGGAAGATAGTTTATGGTGATGTTTTCAGGAATTCTGGTTTTTTTTCTTCCTTTTTATTTTTCTCAAAGTCTTGTGGTTTTTACCCACATATTATGAGTTGTGGCTGCATCATATCTATGTTTAAGGAGTTTTCTAAGACCAAATTTGAATTAGGAATAAATAGACTTAAAAAGGTTGTTATTTAAGTGAGTCTGGATTCCTCCGCTCCACTTTTCTAGAAATAAGCATTGCACATCTCTCTAATCATTACATAGGTGTAGCTGAGAATAGTGATACAGCCCAGACATGTAATGGTTTTGGGTTCTACCAGATTCTTTGTGGATATTGTAAGTGTTCTTACCGCTCAGTGTTTCCGTAACTGTTGAACTTGCAGCTTTTCCTTTGTTGGGGTGTGCAAGAGCTTTGTTAGTGGTGTGAACTGGATGACCTCATACAGGTTTTTTAATGCTCTCTTTTGTAAAAAAATGTTGATTGTGTCATTGTTCTACAGCTACTCTGAGAACAAAACTGTTTTAATTTTGCGGTTGTCAAGGAGGTGGATATTGTCTCGTATCCAGAGTTATGCTTGCCTGTGCACTCTGCAATCTGTGCTTTCTGCCCAGCTGCCTGGGCCTGCTGCTTAAGTGTGTTGGCATTGATTTGCCGTGCAGGCACGGGGAGCGGAGGTGGTTTGTGTTTGAACATTGCTTGCAGGACAGATTGCCGTATAAGATACCCCATTCAGGAGGACAGTGCTTAAGACTTTGCAGCTGGAGCTTTTGCTGTTTGCAGTGTAGGGAGGCTCTAGAAGGGAAGTGGGTAGGTTTTATGCTAACACTTGTTTAGCAGTGTGAGGCAAAGTGGATTTTCTTAGAAGATCTCATCAGCATTCTGCTGGATGCTTCCATCCAGCGTCCTGTGTTCCCCAGGGCCTGGGACTGAGAACAGCTTATGTGAGCAGTTAGCACAGCCCTCAGCGACCGCAGCCCTCAGGCTGAGGAACTGATGGTGGTGCTGCCACTTCCCCTGTGGGAGTTAGAGAGAGAGCCAAGGTGCTGTTGTGGGGTAGGAGGGAGACTGGGGCATTGGTCCGGTGTTCTGCATTGGGAATTAACAGCCCTCTGCACTCATTTCCTTGCTGTGCCCATCCTCTTCCCTGAAGGAATAGCTGAGCTCACTCTGGAAGTACAAGAAGTAGAGAAGTGAGGACAACTAATTGCCTAAGAGACAGGAGAAGCCTGCTGGACATACAGCTGTCAACCAGATTTATGAATCCAGGGGCTGAGAATCTGTGTAGTTGCTGAAGTCCTCTGTGACGTGGCATTGGAAAGGCCAGAAGTGTGCAGCAGGTTCCAACTACACTTCCTTCATCCCAGTGCCGTGTATAATGTTATATGGGTTGTATTTCAGCCACAGCACCATTTTTTCCTCCCTGAACACTTGTGCCATCAGCCAGGATTCTTCTGTATTTAAGGTGTTGGAACAGTTTTGTTTGCACCTTCCATATGTACTTTCTCTTTACGTTTTGGTGAAGGCAGTTTTCAGTATTTTTAAATGCTTTGCGTCTTTAATATTAGTCTTCATTATGAATTATCAAATTCCACAGTAAATTTTAATAGACTATGATCTGATGGCCAGGTGTGCTTAATGGATATTAACTAATTTATGAAACTACAATAAATCAATTGTGGTGTTAGTTTTTGCTTACCTGGTATTTAAAATTTTTCTGTAAAGTACCAGATTCTTCTAATTGTTCTTTTAATTGTTTCTGTTGATGTCTCTGTGACTTAGCTGTAAGAAATACATGGTTCAATAAGTGTATTTACACAATAAATTTAACAACGTGCCCTTAATTCCACCACAGGATTAAACCTGTGAGGTTTTGCTAAGCTTTATGGGCAATAACACTGTCCTTGCTCCTACAGGTTTACAAAGTGTTGGTCTCTGTTGGCAGAAATGAATGGTTTGTCTTTCGACGGTATGCAGAGTTTGATAAACTCTACAATACGGTAAGCAGAAAGCAAACTATGAAATCATTCCAGAATAGCAGAGTAATGCTTGCAATGTTATGGTTTGAGTGAATCCTCTCTTGAGGGATTTGAGTCAACATTTAATAACCATAGGAGCCTGATTAAAGGAAATGATGGAGTGGGTTTTTTAAACTTCAATTTGTTTGAATTTCAGACTCAAAGTCCACTTATTTGTCACTTTTTTATAGTTACTTGGGATCATAGCTTAATGAAACTTTCAATTTAGTGGTTATCAAAACATCTAAAATGTGCATTTGTTCATGAGAAACCCACAAAACATCTAGATAGATATATTTTTCCTAAAATAAGTATTTTTCTGTGAAGTACTGAAAGCAGTGAACAAACCCTTGTTTCTTAAAAGAAATTTTCTAGGCAGTCATTCATGGTAATGCATACCTGCAGTTTCATAGCAGGTATGATTTTTTGCACAAAAAGATGTGGTCAGTGTTCCAAATAAAATATGCCCCTTCAGCAACTAAGTCTGGCTTTCTTGGGTTTCTTACTAGAAGAAGATTTTGCCCTTTTTACATGGTGAGCAAGTGGAGCAAATAGTTGCTTGGATATGAGTCTGAGTTACATGTGCTGTGTCCATACTTTTCTCCAGTTCTTCATGTTTAGAGACCATAATTATTGCTCTAACAAAAGAGGAGATAATCCCCGTCTGATTCCCATACTAAAATAGTACCAGCTGCTTATTTGTGCCTCCACTTCGCTTCCATTGTCTCTCTGGGAAGTAGTCAGGTCCTTTCTCTTCTGCCTCACTGTGCGTGGATTTGCGTGTGGCAGTGGCCTCCAAGTGCAGGCTGTGAGCTTGGAGCTGTTCTACCAGGTCTGACCTGAAATGCCCCTGGATACCCCCTGCTATGCTTTGCCTGCATCTTGCAGGGCTAGACCTGTAAGGGATGTGAAAACAGAACATCCTCCTTTCCGAGGAAGTGTTGGTGATCCTGTTCCTTTGCCACATTCTCTTGCCATTCGGATTGGCCTTGCTCTGCTGAAGTTTGTGCCACACTGGTCTTTCTAACATGGCGAGGTCCTGGGGAATCATAAGCAGGAGGCATTTAGTCCAGTTTCTATTCAGTGTAAGTCATACAATATAGTACACCGAAAAGAACTTGTGCTGCTAACTGGAAGAGATACTGGTGTTGCTAAGGGAAGAAGAATTGCCAGCTACTGTATTAAAAAACTACTCTCTTAAAGAGGATGAGAGTAAGACTGCTCTTCTGTAGCACTTGAAGGTGAAGTAAATGTAGTCAAGGCTTGAATAGTGTCAGGTTTGGGGTTTTTTTTAATATGTCATTCACTGTTTTTGTATATTGTCTTCTGGTCAGTTTATCAAGTATAATAATAATTGAATTATCAAATGCAGGATCATAAAACAGGCTGTTCATCTGTTTGCAGTTTTATTGTAGGGGTATGCCACCTGTGATTTCTAAAGCTTTAAGAATGTCATTTGGACAAAACCCAGATGGCTGTATCCCCAGCCCATCCTAAACCTCATGCATGCAGTTACAGCCCTGTGCAAGCAAGCAAGTAAGAAAAAAACAAACCCAGGAGAGATAAAGAAATGATGGAGGAAGGAAGGAAAAAAAGAAAATAAAAACAACACTGAAATTTGGTTTTTTAACCTGGGGCAAATCATTTTGGCACTATTGCTCTAGTAGTCCATAAGATGAAAATGAGGTGGCATTTGAATTTTAAAGGGTATGTCTATTGCAAATAAGCTGAGTACAGATTGTTCTGGGTATGTTTTTTCCCCCATGTGTATAAGCAGAGGAGATGGCATAGTGGAGCAGAATTACTAATAATCAGGTGTTCAAACTGTTCATCAGGAAACAAACAAAATGCAATTATTTCTAGGTACTTTAATGTCTAAGCACAATTCAGTTTTATGTGTTTTGTTTTCAGCTAAAGAAGCAATTTCCCACCATGAACCTGAAGATTCCAGCTAAAAGAATATTTGGAGATAATTTTGATCCTGGTATGTCATCATCTTGTTATTCATTTTGTCAGTTTCTTTATATGAAAATTGATCTATTCCAGCCTACAAGAAGCTATCTTAGATGAGTTTTGCAGCGGTCCTCAAAACAGTGACTAAACCAAAGTTTAGTCATGCTTCAGTCAAGAGCAGGAACTAGTGTGGGTAGGTGTTTTACCTTGTAATAGTGAACGAAGCATTGCTTGGTCGCCCAGTGCCTCGCATGCACTGAAGGCTAAAGCTCCTCCCAACCCTCCCATATTCAGGATTGTGAGAGATTCTGAACTGTCAGGTGTGATCTCCTATAAAAGCAAAAGCCAAACCCCAGACTCTTCTTAAGCGTTATGTGTAGTCCATTTTAAACTTTCTTTGTGTGACTTGCCCCACTACCACCTCTGAAAAATGAAATAAGGACTTATATTTGAGGACTTTTGAACTCTCAGTTTCTAAATGTGTTTCCTTGTACAGTTTAGGTGAAAACGAACTTCTTCTGTAAGTGGAGCAACAACAGGAAGCCTGTCCGATGTGAACGTGTTGTGCTCCAGTTACCAGTGACAGGTCCCCATTTAGCTTGCTCTGTACGCAGCAAAGTACTAATGAAAGTCACTTGTGAAGTGCCTTGAATTAACCTGGGTGGCACCATGGATGAATAACTAAAAAGGCAAATGGGAAGGCCAGGCCATTGCTCTGTGTGTTTGTACTATTCACTCAAGCCATTTTTAATTCAGGGTTTTCCTGATACTCTTTGAACCCCTTCCACCCTCCCCTGGCTTGCTGATGTGATCAGGCTGTTCGTAGTTTCATCTCCTGCTGCACCTGTTTCAATCATTTCATTTTCTCTTTTGCTGAGGAACAAATGGTTGAACTCTTAGGATGTGTAGGTTTGGGTTTTTTAAAGTTCTTACAAACAAACCTAGTTTTTGGCAGTTACAGTTAATCATCTGGATCCTGATGTGAAATTCTGTTTTATTTTCTATTAAAATAATAAAATACAAGTATCCAAGCTCTGATGTTCTCTTCTGATAAAGATGTAAATGATTGCCAAAAGTCCTGCATGTATTTTGTCTACAGGGACTTTTTGTTTAGTTCTGGTTCCTTTTCTCTGACCTTGGGATTCTCAGAGCTGGCTGAAGACCAGAGAATGCCATGCAGTCTGGTTTACTGTACAGGCAAATACGCAGGTGGATTTCTTGGAGCCAAATTTAGGAAACTGGAGTTTTAATGGGGAAAAAAACCTCAACTAAAACTTTATTAAAATTATATATGTAAAACAGAGTCCTCAAACTTGTTTTAAATTTCCGTGAACTATGCTGAAATCCTTGAAGCATGAGAAACTAAATAGTTCTCAAGATGTTTCTTGCTGGGAGGCAGGGTGGAGATGGAGCCATGATGCTTATGTAAATAATTCTTTTTCTTAACACTGATTTATTGAAGCTTTGATGTAATGTTTCGGCTGGCTCCTGAAACAAGTTACATATTTTACAAATATTTAAAAGGTATTTTACTTCTGTAATCCATCCATGGGTATGCAGCATTGTACTATTACATTGAAATGCAGCAGAGTGAGACCTTTACATCCTTTTACCCAAAATCTATCAAAAATACTGTCATTTAAAATGCCATTTAAATGCTCCATTTTTATTGGCAATTAGGTTTTTTCAAAATTAATCTTGTTTTAACTTGAAAAAATGAAACAGAAACCGGTCAGAATATAGAAACTGAAAATTTCAGATGTTGCAGGTGTTTAATCTTCACCAGCATGGGTAGCTTTGAAGGCTTGGAGTGACTGATGACACTGCACATCTGCCACACTGAAACTGCTGATGTTGGTGACTCCTATAATACAATATCTGTATGGAAAGTTATATTCCTGTTAGATGTCAGTAATTTGGGATTATTAAATACCCTAGGAAGTATTTGGGGATTACGTCCCTGAAACAATATGAAAATTTTTCTTAATATTTTAAATACAGCCATTAATTAAAACTTAATTTTAATGTAAAATTTTAATAATTGTCAGTAATCTGTGTATGACAGTCATTGGAATGCCTTAAAAGTTAATACTCGAGTTAAATATTCTTTTTCCATACAAATTATTGTTGATATGAGTAATGAAAGATAAGATCATTCCACTTTACACTTTATTTTATGTTAGAACTCTCTTTCTATTCTAAATCATTTTTGTATCTTTCCATGCTCCTACAGAATAATTGCATGTCTTAAGCTTTAGATAAGGGAAGGCATTCTGAGGATTATCTTTTTTAATGTTGGAGATGATGTCCAAAATCTAAAGGAAAGTATTCTATTTTGTTATCTTTGATGGTTGTATCTGAGTGCCTGCCAGCAGGGTGAATTGTGCAATTTTCCCACTGCCATACATACATTATGGAAATATGCTGCTTGGTGGGACTGTTCGTGTAAAAACTTGACTTGTGCAACTGATGTCAGGTTTTGCCTGTAGGTTCTTGGGGTTTTTATTTTTGTGGACTCAGGTCCTGAAGGGCTCACCCGTGCAAGGAAGGCTGCACAGGATAGCCCACTGTGGTTACATACTGTTCTTGAAGCACAAGGTGTCACTTTAATCCACCTGGCTTTTGACATTTTTAAGTAGTGTTACAGAGAAACTGAAATTTGTTCTCTCAGCTCAGTTCAATGTTTTAAGCTTGCAATTTTCATATGTGGAACCAATCCTGTTCTAAATCAGTCATGGGCCAGTCTCCTTTTAACTCCTATTTTAAATCCTAAAAAACCTGAATAAGAAAATAAGTCTTTTTCACAAGCCAACTGATGATTCTAATAAATCTGTTTCTTTCAGATTTTATTAAACAGAGAAGAGCAGGACTGAATGAATTCATTCAAAATTTAGTTAGACAGCCAGAGCTATGCAACCAGTAAGTAGTTTCATTTCTGTTTTATAAGGGCTGTTGAAAAGACATGAGATGAAAAGACATGTTAAATACAAAATTGCAAATTAAGTATTTAACCAGAAAATGTATTTTACCTATTCAGAGGTCTTCAGTATAAAAGAATAAACTTTATATGACCATCCGTTCAGGAACAATCTACAGACTGAGCAGTATAAGTGTTTTTGTTTTGTGGAAACCAACCTACAAATCAATTTGCAGGCAATTAACTGATCTTGATTCCAGGGGTGCAGATTCCACTGTAAGCTGTTGCTGTAGGGCAGGTGTTTGTTTTGCCAGTGGCTGTACTGTTTGAGGGCCCTGCTAACACTTGCTGCCTTGCTGGCAGTCAGTCACTGCCTGCATCCTTTTTTTTTGTTAGAGCAGTTCATGTGCATGCTCCGGAGCTTGTTTAAAGCATGTTCACCAAGTAGCTTAATTAGGTTGCTGAGATGGTTTGGGATAACCAAGCTGAGCTGTCTAAAGGAAGTGATGAATAAGCTTGTCCCAAAACTGTTCCCAGTAGAACCGCAGGTGTGTTCACCAGCACTAGTGGTGAATGGGAGGTGGCGTTAGGACAGAGTCAGCTTCAGTTAAATCCAGTTAAATCACACACTTTGTGTGTGAACTCATTGCGGGGCAAACTGGCAGCTTCTTTCAGTTGAAAGCTGCAATCATTTTAAACTAAATCCATGCAGCTTTCTATGTTGCCTGAACTAGTAAAATGGTAAACCTCTATGCTTGGCTTTAGTGTTGAGGAAATGGCTTTAATACATATGCTTTGTTAAATTACTCTATTTGTACAGCCTGCGAAATTGCCCATTTCCCACAGGAAAAAAGTAACTCTAACAGAATATCGCTGCAGTGCGCAGCATGCAGTCAGATTTTCTTTTTTCACAACAAATGAACTATTTAATGTCCTGTCAATCTGAAATAAGTACTTCCTTTCCTTTTTAGAGAAAAAAAGAGTAGCATTTTATATATACTTCTTTTGATTAGTGGAAAAAAAGTTAGTAATAAAGTCTTTACAGAAGGATACTTTTCTACCAGAACAAATATTATGATGTTTATGTTCATGGTACTGTTCTTTGGGAGAAAAAAAAAGCACTTTAATATAACAAATTATTGAAAACTAATCTGTTTTGTTTCATTAGGAAGGGATATTGGTTTATTTAGGCCAATCTCCTCCTCTGTTTGGTTGTCACTATGTCCAATTACCAAATGCTTTTGTCTCAAAACATACCATATTTGTTCTCCAAAGGTAAAATGGTGCTTTTTTGGACAACACAAAGTGGTGTGCTAAAAAAGGCATCAAACCTCAAATCCACCCACCTTCCTAAATTTTTGTGAGCTTTTAAAATTGTTCTATACTTGAATGTAACTGTAGCAGAATCAATGTTCTTTATTTAATATGGCACTTAGCTTGCCTGGTCCACTAAACTGACTTAAACCAGGGTTAAGACATAGGTCTGATAGTGTTTGGTGCTGTTGAAAGTGTGTTCAATAACAAGTTTATCAAACATAGTTCCACCATAAAAACAATAAATAGAGACCGAAGTTTGTCTTGTGCTGTTCTCCTCCACCCCACCCTTAAAGAAACAGTGAATTAAGCAGGAGGAAAAGCTTTTAATTCACAGTTGAGTGCAAAAGCATTTAATTTTGTAGTAATTTCTGTGTTGTTTCTCTTTAATCACTGCAAGGTGATTGGTTTTCTGAAGTTAGCTTTTACTTTTTGCAGCATTGCATTGCAACAAATCATATTAATAATTATGTAATCTGTCACCTTTTCTGTATGCCAGTGAATGTTGTTACAGAAGAAATACCAAGTCTTTGATCTTGGTGCTTGTGATTTTTTGTAAAATCTGATAGAAGCTACTCAAGGAATACGTGATGACTCCGTCTTCACAGATAGTCCATCCTTGCTTTCTTAGACTGTTTTGCTTTAATGTGCTAATTAAATTTGGTACTAGGTCAAATAACTTATGTAAAGTTAGTGATGTACAAGGAAGATTTAGTGGCTTATGCATTCTCACAGAACCATTAGGAAATCCACTTTTCACTGCATCTCGTAAGCATTAAAACCAGTATCAGCATGTCATATATCTTAAGTCCTGCTTAGGAAAATTTTTTCACTAAAAGCTTAAGGATGATTCAAGGTGTTCTCATTCCTGAATAGGAAGGCACTTGAACATCTGAAGTGAAAAGCACAAATGTCAGATTCAGTGTGTCCAAGATGGTAATACTTACGGTAATACTTACCTTATTCTTTGAAACATGCATCACTGTGTTCTTGTTTTCCTTCAGTGGACTTTTTTTCTTGGGCCTGCCACATTTCTTGAATATTGTATCAGAGCCAAACCTTTTTGTTCAATAAAAAATCCAAGAAAAACCTAAAGAGTGATTAGAGAGACCCTGTAACAGTTGATAAGGGTTTTCCTGCAGTCAGGTGGAATACCGGGTGAGATTACTGGCTTAGTCCAAACTGGGAATTAAGTGGACTAGCTTCAGGCTGCATTTCCTCAGCAAACTTACTGTGATAGACAACTTATTCTCACAGGTAGAATGCAGGTGTTCCAAGAAAAGGTGACAGAACGGATAGAGATCCAATAATGTGGCTCCCTTGGTGACTGATGTCCTTAAAGGAGCTGGGAGTTTGTTCCTAGTGAGCTCTGTGAGGCTCCCTAAAACACTGCACAACTCTTGAAAGTGGGCTGCTCGCCCCCTTCACTGAAGTATTAATGCGTTTAATTGCTGTCTATCAGAACATGTCCAAAGAAAACCTGTTTGAAAAACTCTGTAATAGAGGATGCATTAAAGATGTAATGCAGTTGTTTTTAAGTAGTCCAAAGTAGCTCCTTAATGAGAATGAGAACATTTGCATAACACTTGAAGAACTCAAGCATGACAGTACTCTTCAGCCTGTGGGGAAATGAGTTATCAGTTCTGTAAGTGAGAAGCGGGGTCTGAGTGTATTCCCTAGAAGAAAATCAGTCACTTCTTTTTTTTTTAATTTCAAAAACCTGATCAATATAAAAGTGAATGTGAAACCCCTGAATTGTATGGTCTTGCAGTCCATGTTGGGAAAAGCAAACCTTACATTACATTATTGTCCTCTTTTAAAGTGTTACTGTACTTTATGTATTATGGCTTTTTTGAACCTTTCCTTTCTGTAAGAAAGATATCAGTGGTTTACTTTTTAAGAAAATGTGGTGAGAAGAGGGAGGAGCTGGGCACCATTGTTTAAATAAAGTGTGTCTTAAATGTTAGGTTTCTGTCACTGGCTATTAATTTTACCATTTTGCTTCAAAATTTGTGACTTTTTGGGTTTGTTCATATTTCTGTGTGTGTCCAAAATTTTTGAGGGGTATTATGTTGTTTCTGCAGGAAGACTAATGCAGAACAAGTATTACATAAGCAACCGTAGTTAAGCAGAGCTTGACACCCTTTTTCGTATTTCAGAGATAATCCATAAAATAAATTTATTCAGTCAATCATAAAAATCCAGACAAAACCAACTTTTGCTGGTAGTATATGTACAATGTATATTGAGCAGCCCTTTTTAAAAGGTTTTCAAAATCCTTTTAATTTCATAGGT
This sequence comes from Orthonyx spaldingii, assembly GCA_013397795.1. Classification (NCBI taxonomy): domain Eukaryota; kingdom Metazoa; phylum Chordata; class Aves; order Passeriformes; family Orthonychidae; genus Orthonyx; species Orthonyx spaldingii. Next base: position 281,085 of record VZTJ01002731.1, on the reverse strand, counting down.
GAGTTTATTTTCGGAATAGTTTCCATGCATTCTAAAATACATAGAGTTAATACATGTGAGCTGATATGGCATGGAAGTCCTATCAATCTGTATAGCATTTTGCATAATATGCTGCAGTCTTGCCTAAGAAATTGCTACATTAAACTTTTTATTTTTAATCACTGGTTCTTTGCAGTTCTTTTAGAATTGTAAATGTGAATAGTGTAACATCAATCAGTTATGATTCTGGCTATTGTGGATTGTGGAGATTGTGGAATACCCTGCAACTGTACAGCAGCCTTTTCCTGTGAATTGATATTTTTATGTTTTCCCTGCTGTGAGTTCAGTCATGGACAAAGTTACTATAGTAACTATTTCAGATGTATTACAACATGCTCTATTTAATCAGCCAGTTGTCCAGAATAATTAATGCTGAAAGGTAATTAAGGTCTGGTTCTGTTGTTCTGTCTAGTGAAAAGCATTAACCATAACTTTTTATTCTTGATTTTATGATATTCAAACGTTCTGAAACTTAAATTGTTGCATCATGACCCAGTATTACCGCAAAGTTCAAACCACTGTGATTTTTGTCTTCCTGACCTCAGGATACAAGATAGATGCTCAAATAGATCAGAATTTGGAGTTCAAATAAAATGGGAAGAATTAAACTGAAATGATGGTGGGAAATTATGCGAACAGTCTTGTTGCTGTGCTTTAAACTTGAAAGGCTGAAGGTAACTGAAACATATTTCAAATAGGACTTAGGAGTACAGAATGTAAGTGATGAAGACTGGGAGCCTCAGATAGCATAGGATATGAGGTAGGTTCCATAGTACTGACATGAAATTACAGGAGTTGGAGATGTGTCAGAAACAGCTCACCTCTTATTTCTGATCCTCACTGATCAGAGGTGTGGAGGGTGAAATGGATTGAGAATAGCAAAGCAAGTAGGTCTGTTTCTTACATTAAACTGCCCAATTTTGTATATTCTACAGACAGATTAAAAGAGCAGCTCCACAGTAAGTTAGCACTGTTCTTGTACTGAATGGCTCATGGAGTTTCTTATCAGTGACTGCCCTGAGTCCTTCTCAAAGAACTTTGTCTCTGAAATGTAGGTAAGATTTATTCCTTTATAAGAAGGTTGCCTTTTAGTGAACTGGAGGAACTTGAAAGATTCAGATCATCTCTTGAAGTGGTTTATAGGCTACACGTGATACCTATTTTTTTAGGAATTAATTTTGCCTCAGTTGTATTACATTATTCTTTACTTGCACTCTGCTGTGGTTCAGAAGGACGTTACATTCTTTTGAACTGTTGGGCAAGCCTTTCTTCCTAGAAGCAGGTTCTTGGAATTCTCTTACTTTCCCACCTTTCTCTCAGGCCTTGTCCCCCAGCCCCACCAAAACAGAGCTTGAAACTGCTGCTGAAGATAAAATGCATCTCCTTAGGTACTGTGGGAAGCCTGTCGACTCTCTTGCTAATTCCTGAAGCATTTGTGTCCTGCAGCTGACTGGAAGGATTTCTTAACACTGTTTTGACAGTGCCCAGCCAGAAGGAATTCTGAATACAGGATCATCATCTTTCACTTTAAAGTGAATGGGGACAGGAACATCACTGCTGTGTATCTCTTGGAACATATATCTTTCCTTGGGGTACAGATGATGTATTTCATTCCCTTTTGTATTGGACAATTAAATTCATTTTAGAAAATTCAACAAAAATTTGAACTCTTCCGTTTTTGGAAGAAAGTTGATTTCCTGGTAGTTGCTAGCCAGTTAGAACCCATGCTTGCTTCTGATCATTGTCTTTAAGTGCAGTTCTGCAGTGTTTCCTTCTGAAGTCTTCACATACATATACTTTAACATGTCATGTTTTTGCAAGTGAAAAATTTTGTGCTGTATGTAACACACTTCACGATTGAATTATGTTGCTATAAAACAAAGCATCGCTTGTATGCAGTCCTTAATTACCAGAATTTAAATATAAAACTTTGTGATGAGTAACTCCCCTGTGTGCTGCTGTTCAATCCTATACTCTGTGTTTATGGCTGAAAATCATGCAGATTAGTGGTGTGCTAATGAAGTTAACTGTGTTTCTAGCCCAGATGTCAGAGCATTTCTTCAGATGGATAACCCAAAACACCAGTCAGATCCATCTGAAGATGAAGATGAAAGGAGCAGTCGGAAGGTAATAAAACAGAAGTAGAACAGTCTTCTAAATTTTAGCTACTTGAGAGCAATCTTCTTAGATACATTATTTACTGAAAACTACTGGTAGGTTTTGCGATAAATCCCCTCCCTGCTCTTTTTAAACAACTCAATTCCTCTGTGGGCTGTAAGCTATTTTTCTGTCAGATGTGAACTGCAGAGAGGAGTAAAAGTGATTGCTGGTTTTGTTTATTCCCCACTTGCTGTATGGGTTAAAGAAACACAGCTTTAGTCATAGCTTAGCTGTCATAGTTTTTGCACTCTATTCAAAGGCTCTTGCTAAGAACATCTGGCAAGGAGCAGGGGAGATTGAATGTTTAATTGTCTTTTTGTTTGCTTGTGTGTTCTTTTTTAAAGATGGGGAGAAATAGAACTCTCTCGGGGGAAAAGTGTGGTCTTTCTAAAAGTCACTTAGGAGCAGGGATGGATTTGATTTCATTTCACATATAACACTGTGTGAGGTCTGAACTTTCTTTTGTCAAAAAAAACCACTATATAGCTGGATGGATTCTCTGAAAATTAGTTTACAGCCTCCAGAAACAGGGCCGTTTGAAAAAAGGAGTATTTCTAGGAAGGCAGAAGTGCCATATTTAAGCTTGTTTTCTCTATTGCTTGCTACTTGGCATGAAGATGTGATCTTAGCACTTCTCTTCTTATTCAGCCCCTGTTAAAGATGTAAGAGTTGTTTTGGTTTGTGTGTGATCCATGGGAGATTTAGTGTGTTCTGAAAGTTTCATTTCCAAAGTCACTAGTTTAAAATACTGGTTTCCTCCTCCTTTGAAAGGTATTTTAAGTAATGTGGAATGATATAAACCATATGTGGAAAATTAATGATGTGTCATACCACAACAAATTCCAAAATAGGAAGAGAGCTACTGCGTAATGGCCTGGATCCCATATTTTTGGTGGAAAATTCACCTTATAGTTACTGTAAATGATGAAGCCAAACAATGAGGAACAAAAAAAAGTCTTTTTTACAGTAGCTTTTTTAAAGCTTTCCAGTACCACTTGTTCATTTCAGTGAGTAGTAGCATCCAGGCCTGCTGCATCAGGCCATTCTCCACTTCTGGAGTACTGGTTTGTGCTGCCTGACAGCCTGTCCCCAGGTAACTTGTATTTGGGTGCAGTTTATTCTTCTCTGATAAATTCCAGAATCACAATGAGAGTACAAGTACTGCTTTTCTAAATCAAAAACAAAGTGGAGAAAATTACCTAAATGACAGTGGCTTCCTCTGCTCCCTGTAATTTACAAATTCTGCCTGGGTGTGTACCAGTAAGGTTCATGGAATTCCAGGAATTGAGTTATTTAACCTTTAATGTCAGGATAGAAAAAGTTGGTAATGTTTTTCTTGGGATTGGGAGAACGTTCACTTTTGTGTTTTTGAAAACACTATGTCTTTCGTTAATTACTCTTATATAAACAAGTGGGTTTATAATTATTGTATTAGTAAGAACTTGGAGAATTTGGAATAAAAGGCAGAAAATATATTCATGAAGTGACTACAGAAAGGGTTAAATTCTGAATGAGGAACAAGTTGTTTATTAAATACTCTTCAGTTTTTATTTCTGATCTTTTCCTCTCCATCTGGACACAAATATTTTACTACCTTCATCCTTGAACAGGATGTGTGTAGAAAGAATTTGTGACAAGGTGATGATGGCCAGGTATTTCAGATCCCAATCTGGATGTTAGATCTCTTTAATATTCTAATGTAACAAGTCTAAAAGTATGAATTGAGGAGATTAGGATTTTGAAATTAGTATTGGTTGAAAGATAAGAGAGAAGTTAAGAAAAAGTATTACAAGTAAACAAACCTCTTTGTTTCTCCCAACAGTTAAATTCTACCTCACAGAATATCAACCTGGGACCATCTGGAAATCCTCAGTAGGTTTCAATTAAATTTAATTAAATGTAATTCATTTTAATATAAACTTTTAAATTTAATTAAATGGATTTAAAATTAATTGTAAAACCTGAAAAGTTAGACTGACCTTGAGAGCAGTCCCACAGTTTCTGAAAACAAGTTTGGTTTATTGCATGGCAGAGGAGCAGCTTGCCTTGTTGGTGCTACAACTGCAGTGGTAACTTGTGTCTCTGTTTGGTGTCTTCTGCAGAGTTTCTGTTCTCAGTTCTATGTGTATCTGCTTTGTTCATGAAGGAGATGAATGCTATTTTGGTTTTGCTTTCCTCACAGATTTGTTCTGGGCTAGCAGGAGGAAGTGGTTAATAGATTGCAGTAAGAAATTAAATATAAGAGTCCTTCCCTTCAGGGGCAATAAATAGAGAGGTATATGGTGATGTAACTTGTTTTGGAATTTGAAAACATGGATAATTGTTTTGCTGACAGAATTGTATTCAGGAGAGAGTAAGGGAATCCTGGGAAAAACTGAAAGGAGTGGTGAGGTGGGAAATGGAAAAACTGAGAGTGAATTCATACAAACATCAAGAAGAGGCAGGTGTTAGGACCTCCCTCCTTTTACTGAAATTTAAAATGAGGGAGGATTGGATGGAGGGAAGAGTGGAATAAATAAAAGGGAATAGACAACGAACTTGGTCCTTCCTTTCCTCATGTAAGCTTTGGAACCCATTTGGACTGCTGGAAATAAGAAATAAACTCCAGGAGAACTCATGGGGAAACGGAGACTTAAAAATTACAATAAATTAGACCGTGGAGAATGAAAGAACACTCTTGCTTCTCCTTTACATCATAAGGTTAAACTTAGTAAATAAAATAAATTCAGAGGATGTAACTCAAACACTTGCCCTAGAGAAAAATGGAATTGCAAAATGAAGAGGAGTTGTTGTGTCTGAGGACGGGTCTGCAGAAGCAGTGCTGGGTGGAACAAAGAAAAGGAGGCTGTTGTTCTCACTTTACAACTTGAGTGCTACACTATACTGCTGTACAGCTATAAAGCTTGTAATTTCTACCCAGATTACCTGTCTCCTTCCTAAATATCTTTCAGTGCTAAACCAACAGACTTTGATTTCCTGAAAGTTATTGGGAAAGGCAGCTTTGGCAAGGTGAGCTTTTATTCCTGTGTCTTATGGTGGTGCAAGGATGCTTGCTGGTTTCTCGTGCACAGTGACTGGAGACTTGGCCAGGGGTTCCAGAAGTGGTGTCGGTCTAGGGTGGCCCATGAACTGTTCTGTTGGATCCCCGTTGCTGCTGCTGCTTTGTGGCCCTGCCATTTTTTCCCTGGTGCAGCTGTTGGCTGCCTCAGCCACTTGTTGGGACTAACGAACGGGAGAGTTTCCCTTTCTCGTTAAGAGCAGTTGGGATCCTCTGTTTCCCCCAGGGAGGAAGGGAGGTACCCCTATGCTTATGCAGCAGCTGGAGTATGAATCGTGCTTTTCCTCTTGTTGTCATGGACTATTTTGTGAAACCCTTGATACTATGGAGCGGTGTGAGCAACAGCACATAGAAATGATGTGACTTAAATACTGATATTTTACAAAGATGCCGAAGAGAATCCCTCGTGAACACTCAGTTTCCAAATTATTTTTCATGTTGTTGTTTTTCATTCAATTATCTTTAAAATTTATCCAAAAACCCCTGATAGTGATCTTGATAGAGATGTAGCAGGTCATGGAAAACAAATGTTATCATTCAGTCTTTCATACCGCTGTTGTGATAAATTTTTACTGAACTGTAAGCTGACTCTATTGGCAATTACATTGTTGATTGACTGTATTAGAAGCAAAGAAACTGTATTGTGAAAAAATAGCATGAACACTTTCCAGTTATGCTGAATGATAAAATATTGCTAATAGTATGCTAATTGCAACAATCACATTTCTTCCTTTTTTTTGAATTTCACAGGTTCTTCTTGCAAAACGAAAACTGGATGGGAAATACTATGCTGTCAAAGTGTTGCAGAAAAAAATTGTTCTCAATAGGAAAGAGGTTAAGAGAAATAATCTTTTTCCACCCACCTCCCTTGTTTTTTCCCTTAATTGCAAAATGATTCCTGTTTACTTATTGATCTCTTACTTCTTGCAGCAAAAACATATTATGGCGGAACGTAATGTGCTTTTGAAAAATGTGAAACACCCATTTTTGGTTGGATTACATTACTCATTCCAAACAACAGAAAAGCTTTACTTTGTCCTGGATTTTGTTAATGGAGGAGAGGTATGTACTGGTTTCGTTTGCATTTGAGTCTGTCTATTCTGCTAATTCTGGGTGGGAGGAGCGAAATGATGCTTTACAATGAGCTGTGATCAGCATTCTCCCAGTTCTGAAAATCCTATTATTATCTGCTGTTGTTACAGACTTCTGTAGCTATTTGGACCCTGTTCCTGTTCTTACTGACAACTTCAAATTTGTTCATGCTTGTCAGATACAAATACTGTATTTTACAGTTACATAAATTTACCTTTGTTACGAATTAATCTTAGGTTTACATTTTTCACCACATAACACTGTCGTCCTCTTGCCATCTGCATTAGCTGAGATGGTGATGTTTCAGAAGGGGAAGGAAGGAGACTGACAGCTGAATGTATTATATTGTGCCAGAGTTGGGACAAGATGGGCTTTTCTCTTGTCTAGTGTTATCTTACTTAGACCATAGTAGCAAAATCCTGGTTTGCTCTACTCTGAATTGTAGTCAGAACTTAGTTTTGTATTGTTTCAGGCAAACTAAAATACAGTTCAAAACAGCTTTCAAATTTGAATGGAAAGCTTGAAAAGCTAGAGTGGCTTTCTATTTTTCCTAAACTTTGTAGGCAGAAACCAGAAAACTTAATTTTTCTTAAAATCTTTACGAGTTGAATGTGTAGTATAGTTGAATCTGTGTATTTTATGATTTAATCTTTGTCTACACTATTGTATCTGCTCAAATTATTTGCAGCCAGACAATTCTCTGTAGTTGAAAAAATTGGTGGAGCAGCTTGGAATATACATCTCACACAGTGATCTACATCTAGGTTATTTCAGAATACAATTCTGTAAATAATTATGCAAATCTTGGAATACAGGCATTTGCAGAAATGAAAGATAACTTACTTGACACGAGATTATATTCTTCTTGGAGGCAATCTTGCATGATTTAGTCTTACCAACTTCTATTCACAGCTTAGTGATTTACTCTAGTTCCTTTTGACTAGTCCTGGTTTTAAAGGAATGTGTTTGAGTTACCTATCCATCTGAGCTACAAAAGAGAAGCAGGGAAGAGAGTAAAGCAATGGCTGAGTCATGCAGTAAAACCAAATTTATTTCATTGTCCTTTTTTTTTTTTAAAGTGGACAACAAAATAAATTACTCTTTACTGTAAAATTACATGTTATTAACCTGATTTGTCTCTGTAATGTTCTCATTTCCTATTTGCATATTTACAGCTGTTCTTTCACTTACAAAGAGAACGTTCCTTCCCTGAGCACAGAGCCAGATTTTATGCTGCTGAAATAGCCAGTGCACTGGGCTACTTACACTCCATAAATATAGTGTACAGGTAAGTTTCTGAAATGTATCCTTGTCCTGCGGAAGTTCAGAATAGGATAAATTACCAAATTAAAAACTCTACATGAAATCATATTATGGGAAACCTGAACATAACAATTTCATCAAAACGTGAAGCTTTCAACTGAAGAATAAAACCCCTTGCCTCTGAAGCCCTTGTGACTACTGTTTGGATTTACTACCTTTTCTTTTTTAATAGGGATTTAAAACCAGAAAACATTCTCCTAGATTCACTAGTAAGTATGCAAGATTATTTCTGTTTTGTCTTCTCTCACAAAATTGACACTTCTGTGTATCCACATGTTGAGCATGTTCTCTTTTTCACATATCACTCCTTCTTAAACAGGGTCATGTTGTGTTGACAGACTTTGGACTTTGTAAAGAAGGGATTGCAACTTCTGATACCACTGCAACTTTCTGTGGGACCCCAGAAGTATGTTGACAACTTCATTGGTTTTTTTACCAGTAATTAATGACTGTTGACTATTATTAATATTTGTGTAACTGGAAGGTCAAATACTGTGTTTTGTACTGCTGGGAGGTTTGCATTATTTTAGCAAGCTGAAACCAAACCAAAGACAAGCTCCCTACAGATCTATTCGTTCTTCTTCTTACTAATATGCAGTGTCTACTGTTTGCTGCCCACATGGCCATAACTCACCTCTTCCCTCCTCTGTTTTTCCTGCCTTTTTCAAATACCATTTTCTCCCATGTCTCCTAACTGCTGGGTAGACACAGGACAGTTAGCTTGTGTAATAGCTGCTGCAGATTTGTCAATATGAATCTACTTGCCATATCCTGCCATTGATTCTTAGTAAGTTTATAGGGAATTAATATCTGTGACTCAGGCGAATTATTGCATATGCGCAAAACTTTGAACTTGCTGACTGAGTTATTGAACTCCATTGTCTTTTTACTGAGAAAACTACACTGGAAAACTTAGAATGGGGAAGGCATGAACACGTATGAGGGATTCGCTGAACTGACAGGATTAGAAACTCTGGTATTTTCATAAACATACTTTAAATTACTGGAAAGACCTTTGAAGGCAGTGAAGGAAGACTGAGATGTAGTATTCAGCAGAAGCATTTGGTTGTTATGAAGCAACTCTTCTTGAAAGTGTTTACTGTGACTAAAAACTAGGTTTTATCCATGCTAGCTTAATGCTCTAAAATACTTTTTTTTTATTTTATTTTAGTATCTCGCACCAGAAGTCATTAAAAAGCAGCCTTATGACAACACAGTAGACTGGTGGTGCCTTGGTGCAGTTCTTTATGAAATGCTTTATGGGCTGGTATGTACCTGATATATAAAGGTTGCTTTCCTCCCCTCTCCCTTTTTATTTGAAGTGACCTTTGAGTGTTGTTGAAGATGCTAACTTTTTCATAATATTGGAATGCTCCATTTAAGCAGATTAACAAGATTGTCTTGTACTTAACATAGCACCTGTTTTTCTCTTTTGGATTTTACATTGCCTCTTGGTGTCTGACAGTTCATGAGAAAGCAAAATCATAGACATCAGTAAAACCAGTAATCACTTTGAGGGACTGTGAGAGTAAATAGAATCAACAGTTATAATACACAATTTAAAAAAAAAAGCCAGCTTACAAGTAAAATACTGTCAAATATTGGAATAAATAAAATTAAAAGACATTTTTTTGCTTAGGTATCCCAGACTTTCTCCTAGCTTTTAACAGCATTAGACCAAAAAAAATCTTGCTATGCTTCTTCTGGTCATATGTAATTACTCCAGTAACAATGTGTTCTAGTTTTTTTGAGTTCTGTCTCCCCCCATAGGACCTTAAATAGGGAGATGGATTTGTTTTCCCACTCTCAGGTTCTTTTCAGGCAAGTTCAGTGGGAGCTTTGAAGCTGGATGGCATCTATGGCTACTTATAAGTGTGAGAACACGTTAGGAGTAGAGGAGGTGGATGGTGGGAAGTTATCAAGTGTAAAGTTCTGGCAGTGGTGGTGACTGAATTAGAAGTTAGCAGTGCATAAAAAGGAGATTTCTGCTTCACTGCTAGCAGCTTGTATGTCTTACAGAATCATGTACCGATCATACGTAACTTATCAAACAACACTGCATGTGTCTTCAAATTCATGTAGAACTTGTATTTTTTTAGCCTCCTTTTTACTGCCGTGATGTTGCTGAGATGTACGATAATATTCTTCATAAACCCCTGGTTTTGCGCCCAGGAATCAGTCTCACAGCCTGGTCTATCCTGGAAGAACTTCTGGAGAAAGATCGGCAAAGCAGACTTGGAGCAAGGGAAGATTTTGTGAGTAATATCCTAATTTATCAAGCCCTGTTTTATTTAAAGGGACTCACCAAACTAATGTGCACAGCACAGGATTAGTAGTTGGAGATAGAGGTTGCATTGCTACACCTGTCTCTCATCCGTTTTCCTCCTTTTTATTTCTTCAGTAAAGACACCAGTGGGGTCTATCCCTGGTAGTTGCTGGGGATAAGAGAGAGATGATTGTTGTGGGGTATTTTGAGCTTGGTTGCTGCTGTACCAGCTTGGTTGCTGCCAACAAAGGAAACAACAGTTGCTGGCGTAGCAGTCACTGAGGTGCACACAAGTAGGTTTCACTGTTCATGGTGAAACTGGGAAATAAAAGGCTGTCATGTGGTAATATTAGCTAATGACTTGGAAGCCAGTCTTCAGATAAAGAGGAACACTAGTTCCATGCAAACAGCAGCTCTTTTTTTAGACTTAAAATCGTGGCATTTTCCCAGTGCAGCAACAAAAGCTTTGTTTGCAAGAAGTTTTTGTGAGAAAGTTACAGGTGTCTTCAGAACTGTGCAATGAGGAATGATCTAGAAGGACATACTCCATCCATTAGTGGTGGGATCTTTGTGGTCTTTGGTTTGCAGTCCTTGTGTTAGTGTGTGAACCTTATAACTGAGTAATATGAAAGGATGATAGCATTTAGCACAGCTGTTTGCTGCTTCGTAACTAGCAAGTATATTGCAGAGTTGTTGAAGCAGCTGCTTCTCAGTGATATGCTGTACAAAAACTAACAGAACTTTAAGGCAGGAATAGATACTAACAAAACATTCTTGCTCTGTGGTAGACTTCAAGGTCGTTGATTTTAGGGCTTAAAAGCAGAAAGTATGATCTTAAAACTGTTTATAGAGGCAGCCTAACAAATTTTAATGGCTGTTTTTACCAACTACAGCTTTTATTGCAAAGTAAATTATGAATAAACTAACTGATAAGGACATGCACATAAGAACTTCTGTATGTGCATGTAGTATGAAGTAATACTTACTGTGATGCACGGGATGGAATTGTGAAATATCTAAAATCCTTATTGTTTGCTGCAGCTTGAAATTCAAAAGCACCCATTCTTCGAATCTCTCAGCTGGACTGATCTTCTTCAGAAGAAGATTCCGCCACCATTTAATCCTAATGTGGTAGGTTCCTGGGGGTTGGCGGTGGTGCTGTTAGTGTTTGCATCTCAGATCACACATCACAGAATATTCTGAGTCGAAAGGGAGCCACAAGGATCATCAAGTCCAGCTTTTAAGTGAATACCCCATACGGGGACTGAGCCCATAAATTTGGTGTTCCTAGCACCATGCTCTAACCAACTGACCTAATCTCCCTAAGAGAGACTTTTTTTCATGTTTTTTAGGTTTATTGGATCATTGAGAATGTAGAATTTGGCCAAAACTCCAACCTAAATGAAAAAACCCCAGCCTTTTAATAGCTGTTTTCAGAGATAGAGTGGTGTGCTTTCTTAAATTTCTTTTACTTAAATAGAAATGAACAACAAAATATATAGCCTTGAGAGTTAAATTTGGAATCTAAAGGACAAACACAAGTTTAAAACACTGTATTAATATGGTGACTGACAGATCCTTCTGTTTTCTAGGTTGGACCAGATGATATTGGGAATTTTGATGCAGTGTTCACAGAAGAAATGGTCCCATACTCAGTTTGTGTTTCTTCTGACTACAACATCGTTAATGCCAGTGTCCTAGAGGCAGATGATGCATTTGTTGGATTTTCTTATGCACCACCTTGTGAAGATATGTTTTCCTAGAAAGTTAGAAGTGAAGAGTGGTGTGGAAGTCTTGGGCTGGACTGAAATGTTAGGATTATGGACTTCCAAAATAGCGTAAATAGTGCCTCGTTTTGTATGTAGGTTTGAAACCTATGAACAAACCTTTCTCTGCTGTATAGGAGGAATTTGGGCATTTTGGATGGCTTTCTTTGGGGTTTGAACTGTTTGTTCCTGCTGCAGAAAATATTTTTTAAAACCTTTAAAAAGCATTCTCTACATATTTTTTAAGCAAAAACACTGACTGTTCTCCTCAATCCCTTCAAGTTTACATTCATACCTATCTAATTTGGCTGGCACAAACAGCAGCAAATTTAGTAAATTTATAAATGCTTTTGTACTTATTTACAGTGACTTTGTGCTTGAATTGTAACTATGCAAATTGTCTTTTGTATATCCTGGTTTAAAAAAAGGTAAATGTTTTCCCTGTTACCAGTTTGGAATATATGTTAATCTACCTGTCAGCACTTAAATGATACAAATTAAGGACCAAGATTCTTAAAGGACTTCTGCAGAATGAAAACTTGGTCACATAAAACTGGATTATTGCTCTTGCACTTGCTAAAGTACCCATTGACTCAACTGGATTATCTGAGGAATGGGGGATTACTCAAAGCAAGGACAGAACAAATTAACTGGATTGATTTGATAACATTACTTATTACATGTCCTACTTTTCTTTGCTCCCTGAGCTAAGTGTGTCTATATTTCAACTACATTAAAAATATTTTTGGTTAAAGCTCTGCTTCTCCAAAGATCTAATATGCAATAATCACGGTTACTTTAAAAGGCTTTGACATTTTGGGGGTGGGTGATGAGATGATCATGCCAAATATTAGGGATTTTTCTCACAGATTGGTAGTTTAAGACACTCTTATGTTCCAAATTGATTGTATTTCTGTATTTGTAGCTACTTGTCTTTGTGTTCCAGTTTGCACCATTTTTAAATCTTCACTTGATATTGGAGGGAAAATGTAAATTACACTGATAATTTAAAAAATGTGACAAGCTATTGTATTTCTCATAACATACACATGTATGGACAAGCACATAATTCTGAACAATTTCTGTTTAAGGAAATTTTTTTAAACAAATCAAAAATTGACTGCAGTTACAGTGTATAAAAGGCATATAATGGTAGTAGTTTTATTATATATATTACTTGTAAATAACAACTTATTTTTGTCTGTTACTCCAAAAATGTTCAGTGTGTTTTTGTTCGTAAGTACATTCAGTTAAATGCCTTGATTTGAGAGAGGTCTAGTAAGATACTGATACATCGTAATGATACATAAATTGAATGAATGTTACATAAACTTCAGTATCTAAGTAACCTTGTTTTTGACAAAATAAGCAGCTAAAAGACACTGCATCAAGATCAGATAAAGGCTGAAAACTTAGGGGGAAAGAGTGTATCAAATCAGAATTCTCTTGAAACCAATGTTATATCAATACATTAGAAAAATGCAAAGTAAAACAAGATTCCTTGCTTATCTCAAGGAGTATCTCCTAGAGCACAGTCTCCTACATAGTGGTTAAGTGATGCTTAGCAGTTGCTACATGACGTTTTGGAAGGAGTGATTGGGTAAAAGTAAGAATTGACATTGGCAGGGAAGGAAGGAAGGAACTGTATCATTTGTGGGAGCAGAATGGTGGCTTGGCACTCATTTTCCATAGTTCTCTTCTTCAAGGATTGGAAATAGCTATGTGGCTGTTCAGGACAACCAACAGCCACATAGCTATGTGGCAACAGGACAAACGTGAATCATTTGATTGGTGTTAAAACAATTTGGAAGCAACAGACCTGGGTTGTTTTGGGGTTTTTTTTGGTTTTTTTTTTGGGGGGGGGAGGTTGTTCTTTTTATTTATTTAATTTTTTTTTAACATGGCATTCTGATGAACAGGAAAACAGAAATTGATGGTATGAAAGGAAGTATGCATTCTCATACTGAATCTTTAGTCTGTATGCTCCTGAAATTATTGTGAAATTATGAGGCTATGGTAACTACCTTCTCCTTATGGCAAGGAGGTAAAGTGCTGTAGAGAGATGGGAAGGAGGGGGAATACTTCAGAAATTGTTGTGTGAACTAGCACCCGTTTTAATTTTTATCTTGTATTCCAAGGCCTTCATACCTAGCTGCCTGACTGAATGAGGGGTTTTGGTTTTGTTTTTTTTTTCCTTCTTGGTCAGAATTCAGGGGTTCTTTCTTTAAAAAACAGTATGGCAGTGGCAGTTGAAATTATTTCTGGGAGGGCAGCTTCAGAATTGTTTATTAAGCTTCTTCCTTCAGCAGATTCTGCCTTTTTGGCAAAGTGTGCATGTGTTCAACACATCACTTGAAGTACTTAAGTTCTTTGAATTAAAGGTTAACAGGCTGTACAACAGGCAATAAAGCAGTATTTCTGTACCTAGTGCTCTTGTTCCACATCTCTGTGCATCCCATGGGGATGGTTTCCAAAGTAAGACATGAGTGTTTGGAGTGTCGTAGTCCCCTCACCCAGGGCTGAGCTGAAAAATGACATCTGAAACTCTTGGTGAAACCTAGAGAGGAGTGTGGACCTGCACAGTAAAAACCTGTGCTGCTCCTTTGCTGTTTTGGCTGGTAAGTAACAAAGGGAAGCAGAATTCGCCTTTTTGTGACTAGTGCAGAGGGTTTTGTTTGGCCTGACTGTAGCGAAAGGGGGTTGTTCCTTCCCTGCCAGAGAAGGAACCCAAGCAGCCCTTGAGGAGCAGACCTTTCTCGGGCCTGGAGCGGTGCTGCTGTTGTGGTCTCCGGTCTCTCGGCCTGGGAGGGGAACGAGAGACCGCTCGAAAGATGGACTGACTGAAATGCACGATGGCTGTAAAAATGTGAACTGAAATGCGACACAAATAGAGTTCAGAGGTGCTCTCGCGGGGAGGTAAGTTTGGGAGTAGCTGGCATGCCAAAGGGCAAGCAGTTAAATATGCAGTAAGCATTAATGAGAGAAAATGGTTAAGTACGTTGCCTCGGTACTTTGTACGCTGCCAGAGCCATGTCCCGTGCTCAGTGCCCTGCCGTGAGTGAAGGTGGGGCCGAGTCGCCAGTCCCGGTGGTGGCGGCGGGGCTGGGGCAGCTGTGGGTGTGGGCTGGGCTGGGAATTGCCTTCCCTGAGGACTTGCACTGGCCGCGGGCGGTGCCCGTGCGCGGCCGAGCCCTGCGGGCCGCGCCGCCGTTCCCCGCGCCGCCCTGAAGGGCTGAGGGAGCGGCAGCGGGAGCGCCGACCGCGGCTGCCGAGCCCTCGCTGCCGCCTCCTGCCTGGCCCCGCGGGCACACGGAGCGGCGTGAGGGCAGCCCGGCCCCCGCAGTGCCCACTGCTGCCGCCCGAGCAGGGCCGGGGCAGGACGGGGCACGGGAAGCCTGGTGCATAACTTCGGTGGAGAGGACTGTGAGGAAGGGGTGCTGATGGCAGGAGCCTGAAGCCAGGCGGGAGATGCTGGGTGTCCGTGCCGAGTCTCACACCTGGAGCGGGGTTAGATGGCTGTGGGGACACTGGTGAACACCATCACTCTGACCAGGCTTTATTTTCTGAAGCTTAGGTGATGGCTGCTCAGTGCACAATGAACTGGGCCACAGCTTAGTCCTTCCTAGTCATGTGTGGTGGCCTGTGTGTCCAGCCCAGGTAACACAGGATACAGGGAGATACAGTGGAACTATGTGTGTACATTTCTTTAAGCCCTTCTTGCTGAAGATTTCAAGGGATGAAGTAGTAATTGTGCAGGAGTAATCCCAAAGACACTGGGAGGGTGGGGGGGAGAGGGAAATCCCTACTATAAATTGTCTTTTAACTTGTGCCTTTAATTTGTTACTTCAGGCACTAAATACATCCCAGCCCACAGTGTACAGGTCTCAGGCCACAGGGTGTATGCTGCTGCCACACTGAAGTTGTGCTGGAATCTATCCTCTCAGATGTTGATCTGTTTGTCCTCCCAAAGTCATTTCTGGGAACTCCTACAGGGAATCTTTCATATGCTGTGAGCTTTGATTCCTCATCAGCTCAGTAATTCCATGTCCTATCCTTTACCAGGTAGCTAATGCTTATTTTTGAACATTTGAATGTTGTTGTATATTGGTCATCTACAGAGAAGGACTAAGGACATTTTGCAGAAGAAAATATGAAAGACATTAAAACAGAAGCATATATACAAAATACCATATTTTGGCCTGAGTTAATTCTCCTTCTAAATTCTGCAAAGTACTGCCTCATAGTACAAGACTCTACTCTTAAAAAAGATAAAATAGAAAGATATGTGGGTAATACACCATGAAAACTGCACTAAAGAGCATGGTCAGCCTTCAAATCGAAATTGTAGTTGTAAAAGCTTGGGGAAGAGCTGGGGAAGAATTCAGTGGGAATCAGAATTGAACTTCTGTGTACATGCATGGAATTAACTGCAAGATCAGCACCTTAAGTAGGTGCTACAGGAGATCACAACAGAGTAGGAAAGTCAGATTGTAAGAAAAGATATGTTGCCCAATTTCACACTTTTAACAGCTATGACAGACTTCTCAAATAAGGGAGATAAAATTTTAAGTCTTACTTTTGATAGACTGATTATAAAATCTACAGGGGACGTTGAATTAAATGGAAACTAATTTCATAGGTTAGAAAATTAGGAGAGTGAAATAATTCACTACGGAAATGAAAACACTAGAGCATTCTTCAGAGATTTACTCTAGAAATAGGGCATGCTTCAGTCATTGGAAAGAACTTTGAACTGAATTTTAAAAATCCTTCAAGAATTCCCTAGTTTGAAAAAGAGGCTATTTTAATTTTGTGTGGCTTTGTTAATATGTACCTTTATTATTACCTATAGCATGGCCAGTGCTACTATAATTTCTTCACAGTTTATTCCTACAGTTGGATAAAGAGTGCAAAGATCTTGGAAGATGGATCCTGAAATGCAGAAAATGAAGGAAGTTGCCCTTGTCTACCTTGACAGAAGTGGTGGCCTTCAGAAATTTGTACATGATTGCAAAAAATATAATGGTATTACTCACTACATAGTCTGTTAAATTGATAGATAATGTTACACAAATCTCTATTTTAAAATCCTTTTTGCTCCTACAGACTCAAAACAAAGTTATGCTGTTTATCGTTTCCTTATTTCAATTAATCCTTCTGACATCACTGAACTGGATGCAACTCTTGGAAACTATATTCTTCATAATCCCCTACAAGCTGCACAGATTTTTCAGTCAGTAAGTGTATAATAGATGAGTAGACAAAAGTGTATCATCTAAATTTTAACAAGATTTTTCTTTCTAAAATGAAGTTGCTTTTCCATCACAGGTATGCTTCGTAGCTATTAAGACATTATCATTAATTGAACAATTGCAGACAGAAGCCCAGGTGAGTATGCATTGGTTTTCTCCATTTAGATCTTGAATCCTCTAAGTATAGTGAAATGTTAACAAATATTTTTGTATTAAGTTTTCATTTTCCCTTTGGTTGCAGTATTATTTATAATTAAAAGTAGCTAGAAGTCTCACCCAACCATATTGCAATTGTGAGATTAATTAATATGAAACCTAGTTACTCTTCATGTGTTTCTGAAATTTTTTAACAGTTATGTATCACATCGTGTGTTTGTCCGTGAAAAGTAAAGCAGTTTTAAATAAAAATATATTTTTATGATATTAATGCAATTGTGTCTCTTGCTAGATCAGTATATTGCTGAAACCAACACATTTGCCACCTTTACCAAGTTACATTCTGAGTCTTTCTGCATATCCCTTTAATCACACATCTCAAAGATTTTATATGTCTGAAGGGATAGTGATTGCAATGGGAACTGTAACAAAATACACACAAGGAGCAAGATTTCTTTGTACTGAGGAAACCTGTCCATTCTCTGAAGGTAGTAAAAAAAAATTAATCAGTACTATTTCAAAAGCTTTTTAATAAATTTGGTAATAAGAGATTAAAAACCTAGCATAACAAAGGTGTTTTCCTGTATAGTGTTACTATGCATACACTTTTGTATGCAAGCAGCAGGACAGCAGGATTTTTGTTAACTGAAAGGAGTGGACTTGCTCAGCATTATTAAATGTTTTGGAAGAATAGCTATGCCAGCAATCCCTTCTCCTAATGCTGAAGATAGTTTATAGGAGAAAACATAAGTCATCAGTATAACCTGAATATATTTAATATCTTAAATAACTTTAGGTATCTTAAGTAACAATATCTCAAAAGTAAATTAGCTGAACTAGTAAAATACCTTTTTCCTTGGAAACTGTTTCTGTCTGTACAAAAATACCACAGAACAATATGCTTCAGTGGCAGGCAAAAGCTTCTAGCATAGAACAAGCGATGCTTTGGTGAGTAGTTGACTTCTGTGGAACTCCTACTTTGAGTAATATTACTGAACTGCTTGTACCACTGCAGGGTGAGGCCCTGAATACTTTTAGGTTGGGGTGGGTTTTGTTTTTTTTTCTTCTTATACTAAGAGAGACCATACAGTTATAAAAGAGACGCAAAATCCCAAAGTTTGGAGACTGCAGATTAAGATGCTGACATCTTTATGAGGACACATACCTCTAATGGTGACTATCCATATCCCATGTCATTCCCACGCCGGGCAGAAGCCGCAGTGGCTGACTCCTCAGGAAAGCCCGGTCAAGCTGTTCAGCTTGGGAATGTGCAGTAGGAAACTGCCATCTCGTGGCCAACCACAGTAAACCACATGGATCATTTCAGTGGAATACCTAAGGGAGACTCATCTGAAGGAACACATAATAAATTTGGAATTTCACTGTCCAGTGTTTTAATTGCTTCTGTTCTTCATGGGGAATTTAAAACTAAAGTTATGCCCTTCTTTTAAATGGTTGGTAAATTATTACTCTTTTTGTAGGGTTTAGGTGCATCAGAGTGCATTGTGCTGGAGCTACAGAGTCTGCTACAGTGAGGACTGATTTTGTGTGTAGCTTTTGTTCTTCACCACTACAGGAAGACATGAAATTTAGAGTACTTGGTGGTAGGATCTATGTAATCTTACTGTTAGATCTGGTAGTTTCCTACTTCTAACTGTTACACAATAAGTAAACAAAATATTTAAGTGGAAAAAGCCCACTTAAAATACACCAGTCATTTTTAAAAGTATATTTTCAAGAGAACTAACCTTTTTATTTGCCTTTGTTTTGGAAGATAAACAAATAGTTGAAATGATTGATGCTAAAATTCTGAATGCTTTGAAAGGATATTCCAATGATAAATCACATTTTAGGATTCAGGCATTTACAGTTTTCTTGAGAGGTAAGCTGAACTTTGGAGTTTTGTCAAAAATGTTTTATAATGATCCATAATAATCCCTTGCAATTGTAGCTCCATTTCTTTTTCTAAAATGGTGAAAGTCATAATTTATATTGCAGTCCTTTCTGTACTCCCTCTCTTAATTTTATAAAAAGTATCAAGGTGACAAAACAGTGTGCACATGTGATTGCAGAATGTACATAGCAAAATTCTTGTGTTACTCTCACACCTCCCTTTAATTAAAATCCCCTGGTCAGCTCAGCAGTGTCTTATTCTAACTGTTGCTTGTTTTTTCCCCCTTTCTACTTCCTTTAGTCACGCTGTTCCCTACTAACTTCATGCATTTTTAACATCCTTCCTCAATCTAGCTGTTTTCCACATTCCATCAGACTTTTTGGCTTCTACCACCACTGCCTTCCCAACATTAAATGATTTCTAATGTTAATATCCAACTAAAATCACAACTCAGCAACAGACTTCCATTAATTCTTAAAAAAACCCCAAACAAACAAATAAGCAACAAAAAACCCCTCTGCCTTTCCAAAAGTCTAGGGAATTACATGGTTCATTTCTTGAAAACTAAATAGAAAGAACAAGTAGTACTAAAATTATGTTAAAAATTTTTATGGAACAATCTATGGTCAAGATACTGTGAGTTGCATGCATTAAATTTCTACTGGCTCCAGTGATCAGTGTGGTTACAGTGTTTCTCAGGCTGAGACTGAGATCTGACTGGAGATAATTCTCATTTTCAAAAAATAAATGGGATTTTGTTTTCCAAGGTGCACAGAAATATAAAGGTTCACAAAGCTACTTGTGTGCTTTTTTGAAATCTGTGTGGTTTTTATCTCCTCTTCATTGTGTTGAGTTTTTTCTCTGACATTTTATAGGACAGTGACTGATAATGGTGCCACAAGTTTCAGAGCAGGAAATACACTTGCAAAGCACTGTCCATTTTCTTTTCGATGCAGAACTAAATGCATTGTCCATTTTCTTTACCAGGAGTCTATTTTCCCTCAACTGGTGTGCCTTCCTTACCTTTTGCACTCCATAATTAAAGTTGTATGCTTCATTTTACTCTAGTCCATTATTGATCTGGCACCCAGCTGTTTTCTGCCGATGTTAAATGATAACATCAAACATTCAGAATGTGTGGCAGTTTTCTGACCATGTCTTAAAAACTGGTTTTATGCCCTAACATATCTGTAGCTTCGTCCCCCCGCACTTATTTTTTTATTATTTCCAGATGAACTGGCCAATAAAATGACAATAGGAAACCACTACAGGATTATAGGAATTCCAGCTTGTGTACAACATGGCCTACAAGCTACTGCATGTATAGAAGTCAGTAGTGTACAGCTCTATAGACCAAATGGTAAGAAAGTTCCATTAAAAATGAACTTAAAAAAAAAGTTGGAAAACCTCCTAGAACAAAATCTTGACAATTGGTACAGTTTTTTATTATCTAGAGGTCCAGATTACAAAACCACTCGAGGACTTTCCTCTTACAGTCTAAAATGTGTACTTGCTGTTATTTGAGAATATCTGCTTTTGCCCACTTTCCATGCATTGGGAAACTCCCTAATTATTTACTGTAGTTCTTCAACTTCTCTTTCCATCTTCTTCTATCCATTGGAAAGTACTTTGAAATCATATAAAATGAACCTGATATTTCAATTTGTTTTTCCTTTTATTCCATCAGTTCTAGCAGATTATGTCTGCTACCTTTCTAGCAGTAAAATTAACAGTGTCAGATGCTTACGAATTCTGAATTTGTGCTTAATATGGAGATGTATTTGTTCTTGGTAAGTTTTGTATAAAGACTCCAATGGTGATTTGCTCTAAATCCCTGCATATGTCTCTTTTATGTGTTTGTTCACCTGTACTTGGTTTCCATTAGGTCCTTCTTTTGTCAGTGACAATTTTAAGTATCTGCTCTCACTAACTTCAAGTTCATGCTGGAGGTTTACTGCCATCCTGGCCAACATGTTTGCTTCTCAAGTTGTTCCACCAGGCACTTACAATACCCTTAAACTTGCAATATTACTGAGTCTAGTACAGACATGTGAAAAAGAAAATGCAGATTATCTGGATCTCTTGATTGTAACAAGCGACACACTAGTAATTGACAGGTAAAGAGATTCCTTGGGTTTTTTTCACATAAGCTAGAATTTACATTTTATTCCATTTTAGTATTTTTAAAGATAATCAAATTAGTCTTACATGAAAAGCTAGAGACTTTGTTTTAAAAGAATATACAAGGCTCCAACTTAGTTAAATACTCACTTTTTATCCCTGGGACATTCTTGTTTCTTTCAAATGATAAATCTAGATCAGAACTCCATTAAGTATAAAACCTCCTAAAACTCTCATAAGATTACGGTAAGAATTTAACGCTAGCACTGTGTTGCAGAGCTCAGACAAAATATTCTTCTAAAATCAAAACTCAAGACTGTCCCAGAAGCTGGGAATGAAAAAAAAAAAAGAAGGGCTCAACTTTTCAAACCTTGTGTCAATTTAAGCCTTCTCATCACTGATTCCCAGCTATTGGCCTTTTGAATAAATAAGCAGTGTATAAATAGGTAATGAAGTTTTTATCACTTTTTCATAAAAACCATACGAATAAGGTATGAAAATTCACTTACATCTTTACACATAGATTATAAATCTGACTGTTGTTGCCTTTAAATTTCTCACTATGCATTTAATGTATTTATCTATTCATGCAGCTGTAAACTGTTAACACAATTTTACATACACTGCAGAAAAATAAAATATGCTCAGCTTTACAGTTACATTAATTTAAAATTACTTTCTCCTTCCATAACTTAAAAAAGATCTTTGAAAGAGGCGTGAATTTTATTTTCATTTGGAAGTTCTTCAATCAATTCACTAATATTTTTAGTTGGGGGGAAAAAAACACTCAAATTTTTGACCATTTCAAAATTTAGCTGTAGAAATTAGTTCAAATTTTAAAAAATGTGATCTGCAAGATTTCTTTTTTCCCAGGTTAAGATTAAGATTACTTAAGAGAAACAGGAGTTCAGTGTTTTAAGAATCAAAACATCTGGTTAATATTAAAAGAGTTGCACACTGTAAATCATGATCAGTATTGTAATTTGTATTGTCTTGCATGTGCACAGTATTTTACTGTCAGCAGCCTGTTGAAGTAGGCATTTCCTATATGTTTCTATTGGTGCAATACCCTATTTACTAATTCTTACTAATTTTACTTAATAATTTTCTCCCAGGTCGTAATTGTAGGACAAACCATGCTCTGACATCTTAAAATCATTAAGAACCTTTGATTGTGGAACCAGACAGACGATTTGCAACCTCTCTGTGCCAAAGAACATAGTACAGGGGATGAAAATGATATTCTATACCTTCTTTCTCCAAAAGAATTGGAGGGGAGTGTGTAACTCAGGAAGGCAGGGCTTACAAGTCCTAGCATTTTCATTTTTCCCAGATGGCCAGAATTACTAATCCTCTAAACTTTTAAATCACTGGAAAAGTTTCTCTAGGATAGAAAGAGGAGTTAACAATGTGGGGCTAAATTACGAGACATCTTTGATTTCCTAGGAATTACTTCTGTAAACCATGATTTGCCTGATGTTTAATCCATAAGAAATACAGTCTCAATGACAGCTGTTGGAGGGTAGGCTTGGACCTCTGCTTTTGTATTCTAAGTTAAACATCTTGTTTTGATGCTGATTTCATGTTGAGGGTTTTTTGTTGTTGTTTCTAAGTGAGTCTTAATACTTACTAAGTTTTTTAGAAGTGACTAATTTAACCATTTGTGACTGACAGAAGTATTTAATCCTCCAGGCTTCTGAATTACAGCTTATGTCTTCTGCCTCGTGGCATACGACATCCACCTTCCAGTGAAATTTTTCCTTCTGTGTCCAAAGACAAACACGGAACTGGAAGTGCCAGTATTCAAGCCTGCAGCGCTGTGCTGGCAAAGGGTGGCATCTGTTACATAGGAGACTTAAGTTCATATAAAAAGGATAAACTTGAACTTCTACAGTCTGGTAATCTCCCACCTCCTAACAAATAAGGGGATAGAACTAAACAAATATGCAAATTCAAGGCTAGGTTTGTTCCCCAGCTATGGCCCTCAAATGCTGCAAAAATCTGTAGGCTGTTTTTAATGGGTCTGTGTAAGACACAAGGATGAAAAAGCCAAGGTCCTGTAAACTTAAATCTGCTACACAACAGACATCCATTAATCATAACACCCCAGCAAAATCATAATCATGACTGATTTCAGATGTGTGTGGGACTAGGATTTATAGCTAAGCTATATCACATAACTGATGAATTTTGTCTTATCCTAGTGCTAGAGAGCAGAACAACAACAGTGTTTATTCCTGGGAAGAAGTATGGAGAAGAGGCTGACCAACAAGTTACTTTTTCAGTTCAGACCAACTTTTGGTCCTTTGTAGATGTGGACTCTTCCCCAAAGAAACATATACAAAAGGAGAACTTTCTAATTGGACAGATGGTAAAAGCACATGCCTTGTTACGAGAGGAACTGTGCTATAGCTGTCATTTGTGTTTATTTCCACCTGTAAAATAATGAAAACAATAGAACTTGTATTTCCCAGAAAGTCACAACTTAAGTAACTTTAAATCAAGTATCTTCTAAAATGAGATAGCTTTCCCAAAAGTAGGTGTCATTGAAACAAAATGTTACTGTTACATGTAATTCATTAGATAATCTTGCAGTATAAGTGGATATAGAATATTTCAGATGGAAAACACTGTGATGCCCCTACAAGTCAAAAGCCCAAAATAAAGTAATTGTTTTCTTTCTATGGGTCTTCTCTTTAGGACATGAGTTTAATTCCAGTTAACCTTGTAGATGGTTTTGGGCTCTTGATCTACAGTGAATTTCCTTCCTGTCACCTGTCTTCTCCTCTTGTACATCATATCTTGAAAAAAGCAACTAATCCTGAAGCCATGCTGTACAAAGTCTCACAGCAGTTCAGAACACAGGATTACGAGGAGGTAACAGATTATACAGTAATTTAGAAATGCATTGTATTTGTGAATATCATACTGGTTCTGGCTTCAGAAGGTTCTCTCTGCACAGTCTGCTTATTTTTAATACTCACTTTCTGCCCCTTCCCCTACCATCTTCCAACTGGCACTAATGGGATCATCAATAAAAGCAGCTTCAGTTCTTGAAAAGGATCAGCATAAGTTCAGTTTCATTGTGTTTCTGGAAAACATACTAAGTTAACATTCATATGAGAACAGATCTCCAGTATCTATTTTTGACCAAAAAGTTTACAATCAGTAGTAGAAGTTGAGATTCCATTCTAAATAAATGGTCAATATCTGTGGTATAACTAACAGATGATTTGCTGCAAGTGTTCAAGGCCAGGTACAATGGGGCTCTGAGCAATCTGGTCCAGTGGAAAGTGTCCCTGCCCATGGCAGGAGAGTTGGGACTGGGTAATCTTTAAGGTCCCTTCCAACCCAAACCATTCTATGATTCCATTTACTATCCAAGAGCTGTCCTTATTATTATCCTTAATATTTTTCTTATTCAGCATAGCCAAATGGTGACAACTGTTTTTACTATAAAACTATGGGTAGAATGTATTATCCAGCCTGTATTACTATGCCACTGGTATATTAAAATGTGTGAAAAAGGGTCCATTCTTTATTTTCTTTTGTTTTCTTTATTTCTTTATTACATATTTAATAGTTAAATATTTAAAATGTATGCCCTCTCTCTAGTTTATTTTGTTTGCTAGGAACCTTCATGTTGAACTGAGTTCAGAAGCAGAAAATCTCATTCAGGGTTATTATCTTGCAAGTCGCAGGGTGAGAAGAGATTCCATTCACGGATCAACATTATCAGCCTCTGCACTAAAAATTCTGTATGTCCTACTTTTCATTTTCAGAGGGATTGTGCTAATCTGCTTGGGAACTTCTTTAATAAAAATGTAGATAAGACTCATGTTATAAATAATCTTATTTACCATTTATGAATGCCATTTATTTTATATATTGACACTGCTACAAGAAACCCAAGTTCAAACAACTTTGCCAGGCAAAAAAAAAACAAAACCCCAGCTATTTACAAAACATGTAACTTTATTAAAGCTATCTAGAAAAACAAAATGGGATTTAAAAACAGACAGCTTTATTATGGGAGCAAAAAAGTATTAATGGATAATATGCCAAGTTCCACTTTTTGGCACAAAAAGTTAATGCATGATATGCATTTTGTCAGTGATGTGTAACTGCACAGCTGAAGTATGAAAAAACCACCAGTTAACTTTTAATTTACACAAGTGCTTGAAAGAGGGCAACACGCATTGCATTCATGCCTGTAGTGTTCTTATTTCTGACATGCTTTTATTGATCTCTTAGGATTTCACTGTCTAAGGCTCATGCCAAGCTCAGTTTAAGACAGACAGTACTTGAAGAAGATGCAGTGATTGCCATCTTGTTACTTGAGTCATCACTGACCCTAAAACATGGTAAATAATGCACAGCAGTTCCTTAGTCTTGTCACATTTTGTCAGTCTGAAAAAATTCTATATCCATTGACTGCAATAAGAGTTAATTTCAAATCAAAACCCAGAACTTCCATTGTTGAAGACTGGTATAGGAGAAGTCTGTCAGTTTGACTTCTCTGCTGAGTCTCAGTGCTGTATGTAATGAGGCCACAGGCCAGCACCAAGTCTGTCCATGCTGGTTTATTTACGGCATTGCTCCTCTAACACTGGCTCAAGTTAAACTCAGGATAAATTTCCCTTCCTGGGGAAACCGAAAACAAGGGTTGGAGGGTTTTTTGTTTATTAAGCATCAGTCACATTTGTTCACTCACAGATTTGGAAGCGAGGTAAGAGTTATGATCTAGGATTGCATTACTAAGTAATTTGCATCACAGGGGTTTTTTTCCCCTCAAGTATCAAGTCTTTCAGCTTAAGATCTAATTTCTTCTTTGCCTAGGCACATCTGCATTATGTGTACCACCAAATCCTGTATTTCCGTTTGACCTCAGTGATGAAAACTCCCTGCAACAGAGAGATATTTACCTCATGCAGTGTCACCATCAACTGCTGAAGTTTATTGCTGCCTATAGCCCAGGAATTCACATTAACACTAATGAAGAGTAAAAGCTCCACTCTAAATAAAGCCTGAGGCTTTGGTTTTTTGAGAGACTACAGTTAGAAATACAAAATTACTAAAAAATTAGTAGTTGTAGAACACAGTTCAGTGCTATTTTACCAAAGAATAAAGCACAGCTGACAGGACTTGAATTGCAAGTTTTTGAGTGTTCTTTGAAGGCAGGAGGGATGTCTTCATCCTGGAAAGCCACGGCTGCAGAATACAGTCCTACCCCAAACTTCTCTTCCTGGCTACCACTGCTTATTCACAGCTGTGTGAGGAGCAAGCAGGATTTTTAGTAAAACTACAACTAAAAATTAAACCACCAGTTCAGAATCTAATGTTTCATTTCAGCTACCTGAATTCTGCAGTTTTTCCTGTTGCTTCCTTTCAAATGTAACACCCAAAGGGCTAAGGAGTTTTAAGAATATTAAAACTCTTCTCCTAGTTTAAGTCGACAGTCTTTAATTACTCATGCTGTACA
This sequence comes from Orthonyx spaldingii, assembly GCA_013397795.1. Lineage (NCBI taxonomy): Eukaryota > Metazoa > Chordata > Aves > Passeriformes > Orthonychidae > Orthonyx > Orthonyx spaldingii. Next base: position 254,476 of record VZTJ01002731.1, on the reverse strand, counting down.
GATTTTGATATGTATAAAAGTATTATCATACTCCTTCATGTTCTGTGTCTTTTTTTACATTACAGCAACACGGGATTAGACAAGGATGCCAGATGCTTCTGCAACCAAAAACCAAACCTAAACAAAACAAAAAAGCCCACAAAACAAACAAACCACAAAAGAAACCCACAAAAACACCCCGACCTGCAAAACCCAGTGTTTCCACATTATTTTATATAGACTGTAGGAGATAGTAGAGTGCTACAGTTAGGTAAAAAATTATTAGACAACCTGGTAGGCAAGCAGCTCAATGAGTTCAGCTCTACCTCACTGTAAAAACAGCTGTGAAGAATGTGTGGTAGGTGAGGTGTTTGAAGCACAGTATGCTTCCCCAGCTATGGGCTTTCCTGTATTTCATCTTCCTAGTAAGAATATAGCACTGGACATAATCCTCAGTAAGTCTCACATCCAAGAGATGCACGTTAAATAAAAAAAGCAGCAGTAAAATTGTACAGACTTCCTGTCAAAGCTGGACAAGCTGAATACTTAAGGCTTGTGTTACTCCTACCCAGGATGTCATCCAGCAGGGTCACAGTGCTACTGCTCCCACAGCCTCAACAAAAACATAAGTCACTGAAAACAGAAATCCAAGATTTTATTCATGCCCACTACTAACACTGTAAACAGTTAGACATTTAGACAACACAAGTTTCCCCAGATTTTAATCCTTGCTTTATTCACTTTTGATCCATTTATTTGATACACTCAAATATTTATACTAAGTTCTAAGAGTGCTCCTAAGGCCACTTCTCTTCCACTCTACCCTGAACTTCATTCCAGGATTATTCATTTTCAGTGAACAGCTACTCCCCTGCCATACTATGGAACCAAGCAGTATTTCTGAAGAGCAGGAAGGGCAATGGAAGCATTTCCAAATGCATTACAACTCCACATTCCAGGCTGCTGTTTTCAAGCTAAGAACAATAACAATAATAGTAAGTTAGTTTCCTGTACCCTTAATCCATTTTATACAAAGGTATTACCCTCACTGGCATTTCAGATTCCAAGCTACACATCAAAAAACATTCAGATGGGTAAACGGCAAAAGTCTCATCACTATGCCAGCAAAATTACTCTTACAAGTAGACTGAAATAGAATCCCTTTATAAATCACTATTTTTGAGAATAAAGGATTTTCTGCAAAAAGAGCACGACTTCTTATTCTTGCCTCTCCCCAATTTCTCCCATGATCTCTTGAAAATTGGAAGACTTGTAGCAGTCCCACAAGGAAAGGACAGTGGCCAACATGGCCAGTACAGGCTTTTCCTAGATGGCAGAACAGCCTGCAGGAGCCTGAGTACTGAGACAAAAAGCAACTGACCTCCTTAAACACCCGCACTTCCAGAAGTGGGTGGACTCTCCTGTTGGCTCTATGTGCACACACAAGGCTGGAAGACAGTGGAGGTGGTCATCTGATGTCAGAGAACCTTGAAAAGAAAAAATAAAATCAGAAATGACAGGAGCAAATCAAATGGGAAAAACCCTGCTGGATTAGCTGGCACATCAGATATACAACATTGCTCATCACAACATTCAGTTGGGTAAACGGCAAAGGGTCATCATCACTATGCCAGCAGCTTCCTGCCCATGTAAGGCTGCTTTTTCCAGGTACCAAATACAAGGGAATTGGTTAAGTTTGTCTCAAGAGTTGTACTTCTATAAGCTGAAGCAGAACCTGGGTTTTAACTGTTAAGCACAGAACAGATTGAGTATAGCCAAGAACAAGAGAAAAACAGCTCTGTTTGGGCACAAAAATGCAGGTCCCTCTCTTACATTCAAACACCAGATGCCAAGTATCTTTCTAGAGGTAAAGCTCACTACCACAGTCACCTTTCCCTTTGGAATATACTCCAAGACTGACACAGGTTAAGTGCCAGCATGGATTGTGATCTGAATGCACTGTTCTTCACTGAATTCTCTCCCTTTCAACTAACATCCCCAAATTCTTCATGTCAGAAGTCATGCTTTCCCAGTTAAAAATGAGATTCTCTGATACAAACCTCTCCCTTCTGACTGCTTTGGGATTCTTGGATTGCACTTGCTTTGTTCTGGGGAGCAAGCCTTAGGAGATTTTATAGCTGCCATAGTACCTTTTGTTAGAATTTTAATCTCTTAGCCGTACATACAATTATGTTTCTCCTTTTTCTATCTGTAAGGGAATTTGCAAGCCATTAAACAGTATCAGAACTCTTGATCTGGATTTCATGAGGGTTCCCTCAACATCTTTGAGTACAGTAAGAAATATTTACATCTGTAGCTCCAGAATTCATGTGGCATCTTTCTGTTTGCAAGGCATGGCAGAGTCCAGATTGAGGATTCCCAAAGCCGGTAACAAACTCATCTTGAGCTTCACTTTCTGCCTGAAACAATGAAAAGAAGATGTTTGATTCAGAGAGCTCCACTGCTGAGTCAGTAGGAGATAGCATTAACACTTCTTTGGGGACAGGGGGCCAGTCAAAAAAAAACCAACCTCATGCTCTTTGTAATTACCTGGGACAGAGCATCAGCTGAGACCAAGGATAAGCAGAGGTATGACCATTTTCCTAAAACAAGCTCCAGTGTGAGGAATGACTGATTGCAGGACAAGTACAGTGCTCCTAATGACCAGCCAGGCTGGGGAGAGGAGCACCCCGGCAGGGGACAGCCTTTAACCCCAGTTCACTGCGACACTCTGGGGAACTCACTGATGTTTTAGCACCAGTTGAACTGGAGTTAACACTCACGCTGCAGTCCTGGCAGGAGAGCATTACCCCAGAGGATGCTGATACTCCTGGGGCCCTGTCTCTGCCAGTACCCACCAGTTTGGATCTGTGCCTATAACCTGAAAAAGGGCATGGTCTAGGTCACCTCACAGCCCTTGCCCAATTCCCTAAAGGAAAAAGAAGGTAATTTATCTTTTGAATTATGACAGGCATTTGGTGATGAAAACGATCTGTCAGCAAAATCAAGTGACTTTGAATGTCCAATCTGTCATTCCTTTTAAGACTTGATGAGCCAAGAGACAGCTCCAAGTACCCACCACGTGGAACACACTAATTAGGTCCATCTTGGTCTCCCATGGCACCCACTCTCCTGGGAAGCCTGTGAGGCTGGAGTGTCAGCCTGAACTGAGCCCTCCCAGCACCCAGGGGAAACACAGGCACATTACAACAGAGGGACAATCACTCCTCTTTCGCGTGATGGCTTTGGCTGTTCAGAAAAGCGCCAGCAAACCATCCCTGCAATGCCTGAGATTACAGCCACTGCCATGTCGGGATTTCTAATTCCTCTGAGAAGCCCAGAATCACTCTGCTGTTCAGACGAGCGTGTGCCTGGGCTGCCGATCCAGGACCTGCTCCAAGGAGCACGGCAGAGGTCGGGCAGCTCCGACGGAATCACTGCTGATCCACACGGCGGGATCACGGAATGTTAAGGGTCTGGGACGGCCCTCAGCGATCATCCAGTCCCAACCCCTTTCCCGCCACGGGCAAGGACACCGCCCACCAGACCAGGCTGCTCCAGGCCTTATCCAGCCCGGCTTTACACACCACCATGGGCTGGGGCACTCACAAGCTCCCTGTTCCAAGGGCCTCACCACCCTCACGGTGAAGAATTTCCTTCCAGTATCTAACCTGAATTTTCCCCTTCAATTTATACCCATCGGACTCCCAAGCCCGGCCATTCCCGCTCTCCCAGGCCCCACCCGGCCCGCCCCTCGCCATCCCCGGCTCCGCCGCATCCATCGCCGCATCCATCCCCGCACCCACCCGGCACGCACCCCGACCGACGGGCGCGCAGGCACGGCCGCTCCGGTGCCGTCCCCCTCGGAAAAGGCTCTTCCAGGGGCGGGATCCCGATAAACACGCGGCCCCGTGCAGGGGCGGGGCGGCGCCTTCCGGCTGCGCGCGCACGGGGACGGGGACAAAGCGCGAGGGGCAGGGACAAGGGACAAAGCGGGAGGGGCGGGTCTGGCGTGCTCAGGAGGAGCGATGCTGCCCGCAGGCGCTGCTGGAGTTCCAGCTGCGAGCTGCAGGGAGAGCAGATCCCGGCGCCGCAGGGTCCGAGCGGGCAGCGGCTCTGCTGCGGCCGCGGGAAGTTCACCTGTGCCATCCCTCCGAGGGAGCAGCTGTGATGGCAGTGACCGAGGTTTGCCGAGACCTTTTAGGTTCCTCCGTGAAAAATGCCACCTTTTGATAGCAATGTATAAATGTATAAACATTGTATGAATGTATAAGCAGTGTGTAAACACTCTAGAACTTTATTCCTAATGTTGTCGTTTTGGTTTTTTCCTTTTCTTTTTCTTTTATATGTTTTTTTCTTTTATATATTCTCTGTCTCCTTTACACATATATTTGTAGCTTTGTAGCTTCCTATTGTAGCGTAGCTTCAGCATTTTCCTAGGCAGGAAGATAAAACAAATTCCAGGGCCCCTGTACTATCTTGGTTCTCCCTGGCTACCAAGGTTGAAAACAGCTCTTCGAGACACATTTTCATAAACAAAGTACAGCTAATACCAAGGGGGGCTCCAGAGAAGGGTTGAACCAGAAGGGGAATTATTTCACTACTTGTGCTCCTAATTGGTGCTTTTTCGTCAATTATGCTAATTTACCAAACTTATAAAACTGTGTTCACCCCTGTGGGG
>VZTJ01002731.1:187420-245505 GCA_013397795.1 Orthonyx spaldingii | reverse complement strand
TTTTTTTTTTTTTTTGACAAAGGAAAGAGCGTGTACCAACTAGAGAAAGGCTTCAGAAAAGCACTTTCATGGAGGTCATTCACACACGGCTGGTAATGAACGCTGCTGTCTGCACTGGTCTGCCTCAGCAGCAGAACCAAAGCAGGCCCACCCGTGGCTGGATCACCACTTTGGGACAGTGTCACCTCACCACACAGGCCCCTCACAGCAGGATCCTGTGGGTCTGTGGGGATCACCAAGTTTTCCCCATCAAGGGACCAAGAAGATGGAAATACTCCTCTGGTGCTGACCTTCACTTCCAAAAACCAAGTCCCACTGAGTCTGGACCTACACTAGATTTGATATTTTGGTGCAAAGTCTCTGAACCTGGAGGAACAAAGCTCCAAGATATTTCCATCAGACCCCTAACACCTAGGCACAACGGTTAGTCCAGGCAGAATTTCCATGCAGGCAAGGTACAGGAACTTGAAATCTTTAGTTTCCTCTGCGTATCTAAGGCCAATGTCCTCACTCACTAACAGAAGGTGATAGCCGCTCCTCAGCTCTCCTACCTTGACAGGGTGCAGGTATCCATCCCCTCGGAGGGTGGCCAAGCCCTCTCCCGGTGACTCCTCCTCATCCTGAAGGCTGCGGGTGAGGTGCGCGATGTAGGTGGTGGCCAGGAGGAGCACGTCCAGCTTGGAGAGCTTGGTGTCGGGTGGCACGGAGGGCAAAGTCTTCTGCAGCTCCAGAAAGGCGTGGCGCAGGGTCTGCACCCGGCTGCGCTCCCGGGCGGCGTTGGCGGCGGCGGGGCGGCCCGGAGGGACCCCAGCCCCAGCCCCAGCCCTGCCCGCCCCTGCCCCGGCCGCCGCGGGCAGGCAGGAATTGCTGCCGGCAGAAGGCGGCGACAGGGAATCGGGCTCTGCGCCCGGGCTGCAGAGCTCCTTGCTGCTCTCTGCTAAGTGTCCACAGTCCATCGGTGACTTCCCCGGCGGGGAGGGTCCTGCAAGCAACAAGAACATCTCTAAAGTAAGATGCTGCGCTGAGCTGGAGCCAGCACGTTCTGAAAACAAGGATGGTAAGAAATGCAGGCGCTGCCTGGGCTAGGAAAGCCGGGATGCAGCTCTGTGAGCAACTTTTCCATTCACTGCTTACAAATTCAGCATCATGCACGGGTACCGAACAGAAGTTAAAATCTTCACAATGATTGGTATTTAATTTTTTGTCAGTATTACAAAGAGCAAAATTTTTGAGTCACTCATAGCCCAGAGATCACTTCTGAGAAAACCCAACAGGCACCACTCAGAGGCACTGCCACGGTGGTTTCCATTTACAACCAACTAAAAATCAGGCTAAATGCAATTTAAAAATCATATTCTCTCTATGATTTGGGGTGTGGAACTGTTAGTATATTTTCTATTTAGCTGCAATCATTTTATCAACAGTCTTATAGGTGATTAGTGCTCCGTGGACTATGGAAAGAAAAATATCATTTTCAGATGCATCAGTAAGTGAAGCCACAGAGCACAGACTCAGTTTTTGAAGGGCAAAACTTGGCCCATAATTTTAAAGGATCAGGAGCTGACTTCTCCTGTCCTCCCACCCCTAATGCTACTAAAAAATTGCATGCTTATCCTTTCTCATCTACATTTTCAAACTTCAAAAGAATTTTGTAAGATGTATTTTGGCCATTGAGGGGCAAAAGACCCTTTGGATAACAACATCAAAAAAATTATTTTGAAAAAAGCTGAAAACAGTGACCACAGGTCTTTTCCCCAGCTTTTGGAAAAGCCGGTCAGTCAGCTCTGCCTGTAACATGACTCACCGTCCTTTAATTCATTCAGTTCCACAGAAAAAATGCAATTCAATCAATATTCCCCAAAGTGCAGCACTTCTTAGCTGGAATAATACCTGGTCCTGTTGTCTTCAGCCAAGCAGCCCTCGTGGGTGTCCCAGGTCCCGGCTTTCACGTGTTAGGTATGTCTGTTCCTGTGACAGCCTGGCTAGACAAGGGCAGGAACAAGTTATTAAACCTTTTAATTGCATCCAAATACTGTATAATTAAAAGTTTAAATAACATTGATGCACATAAATGACTGAATATCTACATTTACAAGAATTAGCTCTTGATTTCGCAAAGCATTTCAAGTACATGCTGAAGTCAAAGATTTCTATCAAGACAAGAAAAGGTTTCTAAATAATGCTTTTTGCAATGCTATATTTGGATGGCATTTAGAAGATATTTTTATTGTTATTATTTTGGGTGCATAATTGTGATTAATTCACTATTAATCTGGCTCACAGAGTTTTATCATGTAATGTCCTCTTCAATAGCAGTACAGGTTAGACTGAAATTATTTGTGAAATACTCCGTGCACATCACAGCTCTAAACCAAAGGAAAAAAAACTCGCTATTCTTTTTTATAGTAGTATTTATGATCAACATAAAATAAAACTTACATTAAGATTTCATGAGGTTGTCTTGAGTGAGGGCTGAAAAGTCGTCCTTAAATTGGCTATTGCCTCTAACTTCAAATAAAAAAAAGTCCTGTATGCTTTTTTCTCGGTATTTGCTCATTGTGTTAAGGCACGGTCAGGTCTGGATGCATTTTAGTTTAAAAAAAATTATCACTGCAAACATGACATCAAGACAGTGATTAAGATAATCATGAAAACTGTCAGAAGAATCTATCAGTTTATGTTTAGCAACAGGATTTCTCACCGCCATCCCATCAAAATCCCACTGGTAGGAGGAAGACTTCCCCAGCCACTGGAGAAGTCCAGACTACCCAAGGATACAGACAGATTGGGTTAGTAAAAATACCTGCTTCTCTACTGAAATACAGAACTAGGGCTGGTTTACACACAGTTTTGATTTTGCAGTGCTGGTGTATAACCACATTTAGGACTGGAACGACTTCGAGTGACATAGAGTACATAGTAAGGCACGTACCTAAAAACCTCATCTCCTTGGGTGCCCCTGGAAGCAGGAGTTTCTGGTTTAGGAGCTTCACATCTGTATGAGATGAAATTCTGGGCCTGTGGAAAAAATGTACAAAATTTCAGCTGTGGAAATGAGAGATTTCACTCTGAAATAAATTTCTCCACTGTCAGATTTCCCATCAAATACAAACAGCAAATGGCATGGGAAAATCTGCTGCACAGAAACAAAGGATCTGCCATAGGTATGTACATGTGTAGGCAAACCATGGTGGTTCCTGGATCCACGGCTGGGATCACTCCTGTTGCACAATGGGACTGGGCAGCATCACTCTTCTACCCGGAGTAATCAGGACACCCGTTTCAGGTGCTGCAAACCCAGGCATCACCCAAACATCATGGTCCAAAAAATGCTGCTAAAAACTAAAATAAACAAAAAACCTTTGGGCAACAGACATTTTCCTTCTAAAATTTTACAAGAAAGAGGTTTGGTTTTTAAACTAATCACAGTAATTTTTGCAAATACCCACTTGCCACCTGGTACGCTGAGAGAGTTGGGAACACGGCTGTGGAAGTAAGTTAATGTATTTATGTTGTTTCTAAAGCACTTATAGTTCAGTGTTTCTAATGCGTGCAGATGCATTTGTACTTTTACACGACACTACAAAGACATGACTGGTTTGACATCTTTTACCAAAAATCCCCAGCACAATATTGATTTTAGTTTTATAATCTGTGTGAATGAAATGGCGATGAAGGCAACCTGCCCACACAGACAAGGAAAAGATGGAAAACGCCAGAGCAGAGCGCACAAACTGAAAACAAACAGGTGGAAACCTTAAATAAACTTTTCCGTTATTCCTTAGAAAGGAAAAATACAGTGAATCTGAATTATTTTGCATCGGTTTTAAAAAGACCTTGTCCTCTGCGTAACTCCGGTAACATGTAACCAAAATCCTTGGAGCAGAGAAGTAGGAACTTGCCTGTCGGTGTGCGGGGGCAGCACCGGCGCTCACGGCCCCGTCCCGCACCCCGGCGGGAGAAACCGACCTGCCCTCGACCTGGCGGGACCCCGCGGTGCCCGGCCGGGGATGCACTCACCGTTCCCGCCCGGCGCGGAGGGTCCGGCCCGGCGCAGCCCCTCCCGCCGCCTCCGTCGCGTCGCGTCCCGTCCCGTCCCGTCCGGTCCCGGTGTTTATAAGCCCTGGCGGCCGGTGGGTGCGGCGGGGCTGGGTCGCACCTGGCCTGGGGCTCCCCCCTCCAGCCCCGGCGACAGCGACCGCCCCTTCCCGGGCGGCTGGGTCATCAATCACGGAGCTGTCGGGGGCGGCATCGCCTCTCGCTCCCCTCGCCCCCCGCCCTCCCCCGCGCCCGGCCCCGGCTCCGTGCGGGTCCCGCCGCCTCTCGCCCCGCTCGCGCTGTTTTCCTTAGGATAAAGTAACGGTTTTGCTGGAGGAGAGAAATTTAATCGCTGGGCTGGGAGCTGGGGCGATGCCCCGTGAAAAGCCAGCCCTTTCTCCCCGCTCCGCCGCCGCATCTCCGGCTCGCGGATGTTCCCGGGAGGAGCGGGTTCCCCCGGGCGAGGCTCCGTCCCGCAGCCGCGGGGGGAGCGGCCGCGGCTGCCCCGCACCGCTCCGGGCACCGACCCACACGGGAGGGAAACGCCAACGGGATGAGGCGAGCCCGGGCGGGCAGAGAGGGGATTTAACAGGGAACGGGGAGCGACTAAAAATCAGTAACGCTAATGAGAAGGGACAGTCAAAATAAATACCGGGGTATGGAATTAGCCCAGAATAACATTTTGAACGAAGCCCGATTGTGCGATAACAGAGACACAATAAATCAAGCCTCGGGAGCAGTGGAAAAACAAAGTCTGAGCGATTCGTTACCGGGTTTGCAGCCAAGAAAATTAAGGACTTAAACTTCAGCGATAATTGGAAGTCCCGGGAAGGGACGAGCCCGGTGAGGACTCGGCAGGGGCGGGAGCGGCGCGGGGGGAGCCGGACACCTGCCCTCAGCCCCGGCCTGGCCCCGCAGCTCCCGCAGGGCCCCCGCCGCAGCCGCCAGCCCGTCCCAGCCGAAAGCTCCGGCCCGAGAATTCACCAGCGCCGTGCTGAGGGGGCCGGGCTGCGGCTGCCCGCGGGCAGGACCCTGCCCCGCCCGGCCCCACCGCGGACCCGCCGCCCGTTCTGCCCTCGGGCTGGCATCCACAGCCTCAAGGAGCCGCCTCCTCCGGGCCGGAGAGGGCTGGATGGCAAGGAACGCTGTCGGGCTGCTCTAAAGGTTCTGAATTTAAGTACTGAATTTAAGCACTAAATTCTAAGTTTAGTACTTAAATTCATCTGTGAATATAAGTACTAAAACTGTGCCTCAACGTTTACCTTTGCCTGGTGCTGGCAGCCTCCGTGGGATTTCCCTTCAGCCATCAGGAGCTACTCTGACAAAAGCTGCTCTTGTCGGTATGTACATACCCGCGATGATGGACCTCACCGGCACCACAGACCATCCTTTGGCCCCCAGGGTGCAAAAGAATGAAGGCACTGGTTCTCTGGAGGACAGTGGAGGAGCCTCCAAGCAGCCCTGCTAAGCCATGTTTTGGCCCCAAGGCTTCCAGGGCTGCCTTCAGGCCAAGGGAGCATTGCTGAATTCCTTCTGCAGTCAAAATCTCTTAAAAAAATCACTCAATAGACACCCCAGTCAGCCTCTGGGGCTCAAACAAGCAGTACTTGAGCATATCCTTAAGCTTGTACTGAAAACACTCAGCCACTGTGTTGTGATGTGGAAAAACTGACCCCAGACTCCCTGGGGAGCAGGGAGACTTTGCCTTCCAGCCTCAGTTCCACTGGGGCTCCTCTGTCATCTTGTAAGTGCCAAAAACGCACTGGCTGAGACCAGCACACAAGTCTGGGGATCAGCTCTCCCACACCCCAAGGAGGTTTCTAGGTCTGCTGCCCACCTACGAAATGCTTACTCAAAGAGGACTTCTCCTCACTAGACCATGGGAGGTTCAACTACATCACTGACACAGAACTTAACAGCAGGTGTCCCAACCACCCTGAGACTTCCCAGCCAGCCTAAATTAGCAGATTGTGAGTGCTGCACTCTTCTCTGCTCTGACTGGATTAACGACACTATATTTTTTTGGAGTTTCACACTGTACACAGAGTTCTGCCTCAGTGCAGGAAATCCAATGGAAGGAGTTGGAAGAGAAGTGATGGTGGAACTCCCATTACCATCTTTAGACAACACCAAATCCATTTTACTGCAGAGTGTGATTAGGGAGATTGCACGGTGAGATTTTGAGCATGGTTTGGAGAGACCACTCTGGCTGCTAGCCCTGTTACCAAAAAAGGGGTGCTTTAAACAGATTTTTAAAAACCCAGAGAGATAGATATATAGAAATAGTTATTCTTTGCTCCACCAAGACTTTCTTCCATCAGATGACACCTCCTCCATTATAAGCACAAAGATATCCAGTGATTACTTTTTTGTATCAACCCACTATTTAAGTTTAAAGCTGTAGCAAGTTGCTGCAGCTGTTTCTTCTTCTTCTTTTCCAGACAAATGACTGAGAATCACTTTTCCTGCCTTACCTTCCACAGTATATCTCAAATCTGAGAAATGTCAGAGTGGCAGAAGAGCCAGATCTCCAGTGTGATTTAGGTAAGAAGAAGTTCTACCAGAGACAGAATGATGTTTTTCCAGGTACACTCTGCTCCCTTCATGTCAAATTATTTTCTGGTTTTATGGCTACAATTCAGCACGAGCTTTCAGGGTATTTCTTTCCAATCTGTTCATTTTCTCCCATTCCCTTTTCTGTATAAGGATCTCTCAAGTGTGCTTGCCTGCTGGTATGGTGCAGCAGTCATTGGTGCTTCTGACAGACTATCAGAAATATTACTTGTCTGAGTAAAACAAGTCCGGCAGGAAGCCACACACAGATTGTATCTGGCCAGGTCCCACAGGTTCCAGCTGTAGCCTGGGAGCAAATCAAAGGCAGGACACAGCCACAGGAGAGTAAAAATAAGTTGCAGTTCACAACTTTTGCTTCTTTGGGAAATCTCAGCATTTCATAATGGATTCCACAGCCAAACAAATATTTTGAAGATTTCCAGTTAAATACTTTCCCCGCCTTGTTTCAAATAACATGTTGATAGTGTACTGTAGAACGATAGCATATTCCACAGTTATGTTAAATATGCCATATTACAGTATATCAATATACTTTTAATAGCATTTTTCTCAGTAATAATTACTTAAAGAATATATTTTAAGTATGTATCAGAAGGGCTCCATTCTGGGTGTGTGTGTACATAGATGTTAGACCATACTATCACAGAACTCAGAGATACTGAGATCCCACCACAATTCCATTTCATTACCACGCATATTTAAGAAAACACTTGTAAACTATTCCATTGTAGTAAGATGTTCAGTTTGGAAGGGTCTTTGCTAATTTAGTTGTTCTCCCTGTAAGAAAAGAGAAGGGCAAACCAGGGTGAAGGATGAGAACGCCGGGAGGTCTGGCTCCCAGTTGTGCCTCTGAGAGCAGCCATGTGAGGAGCGAAGTGTAGCCAGTGCGAGTAAGCAGTGGGAGCAGTGTTGCGGTCACCCAGCCGGTGGGGGAGCCACCGGCTGAGTTACCCGTGGCGTTCGAGGCTGCGGCTCAGCCTGCCTTTTCAGTGGGGATTGCAGATTGGGTAGATGACACCTCTTGGGACAGTGAGCCCTGAGAGGTAGGCAGGTTGAGGCAGTCTCCCGCCGTGGGCTGCTGTCCAGCTAGGTACCGTCCCCTCCCCTCTCTCCTCATAGATGATTTAGATATTCATATAGTTGGTTTAATATTCATACAAAGCTGGAAGGTTCTAAAGTTCTGTTCTTCCCATTGGCTCATTTAAATATGTCCCTCCTACGTTTGCTGCTTATTGGATACTGTCATCTCCCTTCATGTACCTCATTTGTCCTGTCCCTTGTTCCTCCCCTTTCCCCCCCCCTTAAAACCTGGTGCAACGGTTATTTTGGGGCTCGTTTTGTGGTTCCCGTCCTTGCTGCGAGTTTCCCTGCCCCCTCCAGGGCATGGAATAAACTCTTGGATTTACACCACGGGCGGGTCCTCCTTGATCTTTTTGCTGTCTCTGCGTCGCATTCTCATCATCAGCTGCTGCTAGCCCCAGCCTGGGCTTTGGAAATATCAACCAGCCTCGGAGCTGTCGCGCGAAGGCCAAAAGCATTGCCGTGGCGCTGCACACGCGCTGGTGCCACGCGAGATCCGGGCACACGAGGACACTGTCGGCCATTGACCAGCCGGGCGGTCAAGCGGCCAGCGACAGAGCGGAGCAGGTTTTGCTGCTGGAGCTGGAGAAATGTGAATATTTATGCATCAGATGACAGCGTGGATGATTTTACTCAAGGGGAATTGCAGACTTCAGACTTTAGGACAGGCCAGAGAATGGACCTGAAGATACACATATGCAGCTGGGATGTTGCCAAACTATTACAGAATATAAGAAGTGAGAGGGACAGTAGATCCAGAGAGAGTGAGATCCACTTTGCTGTTTCACCAGGGCATGACTTTCTTAGGGGTTTGCTTTAGCTACACATGAGTTCCTTGGCTGTGGGATTGTCTGTGTGAAACTCCATGGCACATATTGTATCCGGAGTAATTGATTCAGGTCTTCAATGCTTTATGTATCATACAGGAGAGTAAAATTTTTAATCCGTAAATATTCAGAACCTATGAAAAATAAGCCATGCTCTAGATGGTTCAGCATAACCCACATTGAGAAATACTACTAATCCAATAAATAGCTTTAAATGAGTGTGTGTAAGGCAGAGGGTAGTGTAAGATGCAAAGGTAACACCATGACATAGAGATCAGGAGGTGACTTCTTAACATGTTGCATTGAGTCAGCAATCAGCTGCTGACACTGAACATGCTCACCAAGACTATTGACATTCTTCTTTGGAAATTGCTTAAATAAGAATGAACTTCTTTTTTTTTTTTTTTTTTTAATGTATGCTTTTCTGTCTTTCTCGACCTGAATATTATTGATGACTACAGCTAGAACAAGAAGTATTGTGCTCGGTTAGTACTGATTTCAGTAATGGACTAACAGCTACACATCTAAGCCTTATTTCGTGTTTGGAATATTCTGATTCTGAAAGCAAATGACTCATTGGCTTTAAATGCTGGTTTGGGCTGGGGTGGAATTAATTTTCTTTACAGTGGCTGGTATGGGGCTGTATTTTGGATTAGTGCTGAACACAGGGTTGATAATATAGATGTTGTTTGGTTATTGCTGAGCAGTGCTAACACAGAGATGAGGCCTTTTTTTGCTTTTCATACTGCCATGCTGGTGAGGAGACTGGGAAAATGGGAACTGACAATGTGGGAAGTTGGGAAAGGTGACCCCAACTGACCAAAGGAATATTCCATACTGTATGACATCATGCTCAGTATCTGAAGTGGGGGAAGAAGGAGGAAGCGGGGGGATGTTTAGATATTTGGCATTTGCCTTTCCAAGTAACCACAGCATGTGATGAGCCCCTGGTTTCCTGGAAATGGCTGGACACCTGCCTGCCTGTGGGAAGTGGGGACTGAATTCCTTGGTTTGCTTGCATTGTGTGGCTTTTGCTTTGCCTATTAAACCATCCTTATATCAACCCATGAGTCTTCCAGCTTTTACCTTTCCAGTTCTTTTCCCAATCCCAATGCGGGGAGCGAGCGAGCGGCTGTGTGGGGCTTGGCTGCTGGCTGGCTTTAAACCACGACACTTGAACAGAAGCATTGGCACCTCAGGGTTACAGCGCCACTCATTTACTACCTTAGCTTTGGAAATCTCATTCTTTATAATGAAGATGAAGATCTTGTTATTCGAGAGGAGAATGCATGCAGGAGTTAAATGTGTTTTAATCATCTGTATCAAACTGTCTTTATAAATGATAACAAAATACTCAAAACATTCCATGCAAAAAGACCCTGATTTCCTTATTCAGAAAAAATTCCTTTCTTATTTCAGAAAGGGTTGTAAGAACAAGATGCTGAGCTGCCATTCACACAGAGAAACTGCATTAGGAAAGGTTTTTTTCCAGGGGCAATTTGTAATCTGAGCTTTCTTTTCCTTATCTGTAGGTTTGGAATTTTCCTATATCAGAAGTCACGAGCATTTATTTAATTACTCAAACCAGTGCAAAGCAGCCAAGTAAACAGAATTTGAAGTTAAATTAATGAAAAATACTCCCAATCAAAAAATTAATCAGCATGAACATAATTAACCTTCTCGTGCCTCCTCTGCTAACTGTTCCACATTATTCACCAGAACCTGGAAAAATCCAAATGATGGAAATTATTTTCTAGGACTACAGATCTTCTCAAAAATCATGTGCTAATAGCTTCTTTCTGCTTGAAGTGAGAAACCAGTGGTATGAGGTTCAACAAGGCCAAGTGCTGGATCCTATGCTTGGGTCACAACAACCCCAGGCAGCGCTACAGGCTGGGTGCAGAGTGGCTGGAAAGCTGCCCCTTAGAAGAGAACCTGGGGGTGCTGATGGACAGTGGGCTGAACACGAGCCGGCCATGTGCCAAGAGGGCCAGTGGCATCCTGACTTTTATCAGAACTAGTGTGGCCAGCCGGACCAGGGCAGTGATTGTCCCCCTGTACTCGGCACTGGTGAGGCTGCACCTTGAGTGCTGTGTTCAGTTTTGGGTCCTCGTATTTGGTTTACAAAGACACTGAGGTGCTGGAGCATGTCCAAAGAACAGCGATGGGGCTGGTGAAGGGTCTGGAGCACCAGTCTGATGAGGAGTGACTGAGGGAGCTGGGGGTATTTACTCTGAAGAAAAGGAGGCTCAGGAACGTAACCACCTGAAAGGAGGTTGTGGACAGGTGGGGGCTGGTCTTTTCTCTGAACTAATAAGTGACGGGACAAGAGGAAATGGCCTGCAGTTGCACCAAGGGAGGTTTAGATTGGGTGTTGAGAAAAAGTTCTTTGCTGGAAGGGTGGTCAAGCATTGGAATAGGCTGCTGAGGGAACTGGTGGAATTACCATCCCTGGATAAAAAAATGTATAGATGTGGTGCTTGGGAACATAGTTTAGTGGTGAATATGGCAGTGTTAGGTTAACAGTTGGGCTGCATGATCTTAGATGACTCCATGACTCTACTGTGAGCATGCCTCTGCACAATTGTTAAGTATCACATAGGGAAAGAAGCTGCTACCAGGTAAGACACTGGCTAAAACCAGCTCATTTCTTGAGGAAGTTTAAGAATTAGGCAACCAGTTTAGCCTAGCACATGCTGATGTTTTTACATGCTTTTGAGACAAAGCATTGCCTCGAAATAAATGGTCAGTCCCCTTATTTTTCTGAATGTTCTTAGAAAGCAGTGTTCAACACACTTAATGTTGTCTGGTTTTGAGATTAAAAAGACACAGATAACATATCCAAAGAGACACTGGTATCTTTCTTTGTAAGCTCTGAGGGGGAAAAAACAATAATGGTCAAATCTTCACATCCTGTAACTTCTAGCTTTTAAAATTCAAAGTACTTCTGCCATTACTTCAGATTCCTTCTCAACCTACATCAGAGAGATCAGAGAAGACAGGTGCGATGTTCATGTCACAACCACACCAAAGCACCTATTGCTCCCATTGTCATTATGTCACTCAACATTTCTACAAAAATTATAAGCAGTGTTAACAAATGCTCCTGATGAGAAAAAAAGAGCTTTAACTATTGCAAGGTTATTGGCTGTTGCATTGGAAGCCCTTTTGTTTTCTTCCCCGTGCTAAACCTGGAACCAGACTATTCTGAATGGACAGAATCTGACCATTTGGGGTATTGTACATTTCTTTATTACAAAACTGACTTTTTCCATAGACAAAAATGCTATTAACATTTTTTCTCACATAAATATGTATCAAATACCTTTAATTTTCAAATCCCATAAGGAAAAAAAATCTTAGTAATAATCAAAGTAATTCCTCATATAAATGAAATCAGATAAGATTAAATCTTTTATTCCAAAACATTTTCCTACAAACTATGTGTAACTGATTATACCCAACTTTGCTGGACATGTAATCAGTGGTTACTATGACAGTCTAGCATATTAACTCTCCAAGAAACGAAGATCTTATTGATTCAAAACTCTTTTTGATTTAAAGTATTAGTTTATTACATGGATCATTTCACAGCTGGCTTGGATTTATCTTGGTTTTGATGCAGCAATTAATTCTGCTCAGAATTAAGGGAACAGAAAGATGTAGTCAGTCATTTCTGCAGTCTCTGGTTACAGTGTTGTTTGATTGAAGAGGTAAGGTTGAAATACAACTTTTGTAACAGTGAATTCCTAGAATTCTTCAAAGCCAAGTGACTTATTTTTACTGGTTCTTTTTTTCCTAGTAAAGTAAAATGTATTGTTTTCAGTTACAATATATAATATTTATCATTTTGTGACAGTAAATAAGCAGGTTCACATAATTAATAATTTTGCCTCAGAGCTCTCTTAGTCAGGATAGATACTTTGCACATCACACCAAGATAAAAAAATAAGAAAAACAGGGAAGAGAGCCTTTCAGATGCACTTACTTTTACCAGTTACACTCTGAATACAATCACATACTATCCCATATTAATAGATCACGTCTGAAACCTCATCCTGAAAAATCAGCGGGCACATCTTGAACACTGACAGTTTTCTGGCTACTTTTTTCCCCTTTCTGCCCCTATCTCAGAGCTTTTGAACTGTATGGCTTCAATAGCTCTATCACAGGCAGTGCTGTGTACTGCTTTATATTTGCTTATATAAAGAAATAACACAGCATTAAATTAACTTACACCTTGACCTGTTTTTAATGTGATAGTAAAGAAAAATAGGATTTTTTCATCGGTTATGGATTTAAAGTTCAAATATGAACTTTAGATCAGTAACTCAGATGCTGTGTATTTACATATATTCTAATTATGGTAAGAGCAGTACCAAGGGGAGGTTTTTGGGCAGTGATGTCTTCTTTTTTTTCCTTTTGGTACTTCTAACACACTGACAGTACTGTGGAAGCTCTAAAAGCATTGGAATCTTTGCTGGTAAGGCCTGGTCTCACATCTCTTAGGTCCTGGGAACAGTTTTTGGTGGGGAGAAATTCTACCAACAGTAGATGATGACCAATTTAGGAAACACTAAGGCAAATCTGACATATCCTAGTCTTTGCAACAGGATGGGATACATCCCAAGGTGTTGGAAGTGAATTTGAGGAGGTATAGCTGCTGCTAGGAAATTAGTGGTTGTAATGCTGTCTTCCAAAATGTAGCAGCACATCTTGCTGGATGAGGGCACAGTGACTGTGTTTTCACCTCAGGTTTGTTAAAGCAGCTGCTTTCAACTTTTCAGAGAGAGGAGTGTGCCTACAAAATGTGTGACTGGATACAGGAAGGCAAATATTGAAACAGTGTTTACATCACTGCAGTAAATTAGATTCTTGGAACTGACTTCAACAGAGTTATACTGAAATTACAGAGTTTATTTATATATTCCTATTTAAGCAGCAGTCTTTATTTTAACCTCAAATTACTTTTTAAAACTCCCATGCAGGTATGTATTTTAAAAACCTGGAAACACAGCATTACTTCTTTACTTTTTAAATAAGATTAATATTTGTGTTATTAAAGTGATACTTATTTTTGATTATTCAAAAATTGCAAATTCAAAATTCAAATTTATTGAATTTTGTTAGTTAGTTACACAATAAAAAAATGTGAAATGCTAATGCAGTAGTCCAAACATGTTATGAAGTTTTGAGGTTTTATCTCAACAGTAGTCTAAAAGTACTGACAACAAAGATCTAAGGATAGGGAAAAAATAAACACTGCATACTGAATGTTTCATGTATCTAGTAACTATTAGAGTGAATGTGTAACGCCTGAAAAATAGATATGCAAAGATCTGAGTTTGCTTTTTGTTTACCATCCTAAAATATTATTTAATTCCTGATACAATTTTGATGTAGCCAGTTAAAGGATACAACTTACTCTAAAATCATTAAGTAGTCCCCTCTCATCCTCCATTCTGTTTAAAATGTTACTGACTTACAGCTGGACTCAATAATTTCCCAACCTAAAGCATTCTAAATATTCTTGTATTTTATGTAGAAGGTTTCAGACAGTCTGGGTTTTAATGTTTTTGAGAGCATCTAACAGCCTGCAGCCCCAGATGTGCCCAGGTAAGTTGCTGACCACCTACTGGCTGACAAGTGGCAGGTGCCATTTGGTCTCCTCAATGTCTAGGAAAGAGCCCATATCTCCTGGAAGAGGGAGCAGACTATTGCAAGCAAATGTGTTCCTGCCAGACTGCCAGTCAAGAATGTGTCTCTGCTCTATCTGGTCAGCCAGACACGTAGGAGTGTGCACGGTCTAGCTGGAAATCTGCTCACTAGCAGATGTGCTCTCTCTCTGCAGTTTGAAAAGAATTTACTCTTTTCAAGGGCACAGGGAGTCCGTCAGTGCATGAGTTCTGCCTGTGTGGCTTAGACCTTTAGTCCTTCTCAGCTTTGGGTGCAGCCAGCAGCACAGAGACCTGGAGTGGGGAAACAGGGCATGGGCAAAAAGGGGTGTCTTTTATCACTGCCTTAGGACACTGGATGACATGGCAGTGTTAAGTACTACAGATTTGGCATATATTAGACCTACTTCTTGAGGGTTTTTTTGGTTTTTTTTGGGGTTTTTTTTGGTTTTTTGTTTTTTTTTTTTTGATTAGCACTACTGAAAGAAGTTTAGACAGAAGACAATGCTATCATTTGTATATCATCTTGTATGTTTGTGATGACAGTTATATTTTTCCTTCTGAACAGAAGAAGGGAGATCATGGGGAGAATCATCCAGCACCATATTCAACAAGGCTGTAGATATGGATACCAAAAGTACCACTAGGGTACAGATTACTGTAATGTTAATTATGGTTCTGCAAAAGCACTTACACTCACCTTTACAGGCAGTGCATATTCTCCACAAAAGAAAAGGGGAACCAAGCACTAAACTGGCTGAATTGCCTGCTGAGACCTTATATGGGCCACAGTGACCAGAAACTGCTAATATCTGACCTTCATGCCAATGGCTCTGCTTCAGCAACACTATTTAATTTCAGAACTTCACTTGATCTCTTTATCCTTACACTTTATCTAGCATTGTGGTGACTCCTTCCACGTCCTATGTCATGGCTGAATAATTCAACAGCAAGTAAATTCCTTACATTTCTCTTCCACAGCCTTCACCACTAAATGCTGATTGATACTTTCTAGACCTCACTAAGAATATGTTTACATTTTTCCTTCAACACCATCACCAAGGAAAGGCAGTGGGATGGGCTGTTTGGAAAAGGCACTCCGTGTCTGTTCTAAAAATGCTCTCAGCTCTGGCAAAGTGCTCCAGGTGGTATCTCTAAGTATTTAATGCACCTAATTCTGAATACATTTGGAGTCCTTGCAAGCTCTTCAGCTGCTAAAACCAGTTTGAGGGTGCACAGCTAAAACTGCACTGGTTTATATCTTAAATCTGTATTTTGTCTTCTCCTGGAGCCAAGACTGAGGATATTTTTTATTTTTGAATTTTCAGATGTTTGCTGAAATTGATATTCAGTAAGAGAACAAGAATTAGGTCACCCAGAGGTAATGTATTTCCCCACCTCCCTCTCAAATAAGAGAACTATATTATGTAATGTGAAGCGTAGTATTGCAAAGCTCATGCTTTGGGTATATATCATTACAGTCTCAGTATCATCTCTCCCCAAAAACCTGTCATAGAATAGGTCTTAATAATTCTATTTATTATAATACTAGTTGGATTCATATAAACAAAAGCCCAACATACAGGCAGAACATACACATTCCTACCTGTTATCATATATCCATTATCCTATGTAGATTTCAGACCACACAAATCACCACAACTCAAGGCATTTATAAATATTTAACTAATTAAATACAATGTTGATACAAGCACCTGTCTAAAAAGAGAGAGAACTAACATTGTTCACTGCAAGTTCCTTTCTTTTGGACTAGAACTTGAACTATACATGATGTGCATGATGGCAGCAGAGTGGCTTATGATTAGTTGGCACAATCCAGAGTATTTATTACATGCTGGCTGCATCATTTAAAGATATTTCCATATTTCTAATCCCATAACATATGCTGGTGAGACAAAAGGTGACTTTCCCACCACATTCTGAATTGCTACAAATACCTATCACAATATTTAATTCCATGAGTAAGGCAATGTGGGCAAAAACTGCTGGTTACAGATTAAGTTTACAACATCAAAATTTCAACAGCTTCTCTACTCAGGGAAAATTAATAATGGTGTATCCCATTGGAAGGTATTAGGTATCTTTAAAATAGTTAAGTGATTTAGTTTCTTTTAATTACTTCCTGCCAATATCCATAATTTTCTCTGACTGTCCAAAACTAACTTAAAACCCAACATAAAATTGCTATTGTTTTTATATCATCAAAAAAGAAAGATTAATGACATATTTCAGTAATCTAGTAATAAGTGGCTTTTTTCATTGTTCAAGCTGTATACAATCCTCAGTGGATCTTAAATGTAGGTTAAAAAGATATTTAATGCCTGTTTTTCAGTTGCCCAGGTCAAACATTACCTAGCATGTATAGGGAAAGAGGAAACATCTGTTGGAATAATTTATTTGACTAACACAGAGGGTAGGATTAAAATTCACTAATTTCTTGGGTCCGATACCGAATTTCAATTAAACAATACAGGTATTTGTTCAGTTTGAAAATATTTCCTTCCTTTACTTGTGGGCACATTCATGTATCCCTAATTAGTGGGTCTGGCAAGGGAATACTATGACTTGCCATTTTTTCATATCTGCATAAACTCTGAGAATGAATATTTCTATTTTTTGAGGTTTTGGGGTTTTTTTCCCAATAAACATTCTAATGAATTCACAAACCTTTAACTCTCAAGACTCTCTGGTTTCTATGGAATTCCTCTACTAAAAAGATTAGAATACATCTCAGGATCAGTGATTACACATGCAACCTTCAGCATCTAAGATAAACGTCCCACTTACAAGTGTTTAGAAAATATTACATGCACGTCATCTGACTGCAGTTTTTTCTAACCTTTCTGTGAAATCAGACTAAAATCTTCTAGACTAACAGTAAAAAAACCACTCAAATTGTTTAATTTACAAATGTAAATTAATAAAAATATAGACATTTTATTTCAATCAAGCATGGAAGATGCACTCTTTGCCTTTCTAGGGTCAAAAGGGATTTCAACAGAGCTGGGATTGTATTCCAGCTTTTTAATACTGAGAAAACTTTTGCCAAGCAAAGAAGCTCAACAATTGGACAGCTTTTTAACACTGTAAAGCAGAACCAGAATGCTTTGTCTCAAAGGAAATAGCAGAAGGTCTTACAGGAGAAAAGATGTACATGCACGTTTCATCCTTTTTTGGACTAAGGGGCATGGTAAATGGAAAGCACAGTTTTACTCAGCCTGGCCCAAAAGACAGGATGCTAATAAAGACGACATGAAAGCTGACAGAACGCCGAGCATGTGGGCAAACCCATTTTACAACAGAATTTAAAAAACCCCAAACATATTTATATGGCATGAGTATTAGTCTGTATCCCTTTAAATTTCAGAAGCGTGGAAAATCCACTGGAAAATAATAGTGTGCTACTATAGTAGTACTAACAGTATTACTTTTTATAATAACCAGTACATTGTTCCTGCAGTTCTTGTCTGTAACTGCTCCAGTGCTTTGTGCTTTCTGCAGCAAGAAAAAAAATCAAGAACAGGTACATATAGGACAAGTTCAGTTTCTTTTTAGGCCAGAATATATCCAGTGTCATGTGATGAACAAAACTTATTATTTGAAAGAGGGTAGCTTTGTGATTTGCAATTCTTCTTCCCTTCTCAATGGAAAGGCAGCTATTTTTAATCAGAACAAATAATCAAAAGGAACAAAACTCATGGAATGGAAAGCGGTAAGTTGTCCAGAATAAAATAGCATTAAATGTTGCTCAGTTAAATTGTCAAACATACTAATAAATTCTAACTTGAATGTAAAATAGAACACTACATTTACTAATTTAGTTACAAAGGAATACCCATGTCATCTGCATGTATTTATTTATTTTACCTACAGCATTGTATAAATGTTGATTTTTTTTTTGTTGGCTAGTTCAGTTGATAAATAATAAAACAGTTAGGTTAAAAATAGCATTAGAAATCTGGAAGGAGTGATATTAGGTCCTGAATACTTAACTATACTATTGCTAGGGTGAAACTGGAGCATGGCTGTTAGAATAAGCTGTAATGATGAAAAGTGATTGTCTCTCCTTCTGCAGATGACTCCATGCACAGGATCACCCTTCAGCAATGGTGCTGAGACCTTAACTTACTTCTAAGAATTAACTTTTATATTCTTTTACCTTTGTGAAAAATGACTACAATTAAATGCATATGACAGAAACTAGTAACATTGAAGTTACTACTATGAGCTAATCTACTGATTTATAACCAGAAATGGTTAAAAAATTATTTCAGGTTAAATTCTACCTTTCTGTATTCATTTTCCAACTGATTCAGCAAGAGCTGTACAAGCAATAACAAACATAACTGAAAGGATGATGTTTGAGGAACACACCTGAGTTTTTATCTGACTACTTCTTTCACAGATTCTTGGCAGAGATTTTCTTTCCATTTTCTGCTCGTGAGACAAATCTAAAAAATTTACTTTTTCTTTCACAGAGTGGTGAAAAGGAAGAGTGGGATATGATGTTTCAGAGCCAGCTGCAGAAAACAGAAAGAAGAAAGGATTAATGCAGTATCCCAAGTCAAACCATATCTATTTAATATTCAATGTGATTGATCACAGGTTCCAATATATCTTGTTATAGAAAACAGAGTAATAAATCTTAACGTAAAATACCTCAAATTTGATAACTGAGAATGGAAAACTTTAAATGGAATTATGGAAGGTGCTGCAAACATTGATGAAGGTGAATATTCAAACAGGTATTGCCATTCAGGTAGAGTTATTTGAAAGGGAGCAAATTCAATTACACAGCACCTCCTTATAGCAGTGGTTATTCAGAAGACCATTTCAGAACCATTGCCATTTACATATGGCTTCCAAACACTGAGCAGACTCCAACTGTTTTAGGGCTGGTGCTGGCAGGCAGAGCATCAGCCTTCATGTCTTCAAAAATAACATATTAATTTATCTTCTGAAAGCAACAGTGTAACTGCCACCAAGTTTATTTTATAAATATGGTAATTCAAACACTTTTGAATAATTTCAAGTCGAATGTCTGTATCCAAATCTGGCAAGATGGTAAGATGTGCTGTTAAGTCATTTATGTTTTAACCTGCAGTCAACTCTGTAACAATCACCACCTCCCCACCATTTTTGAAAAACCTCAATGTTTATTTCAGGTTTTGCTTGAGTTTCAAAACTAATTTGTTTTCCCACTTGTAGAACATGTTTAACCTCAAAAAGGGTTTAAGGCTTTTTTATCTCCCAGACATTTTTTTTTCTTTCCAAATCTAAAATTTGGACTTCTGCTAGACATGTATCTTGTGAAGGCCTTTAAAAGGATTGACAATATACACAGATCAAACAAGTATCAACAAATAGATTTTAAAAATCTGATTTATTTAATGTATATTTATTCTAGAATGCCCAACATTTTTAAAATGTGTGAAGTAAATGTGAATATTTACATACTCAAAACATGCTAGTTAATCTTTTCCATAATTCTGGGAGATTGGTATGTGAGGAAAGAAACCAAAATGTGAACTAGTGCTAGAATTAAATTTTATATTGGAAAAGTTCAATTTCTACTCATATCTTTTAGACTCATCACTCATACAAGTCTCTTATATACAATTCTTAGTATATTTATTTTTAGCTGCAATTTTATGATTTCTGTAAATTTTAAATAAGCATGAAGTAATTGAGTAGTTTGCTTACAAAATTGTACATAGACTGCATATTCATCTGTCATTCCTTCATTGCTTTTTTTCCTGGCAGCTTTGGAGGCTTTCCAATTCATTAAGAAACGTCTTTCCATTTCTTGAATTTCTTTCCCATCGAGGGAATCTGCAAAAGAGAACATTTGCTGTGATACAAAGTGAACTAAAGGGCTATACAAAGTTGTATGTAATGTGTATTGGCTCTATATTCATTCTCTTCAAATCTTTTTTTCTTTTTCTAGTATTTTGGTAAAGAAAAAAATACCCAATAAAGATTGATAGTCATATTCAAGCTGCAAGAGTAAGTTAACATGTCTTAATTACAAAAAAAAAAAAAAATCTACGGTTTTTATAACTTTCAAGGAAAATATACATATTTCACTTTTGGTTAACATGCAAACCTTTCTATAAAGTCCTGAAGAAAAGGTATGCTCTTACACAAGGTATAGATAGATGCAGAAATCCAGGTTGAGAGAAAACTACATGTCTTAGCAATCAAGGAATTCTACTGATCATAGAGACAGTCACACAGATTTGCCTCTCTAAGGTTAACTTTATTCACTTAGGTGCTGTAAACTTTATGCTCTATGATTCATCAGTTACATCTGCATTATTGAGTCAGCCCAAATGCAGTACCTCATGTATCTACAAATTTAGCTTCTGTCCTAAGAACTGTTATCAGAACTATCCTAAGGCACTGTTATTTTTATTGAGCAGATAGGCTGCTTCTTTTTCCTAATGACCAATACTTTGTACTCTGAGAAAAGCCAACTTCTGTAATTATAACTTTAAATATAATTGCTACCTTTATGCAAAAAAACCCAAAAAATTAGCAGATTTTTAAAACTTATTTCTACAGTATAAATATTTTGATTTAGAAGAATAAGTTTCTTCCTTTCATGCTAAAATTTTATGCAAAATAATAATATAAACTGCACCATAAGGGTTAAGATTAACAAATACACCCATAACATGTGTGTGCTGCTTATAAGTTTAAGGATGAATGTTGTATGACAAATTCAAACACAGTAAGGTGGGATCTGCAACTGGCACTGTACAACAAAAAGACTTCAGCACCTACTACAGATTGACAGGGGAATAGATTAAACTGATCCTTGAAAATCAATTTCACACCATCTGGAATATGAACACAAAAAATTGTCTTGTAACAACCTCACCAATCATCTATTATAAAACAAATGATTACTACTACTAATACCAAAAGCCAAACAAGATGGCTTGTGAAGCTGATTATATAAGCAGTTTTAGCTTTGTATATAAATTAAAAATTTATGATTTGACATAAATATCTATAGCAGTAACTGTGTTTACATACATATTGCTGCTCAAGAACAATTAATTTTTCAGTTATTTTCTAAATGAGTGGGGGTTATGGGTGGGCTATTGATTTCATTTTTTACCTAAAATTGGTGACTGTACTATAATCCTGTCCCTGTACTTTGGTTTTTGGCAGATGGGGTTTCCTATGAGATCTATTCTGCGTAGCTTTGTCCATTTTTTTAATACAACCTCCAAATCCTGCAATTGAAACAACAGAACATTGTGATTATGTTTCCCCCTCCAGAGTAAATTCAACAGTAATTGTGATTTGTTCAGTCAGGTCCAAATCCTGCACACAGAAATAACTTCAATGAGACTTCAATATGCACATTAAGAAAGTGCATTTTCAAAGAGAGTGGTCCACATCATCCCCTGAATATATCATAACTGCACAGAAGAAATGGTGATGTTTGAAGATGCTGCATTTTTAAGTATAGAGTAATGCCAGCTATGGAAATTTACCACTTCAATCTCACTTACAAGCACCCAAAGCATAGGAATTACCAACCTAAAAACCTGTATGATATGTACTGTCTGCTAATGCATCCCCACGGTCTTACAGAGCCCCAAGAATATCAGTGTGTGGAACAATAAATACTTTATACAGATAAAAGACAGGCTGAAAAAAGAAGCTAAAAATCATGCAATCCACAGTGGACTGCCTCTCTCTCTATATATATGTAGAACTGTATTTTACAGGAGAAACAGTAATTCCCTCCTACCCAACTGTGGGTGGTCAGTTATAGTATTGGCCTACACAGTGAAATCAGTGAAATATACCTTTCTCCATCTGTGTTTCTGTCTGGTTACCCAGGGGCAGTATGACCCAGATGAAACTACTCTGTCTTTTAAATACAATAAATTCAAGTCAAAAACATGCAAAGTTTAGCAGATTGGTCCTTTCTTCTCAGATCCCCTACTTTCTGAAATACTTTCTTTCCAAAATTTCATTTAACTCCCATTCTTGACAGGTTTTTCTTGTATGTGTGAAAACCTTAAGGAGGTATTCAAGACAATCTGTATAAATAGGAGAGAGAATTTATGTTCTAGTGTTGTAATAATTTGGAAAAATCTACTAATCATGCTGTGACATATTCTAAACCTGCAAGTATGTAAAATGTTGTAGTTTGGTGCCGACAATGAAGTCCCTGGCAATGTAGGTATCTCTTAGCTCCTTTAGATTTAGAAAATTGCTTGGGCAACGCAAGCAGGGAGAATTCTGTTTTTGCTGGCTCATCTCTCTTGGCAGAAAATCCTCTTGGAAATATTCTATGGGTTATATAATATATGTTTAGAAAAATCACATGGAAGAGAAAGTGGCAGCACAGCCTTATACCTCCAAACCATATAATTTTGGTCTATCTATGATGATGGTGATATCATTTATTGTTATTCAGTGATAAAAATGCCTTTTTAGAAAAACAGAGAGCAAAAGCCTGGTTCTGTGAGGATGAAGACCGACAAAACAATGCAAGAAATTCTGAGGACCAGTCCACAGAAGAAATGCTAATAATTCTCATAATGTTACACAGCAAAGCTTAATCAGCATGTATCAGGATAGCAACGTGATAACCCCCATAGCTTAGGTGCTAACACTTACTCACAAACAAAATTTAGGGGCAAAATATTTTAGGCTAGATTTATTAAAAAAGAAAAATCATTTAGCAAGTATATTTATTTATTCGTACCTAAGCATACAGACCCTATCATTGAAGTCTGTAATGTGCTCTAGGATTCATTAGAAAGAATTTTTCCAAGCAATAGTTTTGCAACACAAAGTTGTCTATTACTGAAATAAAATGTATACAGTTGAACTTTGATGAATGTATACAGAGTCCTGTAGATTTTTGTTAGCTGTTACTTACTTGATAAATGACCCAGAACATGCTTACTCCAGTGTATGTTTATCTAAGAGCACACTAATCCTGTGCTGAAATATGATTACCCTTTCGATACGCTCTGCTTGTTCATTGCCTTCCTGTCTCTAATAAAGTGCTTTCACTTCCCAGCCTTTCAATAAGCTGTACTAAAGGGACCAGACACTCTTCTGGGCAGGCTCCGTTTGATAAATGATCATGTCATGCTATCACTTTGAGGTCTGCTACAAAATACTGACGAGCAAATTATATTCCATCGGGGAGGGCAGGGAGGGGGAAGGGCAAGGGTCTGAGCAGGCAGCTCTAGTGCTGGCAGTAACTTTCTTACCAATTAACGGTGGCCATTTAAGAATTGGTGTTTGACCAGTGTGCTCCAGTTTTTATCGGAAACGTCTAATCCAACTGTCCCAGCTACATCTACAGACAGCAATTTGTCACCAGTTTGATTACCTGTCATAATCTATTTGAGAAAATCTATAATTTTTCTCTTGTTCCTGACTCAATTCTGAAGCGAATGAATTCATCTTTTGTGATATCCTCTTGTCATAATCAATACTGGGCAGAGGTTGAATAAATTAAAGACTTGGGAAATACAGATTTTTCCAGGTATTTCTGGCTATAATTTTTCTATCTATCCAAATACTCACACAAGTTGTAATCTACCCAAAACTAGTGAACTTAATAAATAAATTATATTCTGGTTTTTTTAAAAAAGGAATAGTTGTGGGGTTTTTTTTAATAGACCTAGTGTTTTAAAAAAATTTCCTTAATTCCAACCCAAATACCCTGCAGTCTAGAAGACCTTATGATCCTGGCTAAAGTAAACCAGAACCTCAATAGGATGAATAAATGAAGTAGCAAGCAACAGAAAACAAAGCAAAGTCAATTCTATTAAAATCAATTATATTCTTGATAACTGACCTAAGACACACTTTTTGCATGTGGTAGCTAGTTATAGCTATTTTGCAGGAATTCAGAAAAATTACTTGATTTTCTTCTGTCTACTGTTCAGACCATGTTATATAAACTTCAGTCAAGTGAAACAAGGTCATATGCCTTGATGTCTGTTAATTATGCTAACAAACCCTGAATTA
This sequence comes from Orthonyx spaldingii, assembly GCA_013397795.1. Classification (NCBI taxonomy): domain Eukaryota; kingdom Metazoa; phylum Chordata; class Aves; order Passeriformes; family Orthonychidae; genus Orthonyx; species Orthonyx spaldingii. The sequence continues at coordinate 221,273 of VZTJ01002731.1, read as the reverse complement.
GCCACAACCTTAAGTGCTTGAATTTACTAGTCCTGATTTTCAACTATGCTGAAGTCAAGATGGCATAGCTGAAGAGCAAAGGAATATGGATTTTCATAATAAAGTGAAAAAACTGAGAGAAATGTTTAACTATAAAATAATTATACTAAATACATGAAGGTGAGAAAAGTCTACATAATACTGTATTTCATGCATTTCTTATGCCTTTCATATTTTCCTAATTCACAAAGATTCTATGTTATTCCTGCAGTTCACCAGCCCTGCTCAGACACAGAGAGCTCCTCTGCACTTTCTCTTCCCCCCGGGTGAAGCTCAGCTGGGTACAGAGCTCTCTGACACTTCCCTATCATGCAGCACTGCCACGATCTCTGATCAGTGTCAGATATTCCCGGGGATGTTCTTGATGGCAGTGATGGGAAAGCAAGAATGGGAAAACAGGGGACAGAGTGCTTTTGGCATGAAAAAGAGGTGTACATCAGAGTTTTGATAACAGAGGGGCAAGAGGGAGGAGATGGAGGCAGCTTGTGTGGGAATGAAAGAGTCTTTGCTGTAACAAGTTCAGCCAGCAGTACCAATTAAGTGTATAGAACTGTATAACCCTAAAACCCTTGCAGCTTTCACAGCTGTAGAATAATGTATGCCAGGCAATTATGTAATTCAGGGATGCAAAAAAATTGAAACATACTCAAAACCTCCCTCAGCTATTGTTTTTTGAATAGTCAGTGGCTGTATAAGACTGTTCTCCTGCTAGATATCCACTGTGAGCTAAAGCCTCTTACATGGAGCTGAAACTGACTTTTTAAAAATACTTTGCATGGCTTTCTGCTTTTTTCAACAGTTTGGTTTTTATTTATTTAAGAATTTATATTAGTGATCACTATAATGTAACTACTAAAATGCAATCCCTTAAAACTCCGTAATTGTAGCTGGAAAGTTGGATATTCACCAGTGTTACACTGTATATTAAACACATTTGATATGTTCAGTAATTTTACAGGTCTGCAAAGATATGAATAGAAACACCTTCCCTGTTCCATATATTTCAAGGCTTGGAGATTGTTTAGAAAACACACAAACAGTCACTTTCAAAATGTACCGGAGCTTAATCCGAGTGCAATGGATAGCAGCAGCAGCAGCTAACTCAAATGCTAATTGTGTAATTTTTCAAAAGTTGTGACCATGTAACATAGAAATCTACATGTGTAACTGATTTGGGTAAATATCATTCTGTTTTTCCTGAAGATTAAATAATGAAATTTAATAATGAATAAATAATATATACACAGTTACTGAATAATGCAGTGTGTTTGTCGTCTCCTTATTCTGTTTCAGAGGATACTGTTTTTCCCTCTGAGATACTGAAAACACTGTCTCCAAACTGGCATCCCTATTCTTAAAATTAATTGGTTTTTTGGCTATGACAATTTTTTTTTAAGATCATCACAACAGAAGTATATTTTATTTATAAGAAAGAAAGAGTCAATATAAAAATCTCTGTAATATGTTTTATTTAGAAATTGATTCTTTTTAAAAAGGGAAGCTTTGGGGAGACTGCCTATCTGAAAAAGCTTTTTGCTATTTTGATGTAACCAACATATTCAATGTGATTTTAAATCTTCAGCAAAAGCCTACACGCATTGTATTTTTATGTAAATGCAATCACAACTGCCAGCCAGGACTTGAACTACAAAGCATTAATAGTTCTCTAGTAAAAAAGAAGGACATCATTCAACATTTTTTAATATTAAAGTGTAAAAAAATGAAGAATCCAAATAGAATGTATTCACCTAAATAACTGATAGGTTATGCACACAAAATACTGCAATCTCCTCATCAGTAGAGAGAACTGGCAGATTCTTTCAACAATCTGTTAAAAATATGTTGTGTTCTAAGAAGAAATAAGAATAGTTATTTTAATAATTACTAATCAATGAAAGCTAAGTTTACTAAGGAAATAAAATGTATATGCAAACCAGAAATGAAAGAATTTATTTTAATTAAGGCTTTGTCTTGGTGATTTGGGTTACTATTTAAGCCAATTAATTTCCATACTAATTAATAAAAATATAGATTTTGACATCCTAGATAAATGCTTCTCCATTTTTAATCCCAGTAAGATTTTTATATGAGAAAAGACAGCATGCTTGACAAGCCAGAGATTTAGTAACTGCAGAAGTAAAATTTCTTTTTACTTACACATTTAGTGATAAAGATGAATGTGACTAATTTCTTACCACCCACACTTAAGATAACAAATATTTATTTTAATACCTTCATATGTTTAAGTCTGTTGTCGATTGCTTTAAGATAAGAAAGATTTTCCAAAACTGCGAGTTCTTCTAATTCATCTATGTTGTTATTGCTGATATTCAATACAGACAAAGATTTCTGAAGGAGGAAAAGCAGAAAAAGAAGTACTTTTTTCATGTCATGTATGAGTCAAGTTGTAAACTATTACAGAAAATTATCTTAAAAGATGAACAAACATATGAAGAAGAAACAAGCAAATACCAACTCCACATACCACACAGATTGTTTTATGTTGGCTTTCCATCTTATCCTAAAATGTAATTTATTCTGGTTATGAAGTGAAGTCAAAGTAAGACTGTTTCTCAATTACTTCAGGAATTCTTAGTAAATACAGAAATTTTGGTTTTTTAAAAACACGTTCAAATTCTTTACAGAGTTCTGCAAGTGCTACTAACTCTACTTTTGTAGTATGAAACATACATTGAAACTGACTGCCTTTTTATAGAATCATGGAATGGTTTGGGTTGCAAGGGACCTTAGAAATCACCTAGTTTTAATTTCCATGCCATAGGCAGGGTCACCTTTCACTAGACCAGGTTGCCCAAGGACCCATCCAACCTGGCCCTGAACACTTACAGGATTGTGGCATCCACAGCTTCTCTGTGCAATCTGTTCCAGTGTCTCACCATCTTCACAAGCAAAGTTTCTTCCTAACAGCTAATCTAAACCTGCCCTTGATCAGTTTCAGGCCATTACCCCATGGGCTATCACAATACACCCTTGCAAAAAGTGCCTCTCCAGCTTTCTTATAAGCCCCCCTTAGGTACTGGAATGCTGGTAGAAGGTGTCCCTGGAACCTTCCCTTGTGCAGGCTGAACAACCCCAACTCCCTCAGCCTGTGTTCATAGGAGAGGTGCTCCAGCCCTCTGATCCCCTTTGTGGCCCTCTCTGGACTCGCTGCAGTAGGTCCATGTTCCCCTTATACCGTAGGCCCGCAGAATGCATCTGAACTGGAGAGCTGAAGCCCATTTGTGATACCCATTTAGTCTCATTGAAAAGCTGGACTACACTTTTTCTTTCAGGCTTGATCCTATAAACCTCTTGGTATCCACACCTCTGTTCCTTACCCCTTCTCTGGAACAGTCCTGAGTCACATATTGCACTTTACCATTTGTAACAGACAATAGTTACAGAGATCTTTACATTTTAGACAAAAAACTAAATGTATTTCAGGTGTTTATCTCAGGAAATACTAATGTGTTTTCACATAAAAGGAAAAAGTTTATATCTCTAGAAAATTAAAAGGGACACCTAATCTAGCAAGTTTAGAATTATACAAGGTATAGGACTTATCATTAGTTGAAAAATCTCTATTTCAGCAGTTTATTGGAACAGGAAAACAAACCCCCTGCAAAAATTTGACCAAGATCTACATTGCAGATGGAAATTACCAGTATCATCCTGATAAATACAGTTCATAAACTTAATCTTCTTAGTCAGATTCATGACATTGTCACCATCAAAACATTTGCCTGTGGTACACAGAGAGCTATATGGCCTCATGCTTTTCTCTCTTTCATCTCTGAGACCATTAAAAGAGCCAGAAACAGATGAAGAAGTAAAAAGCAATGTCTTAAAAAGGCTCCAAACACTTTCCACTTGGAAGATAAAACAGAATATTTTTACATTTAGCCTCCACAAAGATGTTATATCATCAAGAATGCAAAGTGTTTCTTAGAAAACAAAAGAAGCCCCTCATCAAAAGGCCTTAAATAAAAGCCACAAAGAATAAAATCTAGGCCAGGCTGCTGAAAAACATGGAAGAGTTTATTATTAGTTATTATCCTGGGAAGATTATAGCTATAAAACTTCCCTTTATTTTGATAATTTCTCCAATATAGAAGGAACAAAGTAGAAATGCTCTCACAATAATGACTCATTTCTATTAAAGAAAAACAGCAATACACGTCTTGGATTATTTAATCTCAAAACTGGAAAAAAATAGAGCTAGGTCAAATATTTACGGTAAACATATGAACAAAAGAACTCACTTCTAGTGAGTTCTTCATCTTCACAAAAAAAGGCTCATCAAGCCCTAACTGCACCATGGGAGATACAGCAAAAAGAATTTTTTTTAGTACAGAACTACATCCATTAGTAAATAAAGCTTACTTTTCAATCTCTTCAACTATATGTTTTATGTTTTCTGAGCATTTAATATGTTGAAAGACAACTTTAAAAAGATTTCCTGAAATCTTGACATAACACAACATAAAAAACCTGCACAACTAAAACTGAATGCTTTTGACTGTTGCTCTTAATATCCAAAAAAGAGCACCCTTTGCACCTTTTTTCCATTCCGTTTTCTACAGAAATACAAAAGGCAATAAATAAACAACTATAACAATCAAATCAGAGAAATAGCAACAAAATAATTCATTACAAATGAAACAGACTAAGAAAAACTAAGAGCGATAAGTTCCAACCCCTTTTTTAGTTTATTCACATTCTGTTGGTGTAGGGCATCCACACAATTCCTTAATTCCTCTCTCTCTTTATTTTCATTTTCATCCTTCATAATAAAAAAATTATGAAGTAGAACTTGCTGGACTCTTAGCTTATATGAGAATTAGGGTGGGAGTCCCTTGCCAGAATTTGAAAGAATGCCACCAATTGGCAAAGAAGGAAAACCCAGAGTGATCAAGTCCTCACCATTTCTCTTTAAAAGACTGATCTCCTGATAACTGGCTCATAGAAATTCTCAAAATGTACTTACCGCCAGGGAGCTAAGAGATACTGGATCAAACAGAAGCTTTTCACCAAGAGGGAGATGTTGATTTTCAATATGTAGCTCCCTTAGTTCTCCTACTTTATCCAAACCCTCTACTACAGTGATATAGTTGCCTCCCAAATACCTACAGAATAGAACACAAAATCACTGATTCAAGGGTTTTTTGCAGTTTTATCTACTGCTATTATTATAATATTATTGTTATTTGACTGAAAAAATAAAATAATTTAAATACAAATGTATATCTCAAGCCGATATGTCATTACTTTTATCACAGAACATCTCATCAAAAAAATAATAAGCAATTACTTCTATTTGAAAAGCAAAATGTAAGAGCTGAAAGGACCATAATGGCTACATAAATTAAAAAATTTCTTAAGTGTCATAACTATTCTTTTCACTAGTAAAATAAATACATTATTTTCAACTTACAGTTTTTCAAGTTTTTTCAGTGATGAGAGATTTTCTATACTTGAAATACGGTTGTTCTGAAGGTAAAGGTGTGTTATATTTGAAGCAAAGTCCAAGTTCTGGATTTGGTTGATTTGGTTATCATATAAATATAGAACTCTCAGATTTTTACAGAAAGAGACATCACCCTGAAATAAACAATAACATGCTACTTAATGTTCACTCACAGCCTGCTTCTGGAAGCTATTGCCTGTTCTTATATTTAAGTTCTGCTGCATGATCGATAAATTTTCACCTTTAGCAAACGTTTTTTAAAACTATTTTTCCTAGAAAAATTGAGTTATTATATATTGTCAGTTATCATCAGATTAAAGACTGAAATCTCTCATTACTATTTTGCCATACAGAAGTTGAGGACTACAGGCATCACCAGCAGATACAGCACATCCAGTGTGACTTCATTCCCTTCCATTCAACAATGCAGTTGTTCAGGGCTCAGCAGTTTCAAAATTTACTCAACATCTTAAGGGGATCTGAATTAACTCAAAACTTATTGAAACCTGTATACATTTCCTACTATTAAACTCAGAGGAAGGAGGACTATGTTAAGTTTGCAGGTTTAGTCTTTGAAAAGGAAAAGCTCATGGATTATTTTTTAAATGAGTAAGCCCCAGGGAGCAATTAAAAAAAAAAAAAGTATATTTTTAACCTGACTAATTTGGAAAAGCCACTACACCAGTCCAAATCTGTTAACCTCACTTGAGTTATTTCCTGTTCCTGAACTCTCCTTTCCTTTCTCAGACTTCCTCTGAAATTTAAGGACTAAATCACAGATAGATTGAAAAGATTGTGCTGTGAAATAACAACTCTGTAAAACTTGGCTTTCCTTGTTCGTCTTTCCAACTATGAACACCTCATCATAACAGTAACTACAAAACATTAGTGTAAGAGGAATAATGAAAAATAAATCTTACAATTGTGTCTATATTTTTATCTGACAAATTCAGATGAGTTATTTTTTGCAGATATTGTCCAAAGTCCTCTTCACTACGATTCTTGTGGCCGGCATTTTTAGCAATTAGGTCCATTGTTAGTTGAACCATGGTTCTGTAATAGGTCAAGCTTCTCTACCACTTCTTTAATAGTGTATTCCACGTGCTCTTCTAAGCAGTTTTATAGAATGCCTTGAAAACAAAAAAGGGAAATGTTATACTACTTGTACCCCAGATCTTCAACAAAGGTTACACATGTACTTCAAATCTGACATAACCTCAATGTCCTTTTCATTTACAGTGATACTATGTTGCTTATAAAAATCCACCCCTTTCATTGCTGACATTTTATCAAGATTTTGGTATATTAATTAACATTTAAAATATTTTTCTATTTGATTTGTTATTTCAGTTTGCTTAAGAAGTTATTATTATATGAATTTGTTATTTCAGTTTGCTTATCCTGGTTTTCATCTTTTTATACAGAAATATGAGCACAATGCTCCACAGCAGACATAATTCTCATACACAGTAGCTATGTAATGGAAGCTCATAATCTGATTATAAGTTAGAAAATACAGGATACTTCATAACAGGTTTTAGAGGCTGTGAGAGGTGGTATTAAGCTACAGTACTCTTTATACATCTGCACAGCCCTTTTGTCATGCACAAACCCACATGTTCTGCACAGTTAAAAACTGTCGGTTTTTCCCACTAAGGCATATTACAGAGGCGCTCACAACAATACCAACTTTTTGTTCAAACAAGTGAGCTTATAAATGAAGGAATGGGGGAGAGGGAAGAAGTCAAGCGGCTAAAATTGAACGTGTATCAATTAATAGATCTGGGGATAAAGATACCTTAACAGATATAACTTAATGACTCGGAATGGAAAGGTCACCTGTTTAGCCAGTACATATACCAATGTATTGAATATTGAATACATATTACGTATTCTAGCTGTTGCACAAAAGCCCCATATTAGTGTATCAGAACAACTGAGGAGGCAGCAGAAAGCATCCCAGTGCTAAACCTCGCAAACAGAATCCTCCTTGCCAGCATCACAATTAGGAGAAACAAGAAAAGCCAAGATCGAGGCTGTGAAGGCGGAAGAAACTTCCTTACCTACTAAACAAAGCTGAAGCTCAGTACCTCTCCTTTATCCATACGGGATTTGCTTTTAACTTTTATTTTAAAAGGTGGGGGTGAAGGAGAGCTGAAAGGACATTGTGGGTTGCCTGTTTTTCTACTGGGAGTTTCTTGCTTTTTAGACAAAAACACCTTTCAGAGCCCCTTCCCAGACCTTCTTCCAAACCCAGCAGAGTAAGCAGAGGGAAAGCCGGGCAGGTCACCCTCCCTCAGTCCCCCTGCTCCTTCCTACCTACAGCCGTGCGATTTCACACCGCCCTCCCCGTCCCGTGGCCCCGCCACCAGCGGCCTGTCGGCACGGCCGGTGGGAAGGCGGCTCTGGCGGCGGGCACGGGACGGGACCCGCTGCCGTCGCCCTCTCGGCAGCAAGGCGCTCCCCTCAGCGCCCGGCCCGCGCCCGCCGCCAGCTCCTGGTTGCCACGGCAACCGCACGCCAACTGCCGGGGGGCGGGGCGCTCCCGCTACCGACTCGGCGCGCGCCTCCCCCCGACCAATCAGCGCCGAGGAGGGAGAGGGCAGGGGTGGGGCTCTGTTGGCGCCTGCGCAGTCGCCATCTCCACGCGGCTTGTAGCGGGCGGCCTTCTCTGGCGGCCATGTTCGGAGAGGTACAGAGCGTTCTCAGTTCTCGACTCCAACTCCTGCACAGGACACCCCAGAAGTTACACCGTGTGCCTGAGTGCATTGTTCTAACGCTTTGTGGGCTCTTGTTAGACATGGTGTTGTGATCACTTCCCGGGANAGTCTTTGAAAAGGAAAAGCTCATGGATTATTTTTTAAATGAGTAAGCCCCAGGGAGCAATTAAAAAAAAAAAAAGTATATTTTTAACCTGACTAATTTGGAAAAGCCACTACACCAGTCCAAATCTGTTAACCTCACTTGAGTTATTTCCTGTTCCTGAACTCTCCTTTCCTTTCTCAGACTTCCTCTGAAATTTAAGGACTAAATCACAGATAGATTGAAAAGATTGTGCTGTGAAATAACAACTCTGTAAAACTTGGCTTTCCTTGTTCGTCTTTCCAACTATGAACACCTCATCATAACAGTAACTACAAAACATTAGTGTAAGAGGAATAATGAAAAATAAATCTTACAATTGTGTCTATATTTTTATCTGACAAATTCAGATGAGTTATTTTTTGCAGATATTGTCCAAAGTCCTCTTCACTACGATTCTTGTGGCCGGCATTTTTAGCAATTAGGTCCATTGTTAGTTGAACCATGGTTCTGTAATAGGTCAAGCTTCTCTACCACTTCTTTAATAGTGTATTCCACGTGCTCTTCTAAGCAGTTTTATAGAATGCCTTGAAAACAAAAAAGGGAAATGTTATACTACTTGTACCCCAGATCTTCAACAAAGGTTACACATGTACTTCAAATCTGACATAACCTCAATGTCCTTTTCATTTACAGTGATACTATGTTGCTTATAAAAATCCACCCCTTTCATTGCTGACATTTTATCAAGATTTTGGTATATTAATTAACATTTAAAATATTTTTCTATTTGATTTGTTATTTCAGTTTGCTTAAGAAGTTATTATTATATGAATTTGTTATTTCAGTTTGCTTATCCTGGTTTTCATCTTTTTATACAGAAATATGAGCACAATGCTCCACAGCAGACATAATTCTCATACACAGTAGCTATGTAATGGAAGCTCATAATCTGATTATAAGTTAGAAAATACAGGATACTTCATAACAGGTTTTAGAGGCTGTGAGAGGTGGTATTAAGCTACAGTACTCTTTATACATCTGCACAGCCCTTTTGTCATGCACAAACCCACATGTTCTGCACAGTTAAAAACTGTCGGTTTTTCCCACTAAGGCATATTACAGAGGCGCTCACAACAATACCAACTTTTTGTTCAAACAAGTGAGCTTATAAATGAAGGAATGGGGGAGAGGGAAGAAGTCAAGCGGCTAAAATTGAACGTGTATCAATTAATAGATCTGGGGATAAAGATACCTTAACAGATATAACTTAATGACTCGGAATGGAAAGGTCACCTGTTTAGCCAGTACATATACCAATGTATTGAATATTGAATACATATTACGTATTCTAGCTGTTGCACAAAAGCCCCATATTAGTGTATCAGAACAACTGAGGAGGCAGCAGAAAGCATCCCAGTGCTAAACCTCGCAAACAGAATCCTCCTTGCCAGCATCACAATTAGGAGAAACAAGAAAAGCCAAGATCGAGGCTGTGAAGGCGGAAGAAACTTCCTTACCTACTAAACAAAGCTGAAGCTCAGTACCTCTCCTTTATCCATACGGGATTTGCTTTTAACTTTTATTTTAAAAGGTGGGGGTGAAGGAGAGCTGAAAGGACATTGTGGGTTGCCTGTTTTTCTACTGGGAGTTTCTTGCTTTTTAGACAAAAACACCTTTCAGAGCCCCTTCCCAGACCTTCTTCCAAACCCAGCAGAGTAAGCAGAGGGAAAGCCGGGCAGGTCACCCTCCCTCAGTCCCCCTGCTCCTTCCTACCTACAGCCGTGCGATTTCACACCGCCCTCCCCGTCCCGTGGCCCCGCCACCAGCGGCCTGTCGGCACGGCCGGTGGGAAGGCGGCTCTGGCGGCGGGCACGGGACGGGACCCGCTGCCGTCGCCCTCTCGGCAGCAAGGCGCTCCCCTCAGCGCCCGGCCCGCGCCCGCCGCCAGCTCCTGGTTGCCACGGCAACCGCACGCCAACTGCCGGGGGGCGGGGCGCTCCCGCTACCGACTCGGCGCGCGCCTCCCCCCGACCAATCAGCGCCGAGGAGGGAGAGGGCAGGGGTGGGGCTCTGTTGGCGCCTGCGCAGTCGCCATCTCCACGCGGCTTGTAGCGGGCGGCCTTCTCTGGCGGCCATGTTCGGAGAGGTACAGAGCGTTCTCAGTTCTCGACTCCAACTCCTGCACAGGACACCCCAGCAGTTACACCGTGTGNCACAGGACACCCCAGAAGTTACACCGTGTGCCTGAGTGCATTGTTCTAACGCTTTGTGGGCTCTTGTTAGACATGGTGTTGTGATCACTTCCCGGGAGAGCCTATTCCAGTGCCCAGCCACCCTCTGATTGGAAAGCTCTTTCCTAATACCCAGCCTAGACCCCTTCTGACACAACTTCAGGCCATTCCCTCGAGTCCTGTCACTGGACACCATAGAGGAGAGATCAGTGCGTGACCTTCCACTTTCCCTCTGTGGTGGGTCTGTCTTGGAGCTGGCTGACATTGGCTCTATCAAATCAATGTGGAAATTGTGAACTGCAATGAAGTCTTCCCTCAGCATCCGCCAAGCTGAACAGAAAAAGTGACCTCTTCTGCTGCTCATACAGCTTCCTCTCCAGTCCCTTCACCATCCTCCTTACCCTCTTTTGGACCCTCTGTAATAGCTTAATGTCATTTTTATATTGTCATGCCCAAAATTGCACACAGGACTGTTGCAAAATATGGGATACATAAAAATTTTCTTAAGAAAGGATGTTTCATGTTTGATCTTTGTATACTTCCAAGTCCAATTGACAAGGGAGATTTAATTTGTGAAACAGCAGCTAACAAGCAAGCTCTAAGTGATATCTGTGTGTTAGAAAAATAAATTACTTGTTTGTAGAATTACCTTGTTAAAGTTTAGGGCTTGACATGCTTCAATGATCTGAGACTGAGGGGGAGGTTAACAAAGCTTGAGAAAAAGGATGCAGGCTGATACTGGACACAAAGAATGTAGAATTTATGAGCCACAAAGACATCTGGTAGAACTCCCAAGATAAGGAAAAAGCTAATAAAGTCAACTCAACAATTGTGCTGAAATCAGTTACAACTGAGTGAAAAGTAATTCTGGCAGGGGGGGACCTGCAACCTCCAACTCAGACAGCACCCACCCAAAAGAAGAGAAAGATGAGACATGGACTAATTACCATAAGAAGCAAGAGAATTGTTAACCAATAGTAGAATCTGAATTCATAAGAANGCCACAAAGACATCTGGTAGAACTCCCAAGATAAGGAAAAAGCTAATAAAGTCAACTCAACAATTGTGCTGAAATCAGTTACAACTGAGTGAAAAGTAATTCTGGCAGGGGGGGACCTACAACCTCCAACTCAGACAGCGCCCACCCAAAAGAAGAGAAAGATGAGACATGGACTAATTAGCATAAGAAGCAAGAGAATTGTTAACCAATAGTAGAATCTGAATTCATAAGAAAACAATGTAACTAGTAGCCAATGAACACAAATTCCTTTGTTTGCTAAAATGTATAAATCAAGTAAAAAGCTTTGGTAGTTTGTGTGCTTGATTTCTGGAATTTCATCAGGCACCCAGACTTGTGAAATTTTGAAATAAATAATCAATGTCTCTCTCAAGTGTGTAATTATTGGCTTGTTGTACACTGGGTAATGAATACGATTTTTGTGGACAACAGTACTCAAGGTGAGGCCGTCCCAGGGCAGAGCAGAGCGGGACAATCCCCTCCCTTGCCCAGCTGGCGAGGCTGTGCCTGATGTACTCCAGGACACTCTTGGCCCTCCTGGCTGCCAGGGCATTGCTGACTCATGTTCAACTTTCTGTTGACCAGGATTCCGAGGTCCCTTTCTGTGGCATTGTTTTCCATTATTCTCATTCCCAGTTTGTACGTACATCCAGGGTAGCCCCATCCCAGGTGTAGAATCCAGAACTTGCCGTTGTTAAGCTCCTTACTGTTGGTGATTGCTCAGCTCTCTAATTTTTCCCAGAAGAAATCTTTGAAACCTGCTAATGCAAATGGACTTTGTAAAACATCCCCCATGCTGCCCTCCCCTACAAAGAACTCTTTGTCATATTAATGTCTTAATAAGGCTATGTGGTTTTAAATCTTGTTAACCAGCAGTCTTTCCATTTGGTGTTGCCCCTTCTTCCTGCATACCAGGCTTTTTTTGTGAGCATGAGCTACTGGCTGGCAAAACCAAAATCATATGATTCCTTTCCATCATGCTTGAATTAGAAAAGCTAATAGCTTTATAAATGGAGTGGATACTGTATTTAACAGCAAAGTTCTACAAAAAACCATGTTAGCAAATGTTTAATAAATTTTTTAATGGTGAAACATTATTCCAATTTGTGGTTGGTTGGTTGGTTGTTGGTTTTGGTTTGGTTTGTTTGATCAATAATATCACACTTTTTTTGCCTTTAAAAAAGGCAACTAATTAGTTGCTGATGACACAAAAGTGGGAGGAGTTGCTGATATTCCAGTGGGTTGTGCAACCATGAGGAAGGACTTCAACAAGCTGGAGAAATGAGCCAAGGGAAGCCCAAAAAAGTTCATGAAGGGAAAGGGCAAAGCCTGGCCCATGGGGAGGAACAGCCCCAGGCACCAGCATAGACCAGCTCGAAAGCGGCTTGGCAGAAAATGACATGGAGGTCCTGATGGACACCAAGCTGAATATGAGCCACCAGTGTAGCAGCAAAGAAAGCAAATGGTATCCTGGGATGCATTAGAGGAATATTGACAATTGTGGAGGGAGATCCTACCCTGTTTATTCGGCGCTGGTGAGGCCACACCTGGAGTACTGGTGTCCAGCTCTGGGCTCTTCAGTACAAAAGAGACATGGACATACCAGAGAGAGACCAGCTAAGAGCTGTTAAGATGAGGAAGGGACTGGAGCATGTCTCTTGTACAGGAGTAGTTGAGAGAGCTGGGACTGTCCAGTCTGGAGAAGAAAAGGCTCAGGGTGATTGCTTCCAATGAAACCAAGATTAGGACTTTATTTCTCTTATAGGAAAAATGACACAAAACATTGTTAAGAGCAGACATGTTTTATTATGTAAAATATGTCTGAAATAACTTGTTCCAATTAATTTCAGTTTGGGTTTTATGTTTTCAAAGATAGCAAACATAAGATTCTCAAAAACATGGAGCAGAGCAAATAGGGGAGTGGGGGTTGTGGGGAGTGTCGCTCATTCCTGCTTAGGGGAAGACTCTTCACACTCTTGCCTGTTCCAGCATGGTCAAAGCCTCCTTCAGGCATGTCCAAGGGCTGCAGGTGTCTATCTGCTCCACCATGGAATTCCATGGGCTGCAGGGACATATCCTGCCTCACCATGGTCTTCGCTATGGACTGCAGGGGAATCTCTGCTCTGGTGCTTGGAGCCGCTCCTCCTTCTCCTCCTCCTTCTCTAACCTAGGAGTCTACAGAGATGTTTCTCTCCCACGTTCTCACTTCTGTTTCCTGGCTGCTGGTGTTGCACAAGTTTTTCCCCCCACCTTCTTAAATATGTTATCCTGAGGTGCTACTACCATCACTGATAGGCTTGGCCTTGGCCAGTGGTGGGTCTGTCTTGGAGCTGGCTGACATTGGCTCTATCAAACATGGAAGGAACATCTAGCAGTTTCTCACCTAGTATGAAGAAGCCACCCTTGTATCCTACTCCTATTACCTGTCCTGCTGGGTGGGTCTGTCCTTCGAGGCTATCGAGACTCTGGCTGCCAGGGACAGCTGTGAGCAGCAGAGCCAGGGTGGGGCTGGGATGTCTGTGATGGGCTTTGGCCCTGTGACATCCTAGGGGATGGGTCACAGTGGGGCTGGTTTTCAGGGCCTGGGCCAGAGGTAAGCATGTGAGGGGAGGCTGGGCTGGGTGAGAGCTGGGACAGAAATGTGGATTCTCACCCTGCACCAAGAGCTCAGGCCCCTGCCAGCAGCCTCACCCCTTCTCCTACCTGCTCCCTGCTCCTTCCCTGACCCACTTGACCCTTTCTCTCCATCCTCCTCCAGGCCATGGCTGCCCGAGTGTTCTTTAGTGTGGTGCGAAACATCATCATCCAGCACCTGCAGATGGTCAACAGGGAGCTGGATGAGGCCACACGTGAGCGCATGCAGCAGTGTGCGCGAATGCTGAGACGGGAGATGACTCGGCTGCTGCAGGAACTGGAGCAGAATGACATGGCCCAGAGACACCTGCTCTTCACTGCCATGCTGCAGTGGCAGAGCTGGGCTGTAGCCCTTGTTGTGCTCTTGGGGCTGTGGTGGTGGCTCCGATATTTGAGAAATCATCATAGAATTGTAGAATTCTAGAATGGCTTGGTTGAAGGGATCTTAAAGATCCATTTAACAATCATCTTATTTCAACTCCCCTTCCATGGGCAGGGACACCTTCCAGTAGACCAGGTTAATGCCCCATCCAGTCTGGCCTTGAACACTTCTAGGGATGAGGCATCGATAACTTGTCTGGGCAGCCTATGCCGGTGCCTCATCACTGTCACAAAAAAGAATTTCTTCCTAATGGCTAATCGAAACCTCCCCTCCTTCAGCTTAAAGCCATTCCCCCTTGTCCTGTCACAACATACCTTTGTAAAAAGTCCACCTCTGTTCTTCTTGTAGGTCTGTTTAGGTAGTGGGAGGCTGCTGTAAGGTCTCCCTGGAGCCTCTCCAGGCTGAACAACTCCAGCTCTCTCAGCCTCTCTCACAGGAGAGGTGCTCCAGCCCTGTAATCAACTGAGTGGCTCCCTTCTGGACTCATTCCAACAGGTCCATGCCTTTCTTGTGTTAGGGACCCCAGACCTGGACATAAGTACTCCAGGTGGGGATCTCATGAGAGTGGGGTAGAGGGGAAGAATCACCTCCTTTGACCTGCTGGTTATGCTTATTTTGGTGGAGTCCAGGTCCAGGACGCAGTTGGGCTTTCTGGGCTGTGAATGCACAGTGCTGAGACATGTCAGACTTCTTGTCCTTTCTCAGCCCAGCCCATACTTGTGCTTGGGATTGCCCCAACCCAGGTGCAGGACCTTGCACTTTGGCCTTGTTGAACTTCAGAAAGTTTGCATGGGCCCACCTCTCAAGCCTATCAAATTCTTTCTGGATGGTATCTCTCCTGTCCAGCATGTTGACCACACCACGCAGCTTGGTGTTGGCTGTAAACTTGCTGAGGGTACACTTGATCCTACTGTCCATGTCACCAACAAAGATGTCAAACTGACTGGTCCCAATACTGATATCTATGGCTATAGATAGATAGCCCATTCAGCCCTAACACTAATAAATGGAATAAAGTAATGAATGTTTCATGAATGTTTGGCTGCTGCGTCTTCTATTCCTTAGCTAGCACCCATAAAACAAGGAGTTTAATATTAATGCTCAAGACTTTGGCTTCTAAATTTGTACTGAGTACAAATTCATTTTGGATCAACAGATGTTAGAAATCGTGTTATTCAGACCTCTAAGTGACGAAAAGATACAAGTATCTATAAAAATGGAGAATTAGCAGTGTTATCATCCTCTTATGCACACTTCATGTGTTTGAACACTATTGTCTGCAGACCTGAATCCACCATCTCAAACTCCCATCTCATATCAACAGGAACACATAGCATTTTGTTCCCATATCCTAAGAAAGGTGGGAGGAAAGAATGGGATTTTATACGCTTTTGGCTTGAACTTATTTAAATTTCATTACAGAGGATAGGTTATTTTCTTGTTTTACTTACATGCAAGATGTCATTGACCACAGTATCTTTTCCCTAAAGCCAAGAACACTTACATATCATCCTGCTTTCCCTATTTTCCATGCACAATACAGTGGTTCTACATTCATTTAGCAACAATACTGAGCCTTCTGCAAAGGTTTGCTGCAAGTTCAGAACAGGAGAAGAGTCTACATTTCATGTTGCTTCCTTCTGCAAGATTAATTCATATCCGTAGATCTCCTTTTAGAAAGCTGACAAACCATGTTAGAAGAAAAAAAAGTCTTTAATGGAGAAGCATTGCATTCAAGAGAACATACAGCACTGACAGAGGCCACAGTTCAATTCTTTGGCTCATTTTCTGTAGTGGCACAGACGTGATCTACACATTTTTTTCCTATTAGAAGCAAAACCTGGTGCTCTTCACAGCCGGACAACTTTGTCAGAGGATTTCAGAGATAAATGAAGGGCTTTAATGTTTATGAGGAGTAAACAAATTCCTTGAAATTACTATAATTAAAAACCCCCAAAACATAACAACCAAACATAAGAGAGAAAAGAGAAAGTTAAACTACCTTTAAAGGGAATGCCTTTCTATAGAATAAGTTTAGCCTAAAGTTAAGATCTGTACTTGTTTCATTCGGTCCTTCTTGGACTTCAAATAAAATAAATGTTTTTATCCTATTAAACCATGATTGCCTGGTTACAACTACTATAACCTCACAAGTTGTTAACTTTCTCAAGTCTGTTTTGTATGCAGTATGCAGGCTGGGGCAAGCAAAACTCTTAACTTAGAACAAGTAACTTGAAGCTTTAGAGAGCTGCTTCTATTTATGCAACATACTACTACAGCTAATTTCATTACACTGAGATGGACAGACCTCTTCAAATCATCTGCACACACACTTGCATGATCAGAACAATTAAGCACCTGGGATTGCAGCACCTCAGTCAACAAAGACAATGAAGTGACATCTCAGATCTGCAGCATTAAAATCTTTTGAAGCCTGGAAAAAAAAGTGAAGTTATTAGAAAACTATTTGTTTGTTAGGACAAGCATTTTATCTTTATAGTGTTTATTTTTTTTTTAATGAACATCGTATCTTACCTCCTGCAGAGATGACAACGTGGATTTGGGAAATGCAAAATCCTGTCTCCAAAGATGAGTGATAAGAAATAATTCAAAACACTAAGTTTTCACCACAGAGGAGGTAACAGCATGGCAAATATTGTAATGAAGTTTGATAGATGAATCAAGAATAGAAAGTAAAAATTATGATATGCTGCTATGATTTGGAAACAGTCCAAAGATGTGCTGGTATCGCAGCATTATTTTGTCAAACAGTGTATAGATATCTGAGTACTCACACAGTCATTCTGTATTCTTAAATAGGTGTAAGATGTTATTTACATGTTATTTGTCCCCAGCTGATGATTTACATAAATATTTGTGTTAAACCATTTTTGCTACTCTCGCAGTTTTACCTAGATGTCCTAAGAAGAATTTTTAAAATGGAAAAGGAATAACTTCCACACAAACTTGGAATAATGAGGAGTTAGTTTGGAGTTTGTATCACCATATAGAATACATACATATTGTTTAAGTTAAAACAGTACCTGCCATTTTCTCTGGTTAGATCTCCAGCTTTGTAGAACTCAGACTGAAAATGCCTCCCTTAGAAAAAGATTTAAAATATAAGCTTAATTCTAACCTCAAATGATGTGAATGCAACTTGTCTTCAGCTGGAGAAGAAAGTTCAGATGGTTGTAATTACTAAAGATTGCATGCCATTAGATGCAGGCACATAAATTAATTTCCTTTTATAATAAAGTAATGCCACTGCAGTTGCACGTAAGCCCTAAGGTAATCTGGGCTAGAGCAAACAGAAATTCACACAGGAAATGATGGACAAATTTACATAGGAGTTGAATACATGCTTCAGTTGAAAATGAAGAGTTCTGAAAACAATACATTTATAATCCCCTTAAAGGGCTTAGCCATTTCCTATCTGTGATGCTCTAAAGAGACAAACTATGCAAAACAGAGTAAACATTCTTTGTTAACAGCATTATTACAAATTGTTATTTAACATGGTAATGTCTGACAAACTAGAGATGTAGTGATGACCTTTAGTGCATAAACCCAATAATAGTTACATATGCTTTATCATCTTTATTTTTAAAAGACTAATGATCAATCTTCTTATTTCATAGAGGGAAACAGACACTAGCTCTGGCAAAAATGCTGTGCTAAAGTTTATTCACTCCTGGTTTTTGAAAAGCCAGGAAGAAAATCCCGTTCTCCTGAGATGCAGTCCTGTGACCTATCCACTGGACCATGCTACTTCCCAGAATACTGTAGTTTTCAGAAAGCCCTGTATGAAGCAATTTTTCATAATTAAAAACAAACCAGACATCACAGCAAATATTTCACATGTTAGAGGTTTCATCTGAGGGTCAAAATTAACTTTCCTAAATTACATATTTCCTTGTGGATATTATTCTGAGGCTTTGAAAAGTAAAACTCCAGCTCATAAAAATATACCCTGAGGAAAAAGATACTTCATTAATTCCTTAAAGGTTTAGCATAATTGTTTTTAACTCCAGAAAAATCTTTCCACTAACTGGATACTCTCTGATGTCAGTTCTTCAGGACTTGACACATGAAAAAAGTTCTATGTGCATGCAATTAATCTTATATTTTATCACCCCATATTTTAAGAACTTTCATCTCTTAGGGAATTGCACCCTAAAATGATGCTAGCTCAGCTCTGTAGTAATTACATTTTCCCTGGTTTTTTACTTTTTAAAGTATTTGTCTTTGTAATTTTATCTTAACCTAGTTTATGATATGATATACAAAATACTTTATATTGGGATTTCAATAAATACTTTAAATATAATAGAACTATAGAATCATTAAGGTTGGAAAGAACATCAAGTCCAACCACTGCCCTAGCACTGCCAAGTCCACAACTAAACCATGTCCCTAAGTGCCACATATACATGTCTTTTAAATACCTCCAGTGATGATGACTCAACCACTTCCCTGGGAAGCCTGTTCCAGTGCTTGACCTCTCTCAGTGAAGAAATTTTAGTGGTATAATGAGACTCCAATTTTTGGGGCACAGTCATAAAAATAGATAAAATAAATAGCATATTTATCAAAGAGAAAGTAACATACCAAGCTTATTTTAAAACACTGAGCTAAAAAAAAAAAAAAAGTCCAAAATTTAAAAGGGAGAAAATAAGTAAGATGATTAATGTTTCATTATATTTACAATATTTTTAATGCTATAAACGAAATTGTAACATGTCAGCAATTAGCTTTACTGCTTGGATTCTGCCATTTTTCATAATGAATATTAAATAATCAACTGGCATTACAGTTCGTAAAAAATGGAGGACTACTATAGAAACACTGCATGTCTTGGGGCAGTGTACTACACTGTGCAGGAGTGAACCTGTACCCAAGTTCACAGAAACCTTATACTTTCTGAAGCAACTGTATCTGCCCCACTGAAGTTTTATGAAACACTGGACAAGTTAAGGTAAAATCAAACTACCCAAAACTAGCTGCAGTCAAAACTTTATGAAGGCACAAGTGATAGAAATGCAAGAATATTATGCTTCACTTACTAAATATCAAGTTTAAAAGAGCTCATTCTGTTTAATCTGAGCACATGTGCACACACTGCCACCAAAGGCAAGGAATACAAGAGAGTTCCTTGTCAAATTGGGTCTGGACAGGGACTTCTTGGGGTAAGTTTTTCAAGGAATACCAAAGATAGACGGCGAACAGAGCTCTTGTAACCAGGTCACAGTTGCCTGTTATTCCAGTCCTAGAATCAAAGATAATTTATGAAAAACTCAAGGAATATTTCTTCTGACCTGACATGAATGTGAGGCAAGGAACAACTAAAGAACTTTTGATGCTGCTCAAAAGCAAAAGCTTAAGGTCAGTCTTTTTATTAGCTTTTTCTGAAGCAAAAATATTTCTTGACTTCAGCGAGGCTGCTTGTAAGAGTAGATTACAGAATTTGTGACAAAACCCAGATACCTGTGACTAATGGTGCCAGAAAGAGTTTTTGGGACTGAAACATTTTCTAAAATTTGTTTTTCTTCAGTGTACTGACCTTATGATTTTAAATTCCCACTTAGCATAATCCTTCAGAAAGGCTCAGTCTCCAGTAGACATCTAATGTGAGAGATCTGTGCAAACACTTAACATTTACTAACTCCCATTTTCCCTCAGAGTAAGTGCTGAGGTTTTAAAAATCTGTTTGCTTCAGGATACAAATAGGAGCTGCTGGATGCAGACATATTTAGAAAAAAATTTACCCTAATAGCCTGATCACCTAATTAGTTTTTTACAAGGGAGACAAGGGAACGAGGGAGAACTATTTTGCCTCTCTAAAAGTTTGGTGCACCCAAACCTTGAGTACAGTGCAGGTCTGGGCTCTGTGTGTCAAGGCCAAAGTAGGATGTGGGACATATGGAGGGAATCTAAAATTATCAAGTGGGTAAAGTGGCAGCTTTATAACAGCATGAAAAAGCTGAAACTTCTCAATTGAGAGAGAAGGCTGAGGTGATGATATGATGAAAGCTAATAAACATAAAAGTGGAGGGTAAAGCAAACAAAACTGTTAATCACCCCATGCTATGCTATTAGAACTAGCAATACTCTAGAAACTACTAGATCCATTCACAACAGGTAAAAACGTAGCCAGGTTCAGGTGCTCTCCCTCAGCAGCTCTCCTACAGCTGCCTTTAGAGATGGTCCATCAGCAGGGTATCTCCCATACCCACTCACCTCCTCTTGCCTACTTGCATTTTATGTAGGCTGGAAGACAGGACAACAGAAATAGAAACCAGTGTCTCACACTTGCATTACTCCATGCAGTAAATTTAAAAATGAAAAAGGCAAGAAACTTTATGGTTTTTTTTTCTCATTTGTGTCACAACAGAAGCCCAACCATTCAATCTGCAGGTAATAAAATTAATTTATAGGAGCTGTCATTCCATTCCTTACCAAACATTTGAAGGGAACTTCAAAGAAGCAGATCGGATAGGATAATGAAACATCTTTGTCCTGGTAATCATAGAATAAATCTGAGTGGCTCTTCTTCAAGTCTGCTCACAGTAAGGCAAACTAGTACTCTATCAGGAATTACAGCTTAGTCCTTTGTATTTGATTGTCACAAATATGCATGTATTTCTTTGGATTTTGGTGATATTAGTATGTATAAATAATTTAAAAATGCAACTTGCATACATGAGAAAGGTGAGCATACAGGTATGCTTCAAAAAGAAAACCAGAACAGGATAGGGAAGAAGTTCAAACAATTCAGCATTTTCAGCATTCTATAATTTTAGTATCTTGGCAAGTACTGTTAGATGAAGAAATTATTTGTGTTCATTAAGATTTTTATTTATTGAAATGTAAAAGGCACTTAGTATTTTGGAATGCATGCTTGTCTCAAAAAATCTTATCAAACAGAACCCATTTGTGCTTTAGTACTTACTGCGTTACTTCAGCTGTCAGCTACCTGATATGTGGCACTCATTTGCATAAACTAATTTCTAAATAAAAAGTGGGTGCAAATGCAGAAGAATAAACCGATGTATTTGCTGGTACACAACACGTATTGTTCTCAAGAATACCCTTATTACAAATATTTTTGAAGTCTCACAACTGCTTGGTAGAATTAAGGCATCTGTCTGTTAATGGTTCTCCATTGTTCAGGATACACTTGTTTGTGTGTGTAGATGGGGATGACTCCTTTGATCTTCAATGCACAGAATTCTGATCTCAGAATTTAAAATAATGTTAGCATTAATAATGGCTGGTCAAGGACAAAGGCCCTGTTATTCTGGTGTCTGAACACTACAGAAAGGATCCTGTGCCACAGGTACAGACCCACTAATTGTATCATTTTAAATTGAGTTATAACACCATAAGCTTAGCAAGTAACAAGACATGTAACTCAAGGGACAACTGTTCACATGAGCATTAAAACATCAGCATTCATATTGCTGTAGTTTATAAAATAACATTGGTATTTTAAATTAAGCCTACATACAAAAAAATCAGTTCACTGCTATCACAAACAAAGACAGTTTAAATACATAGACTAATATGAGATTAAAGTATTATTTTAGGTAGATAGAAGATGTGCAAAACCTTTGGATCATGTTATGCAAAGAGAATTCTGCAGAGCAGCAACAGAAATACCCATTAGGAAACATCACCTATCTCACAAAAGCAGGGTACTTCTTTGTGTAAACACATATTGACTGGGACAATGGCTGTGTGCTAAATTTAAAGTCTCAAACACCTGTGGAAGAAAATTAACTATGAAAAGTTACTGGCCAGGTGCACTTGCTGTGTCTTCCTTGAACTTACAAGGGACTCGTGTACTTACGTACTGTGCTTGTTTGTGCAGAAGTCTACTGGTGCAATTTCCAAGAAAATAAACAGTTTCGACTATTAAAATATCACAGCTTTCTTCTTCTGACTCCCCACCACCACTATCATGCTGAAAGAAGAATGAAACTGTGCTCCTATCAAACTGCACATCTGATAACAATCTCAAATTTACTAGCTACGATTAAACATATTTTTCCTATACAGTTGGATGCTGCTGCTTTAAAACTCTTGATGAACTTCTGCTTCAGGGTATCTGCATTTCCCTGCTGAATTACAAATTTTCATTGTATAACTTGCATCTTAACTTCAAATGCACTGGAAGCTGTTTGGATGAAAAGGCCTAAATGAGTAATAGCTATTAAAATTTCCAGACCAAAACAAAAACAAAACCCACATCAAGGCAGAGCTAAGGCTGAAAAGGAGTATCAGTTACTTAAGGTATAAAGCATAATGGCATATAGTATAAAGCATAAATTATCCCAAAAGTAAACAGTCTAAAACCCCCAGGAAACTCAGGATTAAGGACGAAAAGTTAAAAGTAATCCAAACATCTTGTATTATTGAAATGCAGTATGAAAGCCTCCAAAACAAACTAAGATCAGCCCTGCAGCAGCACCATGTTGTAAGCCAGAAATTATGATTAATGCATTTAGTATCTGTGGCCTGCAATTAGCCTAATGCGTATTTCAAAGGTAATTTTTCATTTTGTTCCTTTGTATGCAACAAGAGACTATGGCAAGCCATAGAAGGTGAGCAGGAGCAAAATAATGGTGTATAACCATATTATGAGTTTCACTGCAGAACTGGTCAATAGTTGACTATTTAGAAATACAAAATGTACATCATGAGTATGAATCTATAAGCAAAATAGTATTGTACCATGCGTAAATGTTTCATTACTGTGAAAAGAAATAATTTGTCTGGACCAGTAAACCTAAATCAGGAAAGGCTCTGTTAAATTTAATAACTTGTTAAAAGATAAACAAATGGGATTTCAATTCTTAAAATTAAGTGCAGATATTAAAATCTGAGAAACAAACTTACACTGCATAGGTTACCTATCTAATATGAGTAGACAGAACTTTTCTACAGAACAATAAGAAAAAGAGTAGAGAAGATAAACGTTTGCCAAAAATATCAAGGCCCAAAACACACATTTAGTTTCAAAATTCTTTTATTGCAGTTGGATAATAGAGATAAATATCTAAGAGCAAAATCCAGTAAGTCACATTTATTTTCCTTTGGAACAATTCTGCAAACTGGTTTTATGATAAAGAACAAAAAGTTGCACTACATTTTGGAACATTTTGTTCTTTAAAACTGGTCAGACAGGTGGGAAATATTAAAGTACTACAAAGTAAATGAATAATTTTCCACTTCAGTTTCATTTCCCAAATTGAACAAGTCCAACCAAAAGAAACGATGATATTTTCTGCTTTGGAGATACATATCAGCTGGTGATGCACTTCAAGCTATATTAATTTGATTAAAAAGTTTATCCTTAATAACCTGAGACATCAATCCATGTATAGCTTCTATGGTGGTCTTGCAGCTGAAAAACAAGCATAAATTCAATGTTGGACAAAAACTGAACTAAACTGTCATTTTCCTTGAAGATATTCAGCTGTTTTGGAAGTTCAGGGTGCCCATAACCCCATGAATCTTAAAAACTGTCCAGAAAGGAACAGTCACACACAGCAATTGTTGCCAATACCTTTTTGTTACTTAAAAAGCAAACTGAATATACACACAAAGACCAATTCCAGAAAACTTTGTCTTGCAATATAGGACATCTGACATTAACAATAGCAAGTGGGCTCTGTGGTCATGTGAACCAAAAATAGAAGAAAAATCCTTAGAGGAATGGAGCTATCAGCTGGTATTATCAATACCTGCAGGCTCCTGCACTTGTCCAAGTGCAGGACAGTAATGCACAGTAACTATGGTTCCTCTGACAAACTCTACAGGGAACATTAAAGAAGAGTTTATAGAACAAATCAGTTACTGGTCAAAAGATGTAATATGCAAAACCCCTGAACAGCTGAGAGGATTCTTACTGATCCAAGTTTTCCCCAATGTCTGGCTTAGGGCAATGTGGTGTCAAACTAACAAATAAAAACAGAATATACAAATGCAAAAGATGAATCAGGACTGAAGGCATGGAGAATAGGGACAAATTACTACTAGACAGAAAAAAGGAATCCTAGGGAAAGGAAGCCAACTTGAAGCACAATTTAGTTAATGCATATGTCCCCTTAGAAAATGGCTTAGAGATGTGCATGGACAGCAACAGAAGGTATCATACAGTCCAGTGTAAGCACCTTTATGCTAATGCCTTACAGCACTGTTTTCCTAAAACACCTATGCCCAACAATCCTTTAGTGAACTTTGCAGCCTTATTTCTTCAAAGTAATTTAAGTGACACTAAATTAACTGTCCTGTGTCTGCACAGGTCTTCTACTGTCTTTTCTCTTACGCAAGATCACTAATTGAATAAAAACATGCATCTGTAAAAGTGCTACAATCTATTTTTGGAACTGTGGTAGCTTTTGTTGCACAGGAAAGCAGAATTCATGACAAAAACAATTCCTTCCAATCCGTTACAGTTTATAAACTAACTGCTGATGAAGACTAAATAAAAACAGAAAAGAAAAATACCTAGAACTGCTGCAAGAATTAATATAGTAGAATGATCAGAGAAGGAGCTATTTCTTAGAATAACTGTAAGCATGTGAGAGTAAGAGGAAAATAAAATGCAGTCAGCATTATGGGACTCCAAACAGAGATCAAATTCAATGCAAACTTGTCAGCAGCTCCATCTTCTCATGTCTTGAAAACACTGCTATTCTGTTTCCCTACAGGAACTGGGAGGTATCACTTAACCTGGCTGCTATGAGCTAGCAACAGCATTAACTCCACTGCAAATGTAACTTGCAATTAAAATAGGCCTAAATGAGTATTAATTTTTGTAAAGTCAACCCCCCTTCAGCTTGATCATGTTTGTTAGAAAACTTGTAAGAGCTGTTAACTTTTCCTAAGAAGGAAACAAACACACAGAAGACACCAGCATAAGAGCAGCTCTGATTCTATTTAGCAATGACCATATTACATTTGCAGGTATTACCCCACTGGTTACTGGGGAACAAAGGCTTGTCCAACACAGAGTGATTCCTCTCTTTATTAAGGCAAAGCCTGTGTTTACTGAATCACAGTGAGCAAGATGTAAATTAAGTTATTTCTGTTCACACAAGAGCTCCTTTTTCTCTTGGTTATTTTTTTGCCTATATAAGTCACCACTCCTCTGGTACCTCAAAAACCAGTTCCTTAGTAAAATTTCTATTATGGCACACAATGCTAACATGGAGATGTGTCTGGAGGAGAGAATACCAGGAAACTGTTCTATTATCAAGATAAATTGATGGGGAAGAGGGAGAGAAAGCCTCAAAATCTGAAAACACACAAATGCAAACATCCCAGATTTTGTTCAATTTTTGTAGTCTGTTCCAAGGGATTCTACAGAATTATTTTCATATTAAATGGAATTACTACATCTCACTCAGGACACTCCTAATGTGTGTGCAGGTGAGACCTGCCTTCTCCACAGATGGACTTGAGTTTGTACCAGCATATAGAGTGCAGTATTTCTTGGTTTTCAGAGTCTGAAATTTGCTATATACAATGTCTTTGAACAACCCAGCTGTATGACCTGTTGGATACTATTACCCTCTGTTAAAAGATTTTACTTAGAAAAATTATTACTTTAACATGATATAGTCTAAGCACACATATCATTCTTAAGATTATTGGGAGAGAGATGTGAGTATTACTGAGAAGCAACTTGTGTACCTCAAAGCTCAAAATAAACAGAGCTGATTACCAATAAACATAAGGAAAACTGAGGGAAAATATTACAACTTCTTTGAAATGATTTTGTACACCTGGTGATAAGAAGTTTATTAACTTATTATAGCAAGTATTTGCTGTCAGGCAGGGTAGCTAAATACAAAGGTCAAAATATCTGTAAGATACTTCCTAAAACCAAAAAACAACAACAAAAACCCAGCCTTTTCTTATTTCTGAAAAAAAGACATATTAATTAAGAAATATGAAAAAAATGGAGTTAATAATTTTTAAATTAGTAAAAGTATTAGATGTGTAAACTAAACTTACTGGACTGTTAACACTAGTTTTTAAAATCATGTTCTATTCCGTAATTTTATTTACTGTTAGTTTTAACCTGATTAACCACAAAAATGTGCTAATTTCTAGCAAAGTTACAATTTTGCATTTGACAGAAAACTTTTTTTGTTTGCCAGATACTGATGGAATTTTACAGCAATTTTTTGTTTAATAAACTAGAGCTGAATTTTTTCCAAACCCCCAAAAAAATAAAAATTCATTGTAGGTTTAACAGAGGCAAGATTTTCTTTAACTTTCAAAAACAACTAATGACTTCTGCAGTCTCTGATTCCTATCCATAATCTAATAATTCTTATATCTAATCTTGTCAGGTTACAATTAAAGGCATTAGAAAAGTTTAAAACCAAATAATACTTTTTACAGGGAGGAACACATGGTTATCTTACCTGTCTCTTGTTGCTTTTGCAAGTTTGTCTTCTGATTTCTTGTCATGAGTCTCTAAACCCAGCATGAAACTGCCCCTTCCAAGCTGAGCTTCTGACTGTTCTAACTTTTCAGATAAATCAAAGACTTGGCCAGTGGTGTAGTCAGCATTCTAAAGAGAAAGAAGGTAATAAACATATTGAATTTACGCTATAAAATCAAGCATTTATACACAAAATAAACCAAATCTGTGAAAAGTTTTAATAAGTGTAGTGCTGCATATTTTAATTTATATCTGCAATTTAAGTGATGTAGAACATGAGTGGTGGTTAAGAGAACAGAAGCTGAACATCTGTTCAATGTTCAATGTTGAGCATTCAAAATGCTCAATCCCTAAAGCCTGAACTGGGTACTTTTTATTACTTTCAACCTATGATCTAAGTTATGAAAAAGTAAGTAAAATTCAGTTGGTTTTGACCAAGAGAAAAAAAAATTGGCTTCTGGTTTTGATGCTGTTACATTGAAGGTCTACCTGCAGTATTTCCATTGTAACCTTGTTTTAACAGTTCCACTGTTTATTTTTTATGTGTTTACTTATTAAACACCATTATTCATTGCAGTGCTCTATAGAGATACAAGGTTAAAAAGAATTTAAGACAAAATCTAAGTGTATAAAGAGAACTCAGCAAAATTAAACATTTTATGTTTAATTTTATGTTACTGCCACCTTCTACTTTTACAGAGCAGATATGAGGAACATCTCAGTATTTATGAGTAGGAAAACCACCATTTCTTGTCTTATCTGTCAGATTCTTAATGTGAGATCTATATCTATCAGTGTTCTATTAAGCATTTTACAACAGAGGGCCTGGCTTTCAGCACTCATGAATGAATCCATGCACACAACCGTGGTACTTACAGTAAGCAAACTGGAAGAACTGAGAGTGTTCACCCAGTACTTGTTCCACAAAAGCTCCAGCAATTTACGATCCAAAGATGATTTAAAGTACGAGACTTCTAAAGCATAATACCTTTAAAAACAAACATGCAAACAAAGTAAGTGTCCATCTAAATATGTCTTGCTTGACTGTCACATCCAAAGTACATGCAACTCAAAAAATTCTTACCAATGACAAATGTCTTCAAAAATTCAAAGCACTTAAAGTTACTCCCAGTTCCAATTCTCTGTACAATTTTCCATATTAATTCATATATAGATTTAATACATAATCCCCACACACACTGCTGTGTTCTGTTGAATGAAACTGCAATCATGAGGTGCTGAGGTTTTCAATTATTCTCTTAACAATCTGTTCCATGCTTGGGTTCTTCAATACTGTAATAATTTACAGATGATTATGGTTTTGCATGTATCACCTCTAATTTATTGATAAATGCTTGGTAGCAGTAAATGTTACAAACAGGCAAACAAGCTTACATTCTACCACACCTATTTTGAAAGCCAGGCTTTAGTAGTGATACAAATTAACACTCTCAGTAATACAAGAAAAGGAGATGCATAGCACTTGCCCCTACTTAGAAGAGTAGTGGGATTACAGCCTCCCCAGTCCTGCTGATTAATCAACATCTGACCCTTTGCTCCCTGCCCCAACAAGACATCACTGCTTAAAGATGTTCAGAAATCAACTGCTAAAGCTTTTAATCAGGTTACTCTTTAGCTTTGCAGCAGTTCTCCCTTAAAACATCTCCTGGTAAATACCAAAACCACCTTTTTCACAAAAATGAGACTGCTAAAACAACAGTGAACTTCAAGATTTGAAACACTGCAAGAAGTTTACTTTTCCATACTGAATCACTAACATATACACACAAAGAAATAACAAAGTTAGTAGTTTTTATGTTACTTACTGTTTACAATGTACACCAAAGTCTTCTATTTTATTGAGTGGAATAGTCTGGTATTCAGAGGGACCTTCATCTGGAGGTTTATAGCCCTAAAAATTTAACAAATGGCAAAGATGACACAGGAATTCTGGGGCTTTTTAAAATGCCTAAACTTTACAAAAAACTTTCTAGGTTATGCAATTCTAGTTTATTTTTGTCTAGAGAACATGACATTTCCTCTGATAGCCTGAAATTCGGAATTGTCTTGGATGTCAGGTTTACATTTGGCTTTACTAGCTGTACCAGTCACTACACTTGCAGGTTTATCAAAAGCCAACTAGTGGTCACAGTTGAATTTTTTCAAATGAGTAACGAGGCAAGCTATGATTAGATAATTTCTTAGATCAAAGAAAGGGCAAGCTGCTTCTTAGACAGTATTTCTACCTGTTCTTGGAAATTTTGAGGAAACATAGGAGGCATGAGAAGAGAGAAGAAACATCCATAGATGTGCCTTAGGGATACCTAAAAATTTCAGTTACTTATTTAGACAAGATGGTGCCACTCACAGCTATGGACTAAGCAAGAACTGCCTGCAGTCCACTATGAGAACTCCCTAAAAATATGGTTCTAATGTGCATTTTTCAGATGTGGTTTGGTTTTCAGGTGCAGGATTCTTCTCTCTGTTCAAAATTCTCAAAGTATTTATGAAGTAGTTTTACCCACAGAAGTGAATATTCTCCTGAATCACAAATTGTTCTAAGATCTCTCATGTTTTTGTCAACACAAAAATAATGCTTGGATCTCTCACAAACATTTTTGTTAATTACGAAATTTAATTTTTATTAAACAATTAATTTTGGTGATTGTTTTACTGATGGCTGTGTGAAGTTCTTGATGAGTCACCAATAACTGGGTTATATAAAAGATATACCTGAACTTTATTGGACTGAAATTAAATAGTACAGCCAGAAGTACATGAGAGGATGCATTTGGAGACCTAGATCTCCAATACTGATGTGATTTTCTAGTCTTAAGCCTAACCCATAGTGTTTAATTAACTTTTTTGTACATTAGTTTGTGAAGAATCACAATATTTATTTGAAAAAGTTAAGTAGATAGTTTTGAACCTTCCTTTTCTAAAATGAAAAGCAAATTACAACATATTAAACATGCTATTAACATTTGGTTTTAGGTCTAAAAAATAAACAAGAGAAGAATTCTCATAAAACTATTTTGATGAATGCTACTTACAACTATATCCATTAAAAAATGGCTATATGGAGCTACATAATTTTGGGATAGCTCCACAATCTGGACAGTGTATTTGATTTAACACTGCCAAAACTCTATGAAAACCAAACTAGAAGTCAACCTTTATAAATGTAATCAATATCCAGTGGCATGCAGTTACCAGTGTATGGGCACATCTTCCTTTGGAATGAATGAACAATGACATTCAGCAGACCAAACTCAGACAATCATTGCAGTAATCTTTAAAACCAATCATTTAAAGACAGCTCAGTGATCACACACTAGATAATTTTAACTATTTACCTTAGGATATGTCCTAAAAGCTCCAAGATTTACTTTTCCTGCAGATATTGTTCTTGTTGGATCAATCTGTAGAAATAAAGGTAGTACTTGTTACAGGCATAACATAAGAAGTTTATAGTAATTGTATTTCAGAAATGTAATTTATGCAAATTGTATTAGTTCTGTCATAAACAATACTTTTTCTGTTGGTATGAGACTCTTAAAAAGATGGAATATCAATAGAGCTCAGTGGATCATTTTTTCAAACTAATTTTCCATATTTCCAAAATACTTAAAATCCCTTCATGCTTAAGAACTATACCATAACTGAAACCATGCAGTGAAAATGGTCTAGGCAAGCAACATTATTGGTTTGGCCAGTATGAAGACAGCAAAGCAAGAAGAGTGGCACCAGTTTAAGGTGTGGATCTAACACCTCCATCATCCTAAGTACACACTACTAGAATGCTAAGAGACAGAAATCCAAAAATTATTCCCCCCTCCACATGATTTGCTGTGCAGTGTTATCCCCCATCAGCCAGTACTTACAACCACTGCTACGAAGGGTTCCTGAAATTGCTGATTGAGCATCTGGGTGCTGACGTCGATGCCCGAGAGCCAGCACCCATAGCCGGGGTGACTGTGGTACCAGCCGATGGCATTTTCCAGGCGTCCGACCTAAGAGCAGGGAAGGGAAACAGTATCAGCATTCAGCGCCATTCCCAAAGCACCGGCTGCCCTCCAGCGGCATTTCCAGCACACTGCGAGGCGCGGCAGGATAAGCAGGGATTTCCACTCCCGCTAAACTGTTCCCTAGAAACCCTATAATGTGCAGTACTGGCATTCTCTGCTGCAGCTGCTGCCACAGAACAAAGGCCTTCGAGGAGCCTGGAGCTCCTTCTTCAGTGTCAGCTGAAGCACAGAAGAGGTTCCACGCAGCTGGATGGTGAGCTGGGGCTCCCCAGCAGGGCTGAGAAATTTATTAGGGATGTAACACGAATATATATAATCTCATATAATGTACAGAACATCAGCAGAGAATAAATTATTTAGTATGGTAACTTATCTCACAGGCATAGACTATTAGATTAGTGGTAAGTTCAAACAATAACTTCAAAGGCATGTTTTCAAACACCAGAAGTGACACAAATGATTGCCTGGAGCCAGGTTTAAAAGTCAAAAGTTGAACTTTTGACAACTTTTTATCAGATAAAACCTCAAAATAGGAGATTCCAAATAATACACCTGGCTATCTCTGAAAATACTGGAAGACAAAGGACCAAAGCCAAAACCTCAGGAGAATAAACACCCATTGAACCTAATTTTTGTAATCCTCTCTTAAGGAATTGTTTACTGGCTGCTCCAGTAACGATGAGACAGAACACACAAACTGCCTACTTTATTTTTTAAATGGTGAATAATATTTATATTTTCTTTACAACTCCCATGAGAGAGACCAACAAAACACTAAAAAATGTGTGTTATTTTTCAAAGCCAAATAACACATTTGAACTACATTAAGACCAGATCCTGTCCATGGAGAATGAAGCAACTGGAACATCAGCATCTATAAAGCACTTACATAGGGGGATATATTAACTAGCAACCAAATGATAAAAAGAGCTATCCCAGGAACAAGTGCTTGCCAAAATCAAATATGAAACAGCCAGCATGAAAACTCTGCCAGAGCACTAGAAAAGCTGAGTTATTTTATTTGCACATAAGTTCAGTTGCAAAATTGTGAAACCAACTATAGAGGAAATTGAAAAACATAAATGGGAAAAAATGTTTCCTATCACATAAGAACTCCTACAGAAACCTGGACTTTTTAAAGCATAAGACAAACTGTTCAGAATTTCATGCTGTATTTTGAAATTCAGTATTTCTACCTAAGAACGGGATAGTATGGATATATCTTTAGTTAAAGATAGCATGACTGTATCTTTAGGCAAAGACATCTCTTCAAGTTATCTACTTTTTGCAACCAGTATTAGCATCATGACATTGTTTTCAGATAAAACAAACTAGATTAAATGAATTATTTCTAAATTTTCTCACAGGGATGAATTATTTTAAAAAGTCCCAGAACATAACTATTTCTGCATTATGTTTACTCTTTGCCGATGTTATGATTCAGCCTAATGCACATCCATTTCAATATCTCCAACTGTATACAAGGCTGTGAAATAAGTACAACTCTCCAAATTAACCCAAATGCTCCTTTGTTATATGCACTTAGTAAGTAAGGGGCTTCTAATTTTGGCTGGTTTAAAAATCAAAGGGTCAACTGGGTCTCAAAACTGTTTGAGCTTAGAGAGTGAAAATTATTTCAACTCTTATTTGTAGTATGGGATTGTCCTGTATTGGAAGAAGCACATCAGCAAGTGCTCTGATGTGCTGTGCTCGTTTCCACATCATCCACAGAGCAGAGCTGATGTTATCCTTCTGTACATGAGAACTTTACTGTATAGTCAGCTTTAATATGACACTGATCTCTGAATAGAAAGTGACAAAGATGGGGAACAGACAAGTGAGTCTGTTCAGCTAAATTTCCAAATGATAAACATGAATAATTAAGTTTCACTGAAACTTACTTATTTCTCCATTGGCATTTTCTTCACAAATATGTCTTTTTTATTTTATGGAAAAGAGCAGCATGCTCTACAGTAATACCTCAAGAGAAGGTAAGAATAAATGTCATAATCATGAACTACAAATACTAAGTATGCCCAATGCACACATCTGTTTAATTTTGCATACTGTTTTTAGAAAGAAGTATCAGTTATTTTAGAAACACACTCCCTCACACAGCCAGCAGCCTCAGCCATAAAAACACTTTCCTCAGCAGTGAAAATAATTTACAAAGGGAAGGAGAACGCACTACTTTTCACAGTATCTGTAAGGTTGGAAAAGACCTCCAAAATCATCGTGTCTAACCTTTGATGGCCTACTGTAAGTCGGGGAAATATGCATGTGAAAATGTTTACAGGGCCCAGCGTTCCCTGCTGCTAACACAGTCATGTTTGAGGAGAGACAGGACAATCGGGCAGGCGCTTTATCACTGGGGGAAGGCTGCAACCCCCCGAGTATGTTCCTGCAGCTCACAAGACGCACAGGATCTCCACGGAGGGGGTCAGACACCCCCGGCCACCTCTCCTCACCTGCTTGGCGTTCTCGATGTAGGCAGCCATGTACTCGTAGGCGGCGGCCTGCGCGTTGACGCGGGTCTCGGTGCCCTCCACGGGCAGGGCGAAGCTATCCATGATGATCATGGTCTCGCCGTCCACCTTGCCCAGCATGAGCCCCATCACCTCCAGGTTGCCGCCGGACCTGGCGTGCATCACCATCTTCAGCAGCGCCAGCGCGGAGATCTTGCAGTACTTGAAGTAATGGTGGCTGCGACAACGCCCAGGCCGCGGGAGGGAAGGCAGAGCCATCAGATCAGGCCGGTCCGCACCGCCCGCCCGCCCGGCCCGCTC
>VZTJ01002731.1:139325-178794 GCA_013397795.1 Orthonyx spaldingii | reverse complement strand
TTTTTTTTTTTTTTGGTACTGAATTTCGGTGGCATCTGTGAAATTACTGAGTGGATCTTTCCTCCAATTTGTTAGTTTCTTTTGACCTTGTTTTGGTTTTCTTGAATTAATTCAACCATAATTAGGCATAAAATAAAAGGCAAGAGCAAGTAGCTCAAACAAACTATTTCTTCTTCTGTATTCTGTTCTGCTTTATAACCCCTTTTCTGAACTTTGAAATGGTACATCATTTCTTAAAATGGAACTCATTAGGTACAAAATTAGGAGAAAAGTAACTTGCAAGTTGGAAAAGAAGTTCCCATGCAGGTTTTGGTTATCAGTTGGAGCCTGCAGGCTGTTTTAGAATACCATAGGACACACTTAATTAGGTATTGGGTCCTTTGGTTCTGCCGAACATCAGGCTGACTCCTGTTTGCCCCTTGTTCCTTGTTACACTGTGTCCCTGGCTCATGAGAAGAGGATAAGTCAGAATGTATCTCCAGCCAGGCCAAACAAACTACCTTACAATAAACTGGGGCTGATCTAAGAGTAAGGCTTGAATATCCCTGTCTTCCCTCTCACTCCTTGCTACTAATTTGACATAGATCACAAGATGTAGAAATGCTTTTAGAGAAACCATATGAAATAATAATAATACACACACTCAGCCCCATTTGTAATCTTTCTCACTAGTTGTGGGATTTTGCAGAATTCACTACTCTGTGGAGAGTGGTGAAAGTGACTACGGAGATGGGCTTCTGGGGTAGAGGATGTTTCTTTTAAAGTACTTTGAAATGTATTTTGGGAACAGCAAACAGCTTGCATAGCATTATATTTTATTATATTTGACGAGTGCAGCTGTTACGAGACCTGACAGTAATCTCAGAAAAGTACTGATGTGTTTTGGGTCTACTATGATTAAAAACACTGAGGTGGAAAGAAAAATTATTATTATTTTTATCATATGGTCACATTCCCTCTAGTTGTGTAGGAGCAAGCAAATTTTTCACACGCTAAACAAATAGCTTGTTACTTTCTTTTGGGAAACATGTTTTCTATTGTGTGGTAAACACAGCTTAAAATATCAGAATAATTTAGAAGCTCACATGTCAAAGGAGATTTCTTTGGAAACATACATTGACAAAAGAAATATGTATAATATTCAAATTAATTCAGTTTATGTTGCCGTTTTTTTTGTAATGGGAAGAAAAAGTCAAAGGATGAGAGAAAAACTAATATCCAAATGCCAGTCTATTGTTCTGTGCTTTTCACCCAACTACTCATAACAAGGTGCTTTTTTTTCAGCTGTTTTGTAATTATTGGTTGCATAGTTAATTTTTTTTTATTGTTTGTGCCTAATAAAAATCCAGATGTAGCTTTTGTTTTGTATTGGTGCAAAACAGTAAATAATGATGTTTGATGGCATTAAACTTTCAGGTGACTATGGCTTGAGTTTACCTCTTGGAGAAGAATATGAACGAAAAAAACATAAACTCAAAGAGGAACTTCGACAAGATTATAGGCGATATCTTTCTCAGGTAAAGCTGCTTGACTGGTTGCTTGACTTTAGTGAGTCTCTTAAAATGATTCTCTCATTTAATTGGATGAAAATTAATATCTGTAGAAAATTTTTAAGGAGGCATTCGTTATGAGCAATGGCTAATTTTGAAGCTGTTCAAAATGGCTTCATTCAGGTGCAAGTAATTTCAAAATGTTACCTAGGAAGGGTTAAGTATTTTAGGCTTCAACATATCTCATTGCCATGTGACTACGTATTACTTAGTACACTTCATTCTGAATATTTTATTTATTTGGTTTTGCTTCATCCTTAGTTTTTTTTATTAAGAATTTAAAACCTGTTACTTCCAGAAGTACTTATGTATTCTATGGTCTGTAACTGGGGTAAGAATATCCCTGTACTTAGTGTGACTCCATTTGACAGCTTCTTTTCAATTTTAGAAAGAAAAAACCTTAGATGTTCTGCTTAACGTGATTTGCTAAATGTCACAGTAAATTTAAAATTGATATGTATAAAATGTCATCATCCTGGGAATATTCTGTAGCTGCTCTTTGTGAGTCAGAAAAAAATAAGGAACCAAATACTTTCTGTTTTATGAAAATACTGCTTACCAGTGTTTTTAGTCCTTAAAATGAATGAATGGATTTGCTTTAAGAAAGGAAGTATTTTTTGTTAAGACAAGTATTTTTGACTCAAAGACTCCTTTTGAATAGTATCTTTTCCCTGATTTTTAGGGTATTTCACAGGCAAAAAGAAAGGTAGGGTGCCTTCAATATTATTTTTTTTTCAAATTAGTTGCTTTTTGCTTTGTTTGAAAACTTTATGCTCTTGGAATTTGAAGAATCATTACTTTTTTTTGTGCTTTGTGCATTTATGCATGCTGTAGTGATTAGTTGTGACTAACAGCATTGCTTGCTTTGTGCAAAATGATTACTTACATATATTATTTTTCATTTGTAAATTTTGAAAACATTTGTTGATTTCCTTTTCCCTTTGCAGTTGCCATTGTTGCTGTCTAATGCTGGCTCTACAATAGTTTTTATTTTAGTAGACATTTGCTTCAAGGATTATCAGTTACGTAGATATTAAGAGTTCACATACCTTTTTTTGCTGTATACATAGTTTATAAAGCTGGAATAAAATAGTAACCTATATGAATATTATATTATATGTCATCACAACCAGAGTCAGGCTTTTTTCTTCCCTGTCTCTGTGAAATCTCATCAGTGGTGCTTAGGGAAGCAGTAGAGACAGTTATTTAGCACCTACTGGCCAGAATGCAAGAATACAAACAAGTCTTATGAGGAAAAAAGAACACCTCTGGTGTTATTTTTGCAAGCTTTGTTTAATTAATTGTAATTTAAAAAAGATTTTTATACTTTCACAGATCTATAATTTTGAAATTTAATGCTGTCCATCCAAATTGTTCAGATTGAGTAACTTCAGTAAAGGTCAGGAGGTGATGTGATAGAAACACAATGCTATTTTTTTCTGGGGCTTTGAATAACATGCATATGATACAAATTGTCTACATTAGCATGCACTAGAATTCTTGGATAGTAATGGCAACAGCAGAATAAACTGCCTTCTTAACCTCTGACCAAAATTATCCTTGTAAAAATGTAATTTTTGTTACTTGTTTAATTTAAAACTGCAGATTATTTTCAAAGCTAAAATATTGTGTTAAAACTTAATGTTTCATAATTATCACCAAAGTACCCAAATAATAGAATTTTTACATTAACTTCTAGTGTTTTATTCTCAACTGGACTTCAGTTTTACAACTATAGGTTTACAAGGCTTTTTGTTTCTTTGTGTGTTTGGTCTAGTGCATGTTAGCTGTATTAAGCAGGTAAGGACTGAGGAAGAACTCAATCTCTAATTTCTTTTTCCCACCTAAAGTGATGGTGGAACTTTTAGCACTTCTCACAGTGATAATTTTTTTGTTAATAACTTGCTTAGTCTTGCTTATCTAGAAAAATGCAGCTTCCATATCAGGTTCTGATTTTGGAAAATATGTTTTTAAGATCACAGGTAATTTCTAGAGATGTCTTCAAAATGCATGTAAAGAATTATTTAATAATGAGGATTACAATTAATTTACTTTTTCTAGTAGAAATAACTTGGTTTTCCATATAAATCTAGTTGTCTTGGTTCTTGAATATTTGCATGATTATTAAATCCCTTAAATCTTTTAATGTCTAGTTTGAAATATTTTTTATAATGATGTGGGTTTCTACTGGAACAGGTAGAGCTCTTACTTCTTGACATTTCTCTAAGCTTTTAGGCTACATTGCAACACAGATAATAAAAGGAAACAATGCTAGTAGAAATACTGTATCTCACCCATTCCCCTCTTCAGCCCATGGCACACAGATGATCTTTTTATTAAAGATAATCAGATTTATAAAACATATGATTGACTGAGAATGGCCCGGGGATGCTTTTAACAAAGAAGTGATGTATGATGAATCCTCTAGACCTGGAATCTAAAGACCTGCTCCAGCACTGGTGTTTGGTTTGAAAAGCAGGTTCTTGACTTGCTGCACAGCCCAGTTCCCAAGCTGCAGCCCAGGGATCTGTGTGGAGCAACAACATACTGGTTTTGATGGAACTTCTGTTCTGAGAGTGGCTGATGGTCCATGAGGGATTACAAGATTTGGTGATGGGTTATTATCCTGAAAAATTTGGGCATTGCTGGTATAGAGAAACACTGTTGAGATAAAGAGGTGTGCGACGGTTAGCATGAATTCCATCTGTTAAAAGAAGAGGTAGGCATATGTTCTCTGCTGTTAGAAAAAGCAATTTTTCATCTTAAAGTAAGGAAGTTTCTTGGAAAATTCCTCCTATGCTTCTACAGACACTTGTGCTTGTGCTACAGAAGAACTCAGTGGGGTTTCTTTGAATAAAAATAGGTTTTTTTTAATATAGAGACTAACTTACATAATACTGGAAATAGTGTAACATGGAAGAAGTGACAAACACTTTCAAACTCAAGTTTAAAACTTGACAAACACATTTACTTCCTGCATTCCTTGACTTCATTCATTTGTTCCAAGACCATCCTACATTTTCAAAATATGAAGGTTGTCTTCAGTCTTTATTTCATCAAATTGCTGAAATTACTTCAGAAAATATAATTCCTAACAATGCTTTAGTGAGTAGGATTTGTTATTTTAAAATGTATTGAATGGTTTTAAATTTTTTTTTTAATGTAGAAAAATTATGTGACTACTGGTGAAGTAGATCCATATACTCAGGGATTATCTCTTCCTATTGACGAGCGAAGATCTGCCAAGGTAAATATATGGAGGAAATTAAGTAAATGCAGTGTAACTTGAAAATGTACCTGGGTATTGAAACTGTTATGAAAAAAATATTTTCACTTAAGTTTTTTTGTATGGTTGGGTTTTTTCCTTCTTCTTTTTTTTTTTTTTTTCTTACACAAATGAATGTTTTTGGAGGACATAATTTGTAATAATTTTCAGAAAAGTCTGGTCCTTCAATTTTTTTAAAAAAATTTTTAATCCTAGGTTACCTTTACTCTTTAGATATTTGGTTTTTTATTAGATATAATTCTATACTGATACTAGTTTGAGGTTTGCTACCTCTGATCCACACATTTGGAGCACTTGGTCTGTTCAAAACCTCTAGTGGTTTTGCTTGGTGTTTGTTCAGCAATGAGTTTTGATCTGATCCCCTGCCCTCACACTGTTGTCTTATATTTCCAGTTTCTTTCTCATGTTTGCTTGTAAATTGATCCATGAAGTTGAATCAGCAGAAACATTGTAATTTATCAATAATTTATCAATTATTTTTCTGACAAACACCACTGGTTGGTTGTTAAGATTGGGCAAAGCACAGCAGAGATTCAACTCAGAGATAACCTGTGTTGCTGGAGGAGGACCAGACATTTGCAATCCTGGGGGTTTTGTTTGTTTTTGATTTTGTTTTTAACCTTTGTTGCCTTGAAGTTGCACTGTTGAGCTGTGTTTGGGGCTGTGCTGTCACTGCAGTCTGGTGCAAGACTTCTGCTATGGAATGGATTGGCCTTGCCCTTGTGCTTAAACTTTCTGCCCCTTTTGAGCTCTTGTTTGGCTGTAGGAGGAGCCAGGTGAGAACTCAAAGAGAGAATTGCTTGTATGAAAAAGCCCTAAACTCCAAGTTATACAAATGTAAAAAGGAGACAGCAAGAATGAAACACCCAGAAAGGGGGAAAGGACTCCTCCTCAGGGGCAGCATGCACTTGTACTGAGTTTGTGTTAACTTCAGATTCTTATAAACTTTGTATCAACCCTTGCAAGTGTGTGTGCTAAAACAGTGAAAAATAAAGTAAGTTTGATTAATTCTGTGGAAATTAAAGATGTATTTGTACTGGAAACATTTCTAATCGTTGATGGGATTATATTGTATTAGCTCTGTACAGGTGTGTTGTATCCTTTTTACCCATCTATTTGTTGCTCTTGCAGAACCTAAAAGCTGCCAGGAGATGTCACACTGTGCCCTGTTAATCAGTTGGCCTCTGGGCAGAATAATGAGAGGTTAACATTTACATTTTGGTTTCCCTTATTAGGTCAAATGTGCAGTCACATAGCATATTGAATTTTCTGCTGAGTGTTTTGCCACCTGTTAAAGACAATGCAGCTTTCATGTCTGTCTGCATGCTTTATATTGTCACTGTTAGAAAACCTGTAGAGACACATTTTGGGGAAAAAAAAACCCCAAAAAAACTAAACTGTTAGGAGAGCATTAGTCTATTCTGCAAAAATAGTACTCTGGTATTTACATGGCCATTGAGGTATAAATTATTTTTGTTTGAAATTTGTTCATGAGAAAGTAAATTTATCTATAATGTTCAGATTTTTAAAATACTTTTGATTTTTTATTGGAAAATGCTGCAGCAGAAAAGAGCCTGATTTATAATACCGTAATATAATTGTCTTTTTTTCCTTTATGACTGTTGGAATGAGGTGGTATAAGAGACACCCTATACTCTAAATGTAAGGGACTAACATCAAGAAATAATGCAAATGAGAGTTTGCTTTATCTGGAGACTTTTGTATTTCATATTACATTATTAGGCTATTGATGTAGAATTCATACATATTTTTAGACCTGGAAAAGCTGGCTAAAAATGTTACCACCCTGCAAAAGCCGCTAGGACAACAAGCATAGATCCTGTTTTTCTCAGTTTTCCTTGCATTCTTTGCACTTTTGACTTTTTGCAGTCAGTTTAACTACTTGTTTCAATCTGACAGTTCAGGTTATATCCTAAGCTGTAACTGATACATCTTGTCTATATTTGTTTTTGTTATCCTGTTTTGATTGTGAACAGGGCAAGTCAAAACTAACCTTAACACAAAAAAAGAAATCGTATGTTTGAAAATCAGCTGTAAATACGTTCAGATTGGAAATTAGAAGGTGATTCCTGATTATCAGAATGAGACTTTGGTAAATTTTGGAATAGGCTTAGCAGGAGGGGGCTAAGCCTCTGGGGACTAGACTTCATGCCCAACAAGCTGACTTCTGTTTACAGATTTCAGATTAAGGGAAGGTGCTATGCTAAGGAGAAAATGAACTAAAACTTCAAAGTAATTCAAGCCTTATTTGTACAGCACAAAGAATGTGAGGGGGGGGCAAACACACAGTTTGCATTTATTCATTTAGTACTGCAGTTCTATGAAGTTAAAAGCTACTAAAAATGCCAAATTATGACGCCTTTTTCAATGCCTGTTTTAGGAGAAATTACGGCTTGAAAGAAATAAGGAGTACAATCAATATCTCAGGGATAAAGAAGAATGGAATGAAAAGCTAAGGAAATTAGGGAAGAAAAACAGAGAGGTAATACAGTTTTACAGTCTTATCATTGACTCAGACATACAAAGTAAGACAAAATACACAAATGATGTTGTTCAATTAGGCCACAGTTTTATTAATGCATCTAAGCAAGTCCTGCTTACAAATCACATGGTGCAGTTCTTGAATCCTGCTTCTGTCATGTCTGTCTGGTAGAAATATGCTTTCATTCTTCTGTGTGTCTGAAGCAAATCCCTGGGTTGTTCTTGGTGTTAAAGGTGGTATCCAAAAAAGCTGTCTATTTGAACAAAATATTGAACTACACATAGTGTTCCTTAGCTTTTGTTTGTAGATGCTTTTGTCCTCTCTCATGTAGAAAGCCAGGCAAGTATAGCAGCCATCCAGAATATGGTACTGTGCATTTGTGAATAAAACACCAAAAGTCTTTACTGTTGAAAGTGAGCTAAACACACACATAATTGAAGTCCAGTTCTGAGCTGAGGCCTTTGATTTGTATGGCAGTAAGCAGCTGGGAACACAAACACACATCTGTGAGAATCAGAAGTGTGAAAGTGAGGAAAAGTGTAGATTGAGTTAAAGACGGTTTAATAGGTAAAGCAAAAGCTGCACACACAAGCAAAGCATAACAAGGAATTCATTCACTTCCCATGGGCAGGCAGGTGCTCAGCCATCCTCAGGGAAGTTGGGCTCTGTCACATGTAACTGTGGCTTGGAAGACAAATGCCATCACTCAGAATGGCCCCTTCCTTCATGACCCCTATAGAGTGGAACATCCCTTTGGTCAGTTGGGATCATCTGTCCTGCTTGTGTCCCCTCCCAACTTCCCATGCACCCACAGCCTCCTTGCTGGTGGGGCAGCGTGAGAAGCAGAAAAGCTCTTGGCACTGTGTTAGTGCTATTCAGTAGGAATTAAATTATCCCTGTGTAATCAACACTGCTTTCATCACAAATCTAAAACGTAGCCTCATACAAGCTACTATGAAGAAATTTGTTCCAACCAAAACTAGTGCAAGAGCCAATGGGATTTTTAGGTCTGGTTAGCATTGTGGTGAGATTCTTTGTTTTAGTAATCTGAAAGCAATATATTGATCTGTAAAATCTTTTTAACTTCAAAATCTTGTCTAGAATAGGTAAATTTCCTTTAAAAAATATTTTTGCCTCAGCTTAGTGATGGACTCTAATAATTTGGAACTCTCATCTAATGAAAGTTTGATTTAAGAAGTCCTTCCACTTCTTTTTAATAGAGAAATTCTAAACTGTACAGTAGTGTGAGAGCTAGATTGTTCTATGAAGGACCTCATATTTGTACCCAAACCAGCTGGAAGTTTATTGTCTTCCTTACAGCAGTTGGCAAGTGCAAATCCCCCTGTATTTGTAATTTCTGTCTTGAAGAATGTTTCTTGTCTGTCTCTAGAAACATTTTTTTTCTTATGAGAAACATCTTTTCCTTCAAGTACATTGGAGTGTCATATAGTTGAAAACTATTTTAATATGTGAGGGCATCTATAAGGCAGCATTCAAGCTTCCTTTAGATGCTGGAATTCAATATCTCATTCTTACTGCCTTCAAGGTTTGGAGTGCTACACAGCAGTGATCCCTAGGAAACACTGGCAAAAATGCAGCTTATGTTTGTGCAGCTGAGTCTATAAATCTCTAAAATTTTTCTACATATTTGGGCACTTAGGTTTCCTAAGCTGACTTATATAGTGAATCTATTCAGGGACTCAAGGGTTTTTCTTCCTGCTTTATTTGTCATCCAGTTGGACCTTTAAGTTGTATTTTTATTTTTCTTGTGTAGAAACAATTTTGCTGTCAGAAAAGAACACACAGAAAAAAAAAAGGTCAGGATTTGTTGAAGTTATGCCATCTGAGGAGTATTTAACTTGGAGTGAGAGTCAAATTACATATATGACCTCCGAAGTTTGATCCAGCAGTCTAGATAGTCATAGGACAAACCCTGCTCAAAGCAGGGTTAACTTCACAGTTTAGATTAGGTTGGTCTGGCTTTATTTGGTTGAGGTTTGAAAGGGTGGAGAATCCACAGTTCCTCTGGGCAACTCATTCCACTGCTTTAACTGACTGATCTGAACTTCTGTCCCTGTGTGTCCCATTGAAGTTTCCTTTACTACAACTTGGTGACTGTTGGTTCTTTGAAAACCATGAATACTGGTATCTCTGTAACCACCTTTTACATAGGACTGCAATTATTAGTTCCTCCTGCTCCATACACACCCTCCTTCATCTTTTTCCAGGCTGAATAAACCCAGCTCTGTCAGCTTCTCCTTTAAGAGCTCAAATTCTTTAACCATCTCAGTAGCCACCCTCTGCACTTTCTTATCAGTATCTGTGCGGATGGGAGGCAGAGACTGACACACAACACCAGAATCTAAATACTGAATAGATGCTGAGCAGAGGAGAAGGATCACTTACCTTGACCTGCACACATACTGCAGCCCAGGGTGTGGCTAGCAGTCATCACGGAAAGAGTGCTCTGCTGCCTTATGTTCAGCTCCTTGCCCACAACTAACCAAGGCCTTTTTCTACAGAATTGCGCTCTGGATGGTCAGTGCCCAGCCTGTCCTGGCGCATGGCACTGTTCTGTCTCAGATGCAGAGATCTGCCCTTGCATTTGTTAATCTTCATGAGCTTTTGTCAGCATGTTTCTCCAGTTTGTCCAGACCCCTCTGAGTGGCAGTCATACCCTCTAGTGTATTGATCCTTCTTCCCAGTTTGGTGTCATTTACATCCTTAATTAAATTTTCATTACATTTTGTAAAGTATGAGTTACTGTTATCTTTATTCCATAAAGGAAAGATTAGTACACAGAAATGCTACAGGATTTATCCAAACCCATGATTTTTGCTAGGACTACGTATTGAACACTAGTCCAGAGTGTCATAGGGTTGTTTTTTATCTACTTACCTATCCTTTCTCATAATGACATTTCCTGAGGAGCAGAGAAATAGATTAAGAAATGCTCAGGATAAAAGACTGTGCTCATAGGTAAGAAGTATTGCAGACTTGCCTTTATCTGGATGGAGTGAAGATATCCGGTCTCTTGATGAAGTAAAGTTTGAAGTGTTTATTGGATTCTTTGCACCTCAAAAACTGAAGGTCAGATTGGAGTTCATAAAAGACCTATTGATAGCCATTTTCCTGAAAGTCATTAGATAAGAGGAAGAGTACTTTATTTTTCCTCAAAAAAATTAATAAAACCCTAGCTCTTAAGCACTTCTTGAAGTATTTTCCTTGCTCACCTCTTACCTTTCTTCTTATTTAGGGTTTATTTGAAGAAATACAATACTAAGGTTTTACTCAATGTGATTTGTTTATATTCAACTCTTTCAATATTGTTTCCATTAAACAGAATGAGATGCACAGGAATAAAACACCTATTGCTGCTACCAGGCTCCAGCCAGAACTACATACACAAGTCCA
Source organism: Orthonyx spaldingii (assembly GCA_013397795.1). Lineage (NCBI taxonomy): Eukaryota > Metazoa > Chordata > Aves > Passeriformes > Orthonychidae > Orthonyx > Orthonyx spaldingii. The sequence continues at coordinate 168,041 of VZTJ01002731.1, read as the reverse complement.
GCTCTGTAATACAGGTACAGAACCTCCCAAGAAGGATGCCTTTACTTCCACAGAAGGTTGTGAAGAGCTGCTAAATAAGAGATGGCTGGAGGAGGACAGGTACCACAGGTTAGACGATGAGGTTGAATTAAGAAGTCGACTATTAAATAAAAGACTTGATGAAGATTTGAATGTTCCCAATCGAAGACATCGTGGATTTGTTAGCCAATCTGTAATTCCTACTAGGAAGCATCACAGACTTGATGAAGATGGTGATTTTGGTAGAAGATACTACAGAGTGGACTGTGATCCTGAGACAAACGCAGAAATAGACGCTAGATTTAGATGTGAAAGCACCTATGACAGAAAAACTCCCTGGGGTTTTTATCCTGAAAGGTATTCTTAATTCCATTTTCTCCTTTGTTTCTGTAGTGCTTGTTGACAGCCATGGTTTACTCTCTTTAAGGATTAGAGAAGATTCCCAGGATTGTTGTACTTACCTTTGTATTTACTTACAAAAAGGACCTTTGCAATAATTTATAGAAAAAGTGTTGAAGAATTGAACCAGTACCTAAGACTATACATCATTTATTAAGAAACATTTTATGTATTCTAGCAAACCAAGGATACTAGAGGAATTACCCCAGAAGCAGCAGTCCACAGTTCATTTTTATGAAGAGTAGTTTGCCAGAAAACATATTAGAGAGCAAACCCCTGCACTGGGAACCCAATGTTACCTCTGTTTCCTTAGTCTGTAATAGTTACAGCAAGTCAGTTTTCAGTTCAGATTCCAAAAATGGTTTGAGCTTCAATTTTTGGTACATGTGACTATGTGTATAAAATGTAAAGGTCTGTTTTTTAAAAATCCTCTTTTTTACTCCATGTCTTGCTAAATGACAGGCTTTAAACATCTGTGTAGTTGAACCAAATCCTGATGGTTTTAATAGGTAGTAATCTCTGTAATAACTGCACAGGTTGAATAAACATTTACGAAAGCCAAAAACAAACAAAAGAGGGTATCTTATACAAATAATTTAGGAGGAAAACTGATATTATGTACTGTTCAGTATTAAATAGTCTTTACTGTGTTAACTGATACATCAGTTGGGTTACTTTGACATAAATTGTTAATCTTTCTCTTCCAGCTTACCCATTTAAAAGAAAAAAAATAGTATAGTCTTCCTAATCATTTAGGGTTTGGTATTCTGTCCACCTTCAGTTATTCCATTGCAAAACTGGTTGCTTTCGAAACCAGATGGGTTGTGGTGTGAAACAGTACCAAACTTGAAATTGATGCATTTATACAGCTAAATAAAACAGTAAAGTAAATTGTAAATAAATTTTCAAATGATATTTTTAAAGTGTTAATTTGTTCCCTTTCCAGGTCTTGGGAACATGAGCGTTGTAGTTAGTTTTATTTGTGTTAAGCCTGTTGCCAGAATTATTTTCCTACAGTTGCTTCAATGAAGGAATCACCAGTGTCCTTCCTTTGCAAGGCAAAATAAACACTTTTTCTTATTTCTAGAGTTAACACTTCTAGGAAAAACAAAGGCAAATTGTACCACTCTCAACAGTGTTAAATATTAGTATTATGTTTTGTTGTTAGTTGCTCATGGATGGGTTAAATGATCTTTTGAGTCATTGTTTACAGGGATAATTTTGTGGGTAGTAATGCAAATTAATAACTGGGGGGAGGGGAAATGCTCTTCTAGTGTAAAAGCATTTTCTGAATTCAGTGAACTCATATTTCTTTTCCCCTTGGCAGTTTCAAATGCCAATGGAGCTAGAATAATTTTTCTCCAATAATAGCTCTTGATATTCTTTCTCAACCTTTAAAAAAAAAAAGTAATCGTAAAGGAAGTAAGTCTGTGGAAAAAATGAAATGTCTGGAAGTATTTGGGAGAGGCAGACTCTAATAAATGGGTTATTACAACGTTTCAGACTGTGTATTCTGGTGTGCTTCTAAAAAGTCTGTATTCATTCATACAGTGTTTCTGAAAAGGATTAGCAAATGGAAACAGTGGTTAAATAGATGAGAGGAATAAGATTGCCTGTTTTCTGCTGAGATTCAGAGAAGAGAACGCAAAATTCAGAATTTGTTCCGTTCTGTAGTGTATTATTGGTAGACATGAGCAAATGAGGTTTTAGGATAGAGTGGACTTGTCCTTTAGCTTTTCAGAAAGAAAGATATTAGAAGCTTAACTTAGTGTCTAACAAAGACAACCAAAATATTTTTGAAACTGACAGCAATGTTTCATTCTCTGTTAGTTAATACTCAGAAGGATGAATGTCCTCTTTTTATTACATAGCTGTTTGCCACTGTCTAATGCAGTTGGACACAGAGTCTAATATTTAAATAAAAGTAACCATTTGATAATATTTGAGGGTTTACTTTGTTTCTCAAAGAATTTATACAGAATTGTATAGATAAAATATCAGCAAGTATGATGTTTGAACAAACAGTAGACATCATGTTGAATATTAGTATACTACTTTTTAGTTATTCCAGAAAATGCGGATGGTACTTATGTAAATATCTCTGACTAATATATTACCAGGCAATTCATGGGTTATTTGGAGAGACCTCTGAAACTGCTTTAGCTCCAGTTTTCTTTTAAAAGAGAAGAGAGAAGAGAGTCTTATCTTTGCTGTTGGCAGACTTGGTACATCTTCTTAAAAGAAGCTGCTGGACCATCACCTGAATTAGCCGAACTTAATTTTGTACATAAGATTGTTTGGGGTTTTTTGTGCGTATTTTCTACTAGCAAACGTCTATTGAAAATTAATTTTCAGTATTTATTTATTAAATATGTTTTTTAATCTAGTACTTTTTTCTCCTTTGCAAGGAGCTCCACTTAGCCTCCTATGAATTACATTGTCTCTTCAAGGAGAAACACATCTCTTAGTTAGTGACAGCTCAGCTTCTGAAGAATTAGCATTTTTTTTCCTACATGTTAGGCAAAGTCAACTTTTCCCAAACACATTTGATTCATGATGGAAACTAAATTCAAAAGAAGGCGCATTTTTATTAGCTCTACTAAAGTTCTTAGGTTTTTATGTGGGATGTAATAGTTTGGAGAGGCAGATGCTCATAAGAGGACTTTTCAGAAGGGTTTCTGTTTTGATGGAGGCACAAGGTCTGTGGCATATTTCAACAAACAGCAATGGTGAGCGGGAAGTGAGAAGAATTTCAAAATGTTTTAGTTCTTAGGAGTGGAAAGCTTTAGTCCATCCCCAGCTGTCAGGTCTGTCCTGTAATCAGGAGACAACAGCTTCTTGATTGAATTGGGCCAACATGTCTGGGCCTGCTGTGCTAAGCTGGCTGCTTTTTACAAAAAAGGTTGCCTCTTGAATCCCAAGGTTTGTTTCTTTGCTTCCTTCCTGCATCCTTTCATTACACTGGGGACTTGGCTTTCTATCTCCTGACTGTGTTTCAGTCTTACGTGACCAGCCTTGTGAGGAGCAGATTGTTGTCACAAAGGTGATCTTGATCATGAAAGAAGATCATGTTATGCTAAGAGGGTGAATGTTCTGGTGGATTGCTAAGATGCCAGATCAATGTTTAATAATCTGCTTGCATTCTTTTGCCTTTGATTATTGACATTTAAATTAGAGATAGGCAGAGCTGTGGTTCCTTTTACATAAAAGAATGAGGTTTCTTCCCATGTTTATCTAGTTTTCGGGAGTTTTTTGTTTGCTTAATAGGAAGGCTATGGCTCTGTCCAGCTCTGCAAAATATATAGCTTTGTTAGCATTTTTTTAGTACTTTATTTTTCATTGAATACCTATTTTTGCCCTGTTTTGTCTTGGTAACTTGAAGTCCCTATTAAAAAGTTGTTATTTTGCAAGTCAAGAAAAGCTTATAAATTCTACTACCCCAGATCTTTTCAGGAACAGTCCCTTGTGTCCATACAATATTTGGCATCTTTGAAATTACTTGAAGTTTCAATGGTATGATTTCACTTCTTATGTAGATGATTCAAATTTTAGCTCCTGAATTTTTCTACTCACAGTGTTGCCTGTCTTTTGTCTTGATCAAAAGTCACTTTGCCCTTTTAACTTCTATCAGGTGTGTAGTGAAGTGTAGATTGTCACTAAAGAAGCTTTTCATATCTGAATTGGCTGTTTCACCAGACTTACCCAATAGCTGTGTGCCACAGACTTTGTTGGCTCCTGGGGATTAAGAGCAGCAAGATCTGTTTCAATTAGTGCAGTGTGAGTATCAAAAGCCGTTTAGCTCTCAAAACTCTTAACCAGGCTCATTAGATAAAGGCTGCAGGAAAGCAGGCTTGGGAATTCACACTCCAGACAGAGAGCTGCCCTGAATGTGCTAGCAAAGTGAATTATTTCTAGAAAATTTATGTGATATTTTCAGAACTGGTTCTGCTGTCCAATGTGCATTCAGGCAGCAGAGCCATTTGCATGAAACTGCTGAACCTTCCATTTCAGACTGGCTGTTTCTAGGCAAGCGTAGCTGAGTATTTTCTATTTCTTTAAGGCCCTATCTGAATGGGATGGTAAGAGATGTACCTGCAGATTATGAAGACCAATTAAAGGAGAGAGCATGTCTGCGGCCGATCTCAAGAACTGGAGATTCTAGGTGTGGTATACTCTGTACTTCTCTGACAATTGCACTGCAAAATCGTGGTGAGAGGAAAATGTTGACTTGAAATCCCAGAACATTGTCTGAAATGCCTGATAGTTTTTCTTGCAGCTAGACTATAGAATAACAAGAAAAACATGTTTCCTTTGAAAACAGCCATTGAAGCTTGCATGACAGTTTTCTTTTTGAATTAATAGAGCACCTATTCTCCAACTGATGACTTCTATTGAGTCAGATAGAGTGGAATCCTGTTTTGATAATAGTTTTAAAATTCCTTTTCTTCCTCTTGTCTTGGTTTTGCACGTCCTGAAGTGATCTAAGTGGGCGAGGCAGAAGCAGAACCCTTGTAAAGTCCTTACATAAACTCTTGACTGGCACCATTCAGTCTGTCAACATGGTTGAAGTGCTCAACTGAGTCAGTTTTTCTGATGGCTTCAGAAACCAGAGGCAAATGGGAATTGTGAGATGTGCCTTTTTGCCAGGCAGTTTCTTCTTTTGCTTGGGATATTTCTTTGGATTGTAGGAAAACTGTTTGTCATAAATGTGTCACATAGTGATGTAAGCGAATCTGTCATGTTGCCCATAGACTGTGTAGGAAATTCTTGAGTTTGAGCATTCCATTTCTTTTTTTGTCTTTGCCAGAAATCAGGTACAGATTAGTTCTTCAGCTGATGAACAGGCCAAGTCTGAAATGCGGTTTGCAACAGGCCTTGTTCTTGGTATGTATAAAAACCTAACTAATAACACTGAGTTAGACTTGCTTTGCATGTATTATTTCTCTCTGTGAATAGTTACAGCTAGAAAAATGAGTGCTTTTTTCCCCTTTTGTTAGTTGTCTCCAAGACTGGTAAATGATTAAAGTTTCTCTATGTAAATAGAACATTATTTACATAGAGAAACTAAAGGAAAACATATTCCTTTTCCCCCTTAACGTAACAGGACTTACTAATTAATTTTGAAGAGCCCAAGTTTCTTCTTAGATTTCATTAACATTTTAAGGCGCAGATAAGTGATTAAATTATTTTTACAAAATGAAGTATGGGAGAAATCTTAACTTCTGTATTCTTAAAGACACAGCTTTATAGTGACTTTTAGTTACAGAAATATGGAAAATGGTACTGTTCACAACCCTGGGCGAGAACAAATGATTCTGATCATCTCTCCTGTAGCCATAAAATTTAGCAGGAAACACTACACTAGTATTGAGTGTAACGGAGAGAAATACTGGTAAAGACTTAGCATTCTTAGCTGAATTCAGAAAACTATAAGGCAAGAATAAAAGAACTGTAGTAGTTCTTCACATTGGAGCTTTTGAAGGCAAGCTAGCTTTGAATTGTGGAGAAATAAATAAACAGTTGTCAGAATAATTTCTGTTGATTTTTTCATTTGAATTTACATGATCTTAAGTGCTATATGTAGCAGGTCAGTTTTTTGGAACTGTTTAAAGGCAGCATTAAACCAGTGGTGTTGTAGTTGTCTCTGGTCTGCCCAGTCATCTCATTTGTAGTAACTTAAGGACACAGAGGTGTGAATTTGTACTCCTAGCAGTCCTGGTTAGAAGAGTATTGTAAACTATGTTGTATCAAGATTAAGTAAATTAAAACTTAAAATTTTTGAAAATGAGAAGTGATTTCAGACTCCCCCAACCTCACAAACCATGAGGTTATCTTGCACATTTTGGTCATTTTGTAGTCCCAGCACAATAGTTAAATAAAAAAAACCAGTCAGTCATGCATCAGGTTTTGTTGCTGTTGCTTATTTGGTTTTTGTTTTAGTTTCTTTCCAGCTTCCTTCTCTTTATTATTCAGGTCTACTTCACCAGAAGTCCAGTCACTTTGTGTACAGAGTATACTATACAGAAAGTGCTGCTGATGTTTTTTGGGGTTTGTTGTTAGGATAATAGAAGACCTCCACACTTGTTGTGGGGGAACCACCACAAACTCAAAGTTTTTTGTGTTCTTTAAAATCTACATGAGCTGTTATCACCATTTCCTTTTACATACACAAATCTGTTGGTACTTTGCTAATTCTTAGTAGTCATGGGAATCATCCTGAAAGTGGAGCAATTTGCTTTCCTCCTCATGGGTTCGACTCCCTTCAGTTTTAATTTTCATTTTTATCCAGAGTGGTGCCTTATAGGTTTGGAGTGCTGTACTGTATCTTCCTTAGGTGAATATTAGGAAAAAAAAAAAAAGTTGCTTTTTTTAGTTGCTGTTGTATCAAATATATTTGAAATTTGTAGCTTCCTGACTTTACAAAACTAGGCAAACTAGGAAAATAATAGTGAAAATTTTAGCAGTTTTGATCATCATACTCCAAACAAACTGTCTATTAAAACTAGATATCTATTTTTTTTAGTCATTAAAGATCCAGTGTTCATATAGTCTGCTCTGTTTCAGTTTTTAAATTGACTGAAAGGCAATGTTTTTGTCCAGTACCTTTTGTGTATTTTGTGGAGCATTTACACAAATGTATGGTCATTTCCTTTAGGTGGTCAGGACAGAGAACTTCTCCAAAGGAGAAAGGAGAAATACAGACAAGAACTAATGGAACAGATGGCTGAGCAACAGCGAAATAAGAGACGGTAATGGAAAGTTACTACATTTTTAAAAGATAATGGCTGAAATTTAAAGGCATTCCATTACTTCAGTGTGGTAAGAAGCAATTTCATAACTAAGGGACTCCAGATAGCTGAGTAATATTGCATTTAATTACACTCATTATGATGAGAGCTTTAGTTTTTAATGAACATATTCACAAGCTTTCAGTGGAACAAAGAAAACCCAAATACTTTTTCATTTTGAAAACTGATTTTTTAGTTTCTTAAGGGTAAAGAAGCTTTAGCTGAAGTTATCTTTTTTGGCAGGAGTGCCTAACTAGTTGGCAAAGTTGAAAATTGGTTTTGTTTTTGTCCTCCAATTTAGGCATTTGATCATCTGGCTTATGCAGAATAATAAAGTATGAATTTCTTCCTTACATATTAGTAGCTGTCTACTGAATAATAGTCTGGATACATAAAACCACAGCAATATTAGAGAAGGGATAAGGATTTAAAATTGGTTACTATTGACAGCCTCACTGTGACAAAAATTGTAAAAGCAGAACAAGCCTGAGCCCAGAAATGATAAAACAGTATTTATTGCTGCACTTTTGAATCATTCATTTCAATGTGTTTAACTTCTTGAATGTGAATAAAAACAAAGTTTTTAGAAGTGTCCTGAAAAGTTGTAGTGAAAAAGAATTGTGGTGGTTTGTCCTTTTATGGTAGTTGGATTTTTATTAGGTGAAATAGGTGATATACAGATACTTCTTGAGAGTTCTGTGTATTTACAAATATTATATAATTTCCTTCCCTGGCTCCAGAGTAAATCAAGTGCAATCATTGTCTTCTGTTAACCTGTATTTTCAGAGTTCTTTTGACCACAGAGTTGTGAATTTGTGCTTTAAAAGAACGACTGTAGTTGTTGTTGCTTTCTGATTTGATCCTTTTTTTAAAAAAACAAAACAGTGAGAAGGAACTTGAGCTCTCAGTTGCTGCTTCTGGAGCTCGAGACCCAGAAAAGAAGGTAAGAAACATGGATTTTCTTTCACTTCTATAGCCTGTTCTTTTTTCTTACATCTACACTGTGGTTGTTCAGTCACAAAACTCTGTAGAGCTTCTATAAAATGATAAATGTTTTTCTTTTCTTTATCAGTGTATAACAAAATTGAAGCCAAGGATGATGAGGCTGTATCGTGGTTTAACCCCATCCAGCAGCCAAGCCCCACAAGCAGCCACTTGCTCGCTTCCCCAGCAGTGGGATCAGGGGGAGAATAGGAAGGGTAAAAGCTGGAAAACTCACAGGTTGAGATGAAGATTGTTTAATAGCGAAAGAAAAAGCCACACACACCAGCAGAGCAAAACAACGAATTAATTCAGCACTACCCACGGGCAGGCAGGTGTTCAGCCGTCACACGTCTTGGGAAGACAACAACATCCCTGCAAATACTCCCCTCTTCCTCCTTCTTCAATTTATACACTAAGCATGGTGCCATATGGTCTGGAATATCCCTTTGGTCAGTTGGGGTCACCTGTCCTGGTTGTGTCTCCTCCCAACCTCCCAGGCACCCCCAGTCCCTTCCCCAGCATGGTAGCACAAAAAGCAGAAAACGCCTTGGCTCTGCTAAGCAATAAAAAAACATCTCTATATTATCAGCCCCATGTTCAGCACAAATCCAAAACACAGACCTATACCAGCCACTGTGAAGAAAATTAACTCTTCCCCAGCCAAAAGCAGCACAGGCTGTAAATCATTACACATACTTTCAGCTTAAGAGGAAAATATTTTCATGAAGTTACCGAACATTTTCTTTTGCTGTGTCCAAGGGGAAATTTGTACCAACAGTGGGTATCATGGAAAGAATACTCAGTGTCCAGTGGTAGCCTCTTACATGCACACAGTAGTCACCTTTCTTTGGGAATGCAAAGTATGCTGCAGAAAGCCTTTTCTCTTTCTCATTTAAAAAAAATAAGGTTGTTTTGCAGATGAGTTGATCTCATTATAGCAGTTTTTAATTTAAAATTTGAAAAATTTTTTTAAGTAATCCAATATAGTGTTTAGGATTACAAGCATTTTTATAGGATTTTGTAAAAAGCAAGATGTTTAGTATTGCGTTGTTTGTAAGACTTGATGCAGAGTTAGTTCTGTCTCCACTTACCTTAGTAAGATGAGGGTAACATTAAGAATTTTGATTAGTGTGTATCCAGGAGTAGGTTGTCAGCACTGGTAACATTAGTAGGAGACTGATAGTCTTGCAGAGACTGACAGAACTTGTATGATTTGCTAAGTGCCCAAAGCCATTCAAGGTTGGGTATGGTGGAGAGGTGCTGTTTAAGATGTAGGGTGGTAAGTTTCAAGCAAGAATAGACTGGTTATTAATTTAACTGGCTACTGGTTTAAATTATCAACAGTGCTGTTTTTGGGGAATGCTATGACGCAGAATGAAACTTGTGCCATTTCTGGAGGGTTCAGTAGAGGTGAAAGAAGGTCCTGTTTGCTAGAAAATGGTGAATGAATAGCTGTAAGATGCTATTAGTCAGATCCTTGTGGGGTCCTTCCAACTCTGAATATTCTGTGAAACCATTTCTTTCTTTCTGTGAAGTTTGTGAGACAGGAGACTGAGAATGCACATAGACAAGCAATGAAGCCAAATCAAAATTCTTACTCCTAAATAGGGAGGGAGAACACCTGTCTGGTTGCGTGTTCCTGCCCTCCCTGCTTAAAGTGTCTGTCATGCTTGGTTGGTCCCTGTTGCAAACTGATTCCTCTTGGTTATCCGGCAAAAATCTGAATCTTTTCTGCTGCTTTAGTTGGTAGCAGAGAGGTCAGCTGGCTGATCAGGGATTCAGATGGTGAAAGAGAGAGGGATGGAGTGTGCAGCTGGGAGCAGGCAGGAGAGGAGGCAGAACTGAGCAGAGGATGCCAGCTCTTCTGGCTCAGCAGGCCGCGAGGTCAGTGTAAACAGTCCTGTGTAATCCAAGCTGACTATGCAGGAGCATGCTGTGCTGCAGCACTCAATACACCATACACATCTCAGTCAAGAGTCTGAAAAGTGCCTGTTGTAGGAACAAAATAATATCTAGAGCAAGTACAGGGCATGCATAGTGTTTTAAAAGCACTAATTTGGCTGAAAGCCTTCAATTAAGTTGAATTGCTACACTCATTAAGCATCAGTCACTGCTAGCTTTAAATTGCCTCTCAGGGAGAGATTCTAATTAGGTGGATTTCTTGATTAATTACAGGTTGGTTAAATAGCAATGCCTGATTAAGAATCTATAAATGTAGACAGTTGTATGTACTGCTTGTTTAAAGTGAAACAATCCCCAGGATGAACTGAGCGCTGAAGTCATATCTGAAATCAGCCATAGAGCTGAAATCTGGGGCACTTTGGGAATGGTTCAGATGAAAGTTGTTAGTGAGAAAGACTGTTTTAAATGTTCTGCTACTCAAGACACTGGATTTGAAAAGACAAAAAGTCTGTAGACTGATTTATAAAATTCAGTTGCTTTAGCTAGTATCTGTTATCTAACTCTGTATTTACATCTAGAAATTTGAAGTTAAATGTTCTAAGCAAATATTCATGTCTAGTAGATTTTGAGAATATTTATCTAAATGCAGTAGTCCATGATTGGTGAGTACTAACTGCCTTGTATATACTGTCTTGCAGCTAAGTGATGAGGAGGTAAAGATTTAATATTTTGTTGAAATATTTCCATACTGTAGGGTATATGGTTTTCTGATAGATATTTAATACTTAGCTGGTTTCTGGTATTACTTTCTCCCAATGCATGTTAGTTGAAGAACTACAATGTTAGGACCAATAAATTCAGAAAAAATCTCTTTTACATGGTATGATTTGTTTCCGTTCTTTTATTATATTGCCTTATTTAAAGAAATATGAAAATAGTTATGCAGAACAGTTGCTGTAAGAGCTTTCTGGGTGTGATAGCATAGTTCTGAAACTAACTGACTTGCATGCCTTCACATTATTTGCATGTTGCTTTTGACTTTCTTCTGAGGCTGCCAGTTATCAATAAACATTTGCTACTTTTGTTTTAGAAAGAACTCCCCCCCAAAAATTCATAATTGTTGTGGTTGAAAAAATTAATAACATCAAAGGAATTTAAAAAATAAAATAATGATATTGCAAGGAAATGTTTATTGGAAAAAGTCTCAGTGTGTATTTGATTTTAGTTTTTACTGATTATGAGCTATTTCAATCTTGGGGTGGAGGGGCGGGATTTCAGAACTTTTCCTATGCATAATATGAGAATACTGTCACTGTAGAAAATTAGCAGCTGTAGATAAACTGTTCTACAGACAGCTGTGGAAATGTTCTTTTTTCTGGGCATTAACTAGATTCATATACTTCCTGAAACCTGTGATAAGGTTGTTTTTTGTAAATCTGTGATAAGCTTCCTAGATTTCCTTGTAGTATCGGATTCCCAGTAGATCACTGGAAGGAAAAAATACAGTTACTAGAAATTTGAACAGCTATTTGGGATCCAACAAAGTGTTTAACCCAACGTAAATGGAGGTTCAGAATATTTTCTGGTAATAAGGTAACTGTTTTGTTTTGGTTTTTTTCCTCTCCCTTTTTCTCTTACTTCTTTTTTTTTCCTTCAGCCAAATAGATTGAAGGAGTTTGGCTTCACAGCAAGAGCTTCTGAAGAGAAAGTACCACCTGAAAGGCCCAGGGTGGCTTTCCAAACTCCAATGCCTGCCTGTTCAGCCTCTCCAGTGAATGAAGACTCTCAGAGTGATAAAGACTTTCAGAGGGCTATAGTCAGCAGTCTTGGGGAAATGGCAGCTCCCAGGTGCTTCACCATCATGTTCATTTTGCATGTTAAATAAGATTGTTGTTTAGCATGTTATTACTGCTGAGGTAGAGCTCAGTGGTGCTGTTGATCTTTCTCCAAGGAACTGATGAAGGTAGAAGTAATATTTTGACAATTAACAGAAAACTAACTGTTTTGCACTGGAATAAACTTGTAATGTCAATTTCTTCAAGTTTATTTGAAAAAATCCATGGAGGCTGGATTATCTCAGAAGACAGCTCTTTCATAGTGGATGTTTGTGTAGGATAAGGATTGGGCTGCAGAAATTATGTCCATGCCTGTAATATTGAATCATGTTGTGAGGGTGCTTGGGCACATGCCCGGCAGAGTCCATGTTTTCAGAGGGCTGGTATGGCATGAGTTTGGCTTCTGCTAATTAAGCAATCTCCCAGGGCTGAGCTCAGGAATGCACTGTAGGCAAGGACAGCTTCCACTAGATGCTGTGATTGTGACTGAACTCTTCAGGGAGAGAAGGAGCTTCAGGCATGTGGCTGAAGCTGTGCTGTGCTGCCCACCCTTTGACCAGGTCTTGCCTTGTTTTCTTTACTGATATAGCCAGGAAGTACCATTAACTGAGCCAGTTAATGAAAGCGTTCTTGTTTTATGTTCTTTAGATCTCTGGAATAGTCTGGGTTCACGTACTACTCCCTCAGGGAAGGTTAATTCCCTACTGAGACTTATTGCATCTTGTTCCTGCATGGCACTAATGAGAGGGCTTCAGCTGAACTATATCTAGAATTTTTCCATAATGAATTACCTTTCTATCCCCATCCCCACTCCATTCTCTTTCCCTCCCTCTCTTTCTCTCCTCCCCTCACTTCTTTTGATGCTATCTTTTCAGTTGTATAACAAACCAAGGAATTGTGTCCCTTTATTTTTTAAGGCTTGCTCCATTGCCACCACCTCCACCACCAGTTTTGACAGAGAACTATAAAACACCTTATGATGATGCTTATTACTTCTATGGGGCCAGGAATCCTTTGGATCCTGCTCTTGCATATTGTAAGTTGATGATTTTAGTTGAATTGGTTGTTAGAGTGATTCGTATGACTGCTTTTAATGATGAATAATGTAGAGCTTGTAACAGCAAATTAAACCCATTTTTAGATGTGTATTGAATGAAAAGGGCTTTTTTTCAATACTGTTTTTGAATAAAGTAATTTTCTCCAGCAACAAAAGGGGCTGTGTCTTTCAGAAATCTTATTCATCATTTGGGCAAGGTCTAGTCTCAGATTCTTTGCTGTTACTCCTCCCAGATAATTTTCTTTATAATTTTGATAATTAAAACATTATTTCCTAAAATTGCTTAAATCATAATTAATTACATGTTTAGGTGTTGTTACAATTTCAGATAGAATTGTAAATATTTTAAAGATATTTATTAATATATTAAATTTATTACAATCATGTATGATCTACCTTTATATTTTAAGAACTCCTTTTTTGTCTATCCTTTGCTACATGATGATTTCATGATTGAAACAATTGTGATATGTGTAGGAAGGGACTGGATTATGTTGTGTTAGTTTTTCTCTTTTTTTCTTCTTTTTTCTTTTTTAGAGAAAAAAACAAATACTTTAAAAATTTTTTGTGCTACCTTCATTGAAAAGGTAAAAAAAGGAGAAAAAAACTTAGAAAAATAACTCTTTTACTAGTTGATTTGACTTACATTTAGAAAGAATGAGGACAAGTGTCACCATTAAGCGAGTAATTTAATTTTAGAATATTTTAATGAAGTAATTTGTAAAATTTAAAAAGGTTTAGTTGAATTTAAGAAATAGATTTGTGCCTTGGCATTGTGTTTCTTGCTTTAGAGGGCATTAAGGATTAGTTAAGTTTATTATACAAGCTGAGAGTTCAGTTTGTTCAGCACTCACAGAGTTTGAGCAGTGAACTCTGTTCTTTTAAATAATGACAAGTATTTATATCTGACCATTCAAAATTTAAAATAGGGGTTTTTTTTCACTGTGCAGATGGTACAGGTATGATGGGAATGCAGCCCACACCTAATCTGGATCCTACTTTAGGCCAAGCCCCAGTAGAGCAGTCTGTGTAAGTATTATCTATATTCATATTCTTTGTGTGTATTTACCTGTATTGATATATTTCTTGTGTTGGTAATATTTTGCTGAGAACAGATATACCTTTAAAATAAAATGTGTTAAAGACAACTCTTCAAACTTCTAATTAAGGATTTCTGTCTAGACAATAAAAGAGTAATTCAGTGAACTGCTAATTTCATATGGATTTAAGAAGATGTTTGGGATTATAAACTGCCAGGCTGTGGGAAACAACAGCTCTTAAATACTTCAGGAAGGGATTTTTTTTTTTTAATTACCTGCTCTGGACCCTGTGATGTTTTCCTTTTATATGTGTGATTTTTCAATTTAGAAGTAACATTGGACAGAGGAATACAAGAGACAGACAAAGAAACATAGGAGTGTTTTCTGAAGAAAAAACAAAGCCTTCCAAAGAGGCAACATTATCTTATCAACAAGAATTACAGCAGCAGGTACTGAGTGATAAAGTTTCTGACTCTTTATTCTTCTATTTTTTGACATATAATGGTTGTAACTGTAGTACTTTTTAAGACAATCTTATTTAGCTTACAAGTAAGAAGCTTTCTAAACTCTCCTTCCTTTCATGACTTCCTTCCTCTGACCCTGCTTTAGCTCATTTTAGCTCTTCAGGTGGACAGTAAGCTCTTCATATTTTTTGTCAGAGGCACAGAGAATGTTAAGAATGTTACAGCAAACTGATTAGTCCTAGGCATGTAGCTTTATATAATTATTTTCATGAGGATAAGCACCTGCATCTTAAAAGCAATGGTTTGTATTTCTCTGATATTCCATAATTGCTACAATTCTTAGGAACAGGCTAATTTCAATAAGTTCTTCATGATGACTTAGACACTAATTCAAAGGCTTCCCTCATGTTTATTTCCAGTGTGTTTGTAGGTGGTATCTTACTTCTTTTTAGCTTCTTTTTTGATAGACTAGACAAATTTTTTGAGTCTCCTGTTCCAGTAGATGTCCGAGTTCTGCCATCATTTTAGTGGCCTTTTGCTGCTGCACCTTGTGCGAGTTTATAGTTATAAAATGTATTTAACCATGCTGGGACATGTTATTTCAGAAGAAATTTTGCTAGAACACAGTTCAGTGGCACTTTAACATTTTCTTATCTTATTCTTTATGTATTTCTTCAGTAGAGGTAAATAATTGCTATAAAAATATTGTAGTTCTAATTATGATTGTGCTTAAGGATAAAGGAGAGGCTGCCAACCAAGGTCAAATAAAGAATAAAATAAACATTTAGGAATAGTGTCAGATGCTGTACATATGGTTCTGTGAAGGCATGTTCTCACTATAGTCTTAAGTAAGATAAAAATCTCTCTGTATGAAAGACTACACAATTTTGACATAGAGATTTAATAAACGTGGCATGATACAGTCTTTCAAAGTTATTATGGCTCAAAGCAAACAGAGGGTATTCTTTTTTTTCCTATAGACAAACCTGACTGATGATTTTTGTAAACAGTTGAAGGGGCTAGATGGGTCTTTGTTGACTCATATATCTTACAAAACTGTGATTGTAAAGGGAAATTATAGAATCATAGAGTGGCCTAGGTTGGAAGGGAGCTTAAAAATCATCTAGTTCCAACCCCTCTGCTATGGACACCTTCCACTGGATCAGGCTGTGTGAAGCCCCATCCAGCCTGGCCTTGAACACTTCCAGGGATGGGGCATCCACAACTTCTCAACAGAGCAACCTGTTCCAATGCCTCACCACCCTCACAGTGTTTTATCTAATGAGATTTATCTTATGAAAAGTTTAATGCACATGAGGAATAAACTTAAGAAAAATACAGTAATATATTTCAATTACATAAATAGTGTTTTAAAAGCTTTGAGTAGAAAATGGACTTTTTAACAGCTGTTCACTTTATAAATGCTACAGTTATTAGGAGACTTGGTTATATAAATGATTTTGAAGAAAAAGAAGAACAAAACATATGAACATTCCTGTGTTATATACATAGATCATAGTGTATTACTGCAGAAAACTATTGTATGAATGATTATAGAATTGTGTAACATCCTGTTAAGGCATTTATTATTAGGAGTCATCTCCAGTCTAAGTTTTGGTTAAACAAAATATACCAGATTGAGAGAAGCAAGTGCAGTAATACTGTAGAATTTCACCTCTTTACCAGGCAGTATAAACATCTGTATCAAAGATCCAAAGATATGGAACTTTTGATCTAGTGCAAATGTCAGATGTGAACATTTCTGGATGTTTCTCTGATTATGCACAACTGGATGTGCATGTTTTGACAACAGAATTCCATGTACTGTCTGCAGTACAGACAGTGAACTGTTTGGATTTTCTGGATGTAGATGAGGGAAATGGATAATGAGAGCATTCAGTTTGCTCAGTTCACTTTTTATTAAACTTAAAGTGATATTATTGTGGAACTAACTTTTGTTGGTTTGCTTTTAGATAAGAGAGAGAGAAGAGCGACGCAGACAAGAGCGAGAGGAGAAAGAGAAGTTAGAAGCAGAAATGAGGAGTTACAATCCCTGGGGAAGAGGTGGTGGTGGTGCTCCTCTCAGAGATGCAGAAGGAAATCTAATAAGTATGTTTGTAAAAATTATGGGTTGTCTTTTCAAGGCTGATGTTTTCTTGCACTCGTAAGGGCTCTATTCAGCTATATTATTCCTTGTTTTGTAACATTGGTAGCCCTTGACAAATAAGACTTATTTGTTTCGAGGAGAGGAGTTATTATTTTGATTTCTGTAGAATCATTCAAAGAGTACAATCTGAACAAAATGGGAAACACAGGATATATCAACTATAAGTGAAGACACAATGCAGTTGTAAAGGGAGAAGGAGGAAAACAAGCTGTCAGAATCACCTGCAATACAAATATGCTAAAGTCTGTTGTGAAGACTTATTTAAACATGTCCTGGGAACAGGTTTTTAATTTTTTTTTCTTTTTAAAAATGATTTCTAGGCTTAGAAATCTCTACTTGTCATATGAAAATTGGAAGCATGTTTATATAAATATGCAAACCTAAGTGGAATAATTTAATTTCCCAAAGTAACACGGCTGGTAAATGGCTATATAAAGAGCACTCAGCAGTAATGTTTTTTAAGGCTTACTTTTTTCCAAGTGCTGTTTTATACAAGATGGGAGTAGTGAGCTGGAAGATAGCTATGATCCAGGTTGTTCATCTACCCTTCCAGTAAATCATGAACTATTTACTGAATAACAGTTTATATATAAAAGTAATTTGTTTTAGTTATATGACACCTGAGCAACATATGTCAAAATTAATAGTATATTTTGAGAGTAGTGAGTCAAGTTTAAATGCTTTTTAAAGATTTTGTGGCCAAATTACAAGTTGAGACGCTTATATTAAGGATCCAAACTTATGTTTATTCTCAGGGCAGACAGAGGTGTTCATATTGCCTGACTTCAGGCACTGCATTTACGTGTTTGGCTTCTTCCTCTAGGCTTTAACAATGGTTTGACTGGAAATGTAAAGGTCTCATACTGGCCTGAGCTCTGCATGTAACTGCTGAGAAGTTTATCTCTGTCTATAAATGAAGAAGCTTCTTACCCTGTTTTCCTGAATTACATATGTAAAATACTTTTCCCACCACAGCTTGGCAGCATGATGGATAAGCTGTGAGTCAGGTGTGGTGAAACAGAACATGCTTTCTGACATCTCTTTTTTATGTGGTGTGACTCGTCTTTTTATCCTCTTAAAAATGCCTGTAAATAGCTTTTGAGACTCTGATATATGCAAAGGCTGCTTTACAGAGAGGCATGGAATTTAAAGTTCTTGGAATCTGTGTGCCTAAATGACTACAGTAATTCATAATTATCAGAAACATTATTTCAAAAGGTAATCTGAAAACTTTGCAGTACTTTTTGTTTTGAAATGAGCCTTTTAAGTGTAGTATGGTAACACTTCAAAATGAGGTGAAATTAGCATCTTTGATCAGACACCATGTAAATTTTGATGCAAATGTTGGATAATGTTGCTTTGCTTACATATAGAAATCTGCACCTGGATTATTACTGAAGACATGAAAAGCAAAATATGCTTCAGTGCTTTAATTGCACTTATTGCCCTCAATAGTAATTAAAGAGAGATTCAGCACTTAAAGTATCAATACTAAACTCAAAACTATTTTACAGCTTTAAGGAGACAGAAGAAAGGGGGGTTTCTAAAGATGTACTTGTCAACACAGACTTGTCAGTCAATTTTGAGTTCTTTATCTTTCCATTTAATAGCATTTTGAGGCAGGGGAGAAGGGAGGGAGGTTGTGAAGAATCATTCCTGGCAAAAGAAAAGCAACAAAATAAATCTTTTAATCTGTTAATTTATAGTACCTAATGATTAGTATTTCACCCTTAGCCTCTATATTCTTGTCTTTGCCTGAATTTTTTGTTCCCACGGCTGATATGCCCAGGATAAGTGGAATCTGATCAAAACCTCCTGTATTTTGGAGAATCTACAGAAAACATACCTTTATGAGACTAAAATACTATAAACAGTTATTTCCCCTTTCCTTTAGCGGACTTGAATATCATGCACAAGCGAAATGAAGAGGCATATCATAATCCAGAGGCAAGACTATATGAAGATAAAAGGGCTATTGTTGACCTAAGTTTGGCCTCCTCAAGACCTGAGAACTCAGAAGCATCTACAAATAAAATAGCAGGTTTTTAAGAATACTGTATTATGCCTCTAATTACCCATAAGTTTTAGTGATCAAAATTCCGTAGTTCTTGACCTCTTTCTTGTAGTCCTGTGATAGTGTTAGTGCTCTCTACCTGTGAAGTGAGTATCATGCTTCTTTCCCAAATTTCTTCATTGCTGTCACTGTGTCCTCTTAAAATATTACCTGTCTTGTTAGTAATGATAACTAAAGCTGTTTTAGCCCTGAAGAGTCAGGATCAGTGTATTAGTTTTCCAGATCTGGTGTTTTCTAATCAAATCTTCATACATCTTTGTCTTATTTTTAAATGACACAGTAAAATACAGCTGTGTAGTAGGTGAGAATATGGAGTAAAAGGAGATGGAAGGTCTTCAGGTGTATGATGTTAGAGGTTAAGGTGAAATTGATACAGTAACTTTCTGTACACTGCCCTGTTAAAGAGGAATTTGCAGGATAGTAGCTGATAGCAAGCATTTTCCTTGATGTTTTCCATAGTAACTTCTCTGTCTTGTACCCATGCCTTCTAAATGGTATATAAAATTTATTCTGCTTTTTTATATGGAAGTGACTCCATCATGAAAGCCACATGTAAATTTAGTTATATTTTGGGAGACTTCAAGCACTGCTTCCATGTAAGGAAAAATAATCTCAAAGTGTACTCCTTGGCATGCAAACACATACTCCTAAGGCTAGGCTGTAGCAGTAAACATGTGCATTCCTATGGGAATACTTGTATGTGTTATTTATGCTTTCATCTGACTTGGGTGTTACCATATAGGGAAATGTAATGTTCATCCTGGAGCTACTGCTCTTGCACATCCTTGAGGCACTGGCCTTCGGAGCAGACATGATATAAGTGAAGAACATGCTGCATGAGCTAGAAAGTTAACACAGCTTACTCTTCTTTTCCTTTACTTCCTTTCTTTTTCCTCTGCTTCTTGTAATGATTCTGTTCTGCAAAACCTGCTCTGTGTGGCATCTGAATTAATCCTCCTATCTAGGTCTTTGGGGACTGTATGGTTATATTATATATATGGTTATTGTGGTCGTAACTCAGGGCTAAAGGAGACTGACACTTCAAACTTCATAGTACAGAAAGCACTTTATACTGGCAGAATTCAGTTTTCTGACTGCTTAGAATTTTATTTGCCAGTCTGGGGCTTTGCTTTTTGTAGCATCCTTTGCAATTTTGTGTAAATATTTGTTCTGTTAGGATGCTCTGTTTTTAAGGAGTGAATAAACCTAAGGAACAGAACTGTACGTTCTAAGTCAGAGGAATTGCAAGCAGTAAAGTTATGAGGTATAAAGTATTTGCTATTCTAATTAACTTGCAAGTAATGTTCTTAGATATTAAGCTGCAGATTGGACAGTAGAATAGGTGACTGCAATAGGTGTTATTCTGTAGAAATACAGCTCTCTTGGATGGTATTAAGCAGTTAAAACCTGGCAATTATTCCAGGCAGACAATGTAAGAACTTTTAAGCCCAGCTATAGCCTTGAGTTACGGCTGTCATAAGCTTCCTTTTGAAACAAGTGTCTCAAATTTCCCCTTCCTCACTCTGGCTTGCTGTCTTAAGTTTTGTTTGATTTTTATCTGTAACCTTTCCCTTCCCTCAGGTGTTACCTTTGCACAGTCCTCTCCTTTTGCTCGAGGTAATGTGTTTGGTGAGCCTCCATCTCCAGAGCAGCTTAAGCGACAGGAATCCTACAAGAACTTCCTCCGTCTACAGGTGAATGCTCGTGCCAGATATCATCTGGTGAAATAACTTGTAAAAAAAGGGTTTACAATCAGAGTAAATCGTCACTGCCAACCAAAGACCTTACTTGTGCTATCATAGCCAATTCTGTACACAAGAGGTGTACTAAAAGCTACATACCATTGAGTTTCTTGGATTTTGCTTACATAATAGCATCACTTATTACAAGCATTTCTTAATAGTTGGCTTCTTTAATCTAGGCTCTATCTTTTTTTTCTTTTTTGAAGTACAGCCCTCTAAATACAGTATTGAGTTCTAAAACTGTGCATGCAGTACAGGTTTGCATACATAAAAGACTACAGAAACAAAGGTGTTTGCCCTTGGAAGTCTGCATGATAAAAATGCATGTTCATCAAAATGAAATGGTGATCAGTCATAGTGTAGTTATTTATTGATGGGTATATAGAACCTGATTGTTCTTCAACCAGTTTATGTCTTCTGGCCATAATACTTCACATTTAATCTTATGTTGCACGAATTAAATATCAATGTAACTAAATACCATTATCAAGGAAATCATAGCTAATTTAAGAGACTACTAAAGTCATACAGTAGTTTGATGTGGATCTCTTTAAAAGAAAAGATCATGCATAGCGCTGTCAAAAAGACTAAAGAATGGGCAGAGCTTTTGCTTCAGCACTTCTTCTAATAATACTGTAATTGTGGAATGGAAAAAGATAATTCCCATATCTTTTTGGTTTTCCATCTTCCATTATTTAATCAGTGAATAAAAGTGTTCCTCTAGCACATCTGGAATAGAGGAAGTGTTAGGAAATATTCTGGTTTTATTAGTAGTGTCTATAAGAAGTTTTCCTGTTGGAGGGTGGCTTCAATGACCAAAACAAAATAGTAACATAGAATCTCGTTTTAAAGGAATTCTAAAGCTGAAATGTAGAACAGACTCTAGAATTCTTTTGGATGCACCATACAGCTTTTGATTTTGTGAGTAGGTACTGCCAAAATCATGGTGGTAAAATGTTGTTTTTGTAAATGTAGCCAGATTATTGCTGGCTATTGACAGCTGAATACGTCTTTGTTTTATTTTTAAGATTGAAGAAAAGAGACGTAGGGAAGAAGCAGAGCGAGAAAAACTTAGAATGGAAGAAGAAAAAGAGGAAAAACGACTCGCAGAGCAGAGGATGAGAATTCAAAAAGCATATGAAGAGGAATTAGAGGAGAGAAGGAGGAAAGATGAGGAGGTGTAGTATTTTGATACTCTGACTTATTTGCATCCTAAACTAACCCTTTGTAATATTTGTTGTGTAGAAGGTAAGCTGAGAAGTGTCCTGTGAATTGGCCTTTACTTTTAAATGGGTGTACATTAGGCAGAAGAGAGGTAGAAGATTGTCAGCATTAACTAGCACATTCTTCTCACTCTTTATGATCTACAAACTTGAAGCACTGTTAATTCTTTCAAGAAAAAGTTTGCAGTTTTGTTAATGACAATGGTGCTCTCCTTTCCCAAAAAAATTGGTGATGAGGCCAATAAAAGGCTTTGTCAAATTCGTGAATTGAAAAAATATCACCCCAGTTTTTGTCTTAAATCTAGCTCTCATGGAATTATTTGTAAAATGTAACTATATAGGAATATTTTGTAAAGCCTTTTTTTGAATTGGGAAGGAGGTATCTTTGAGATAAGAATACTGCTTGTCTTGGAAGAATGCCAAGCAAATCTAGTGAATGCTTTTCAAACCTTAATCAATACCCATGGATGTAATTCAAACCCCAAAGTTTTATTTCTTGGGTTTGCATCTTAAAATAAATTTGCATAATTTAGAATATAATAAATAACTGTAGAAAGACGACACAAGACCATCAGAAAAGGAGTCTTTCAGTACCCTGTGGGATTATGAAAGATCAGTTTAGGATACAGGACTTGAGAATTTCTAAGATGGAACATGTAGCTCATATTCTAAATTCTCCTTCCTTAGTATGAGCAAATTACTTGGATGAGCCTTGTCTTCTGGATACTAAAGCTGGTCTAGCAGAGAATAGGGAGCTAGCTGGTGTCATTGCTATTCACAGTCACAAGACTAAAACTGAGACCAGATGATAATTTTCTCTGGGGTCTCGTGATAGTGTGGTGGATATCTGCAGTATGCTCTGATTGAATCTGAATTTTTGGAAATGACTCCTACAGTTGAGTCTTAGCTGATGGCAGATCTGGGGTCACTAACTGGTGTTTATAGAAGTTATTAGGAATTCTGTTTAATGATGTTAGCAAAGCTGGGGCTGCTGATATTTAATATTTGCATGAGATACATTTTAATTTGAATATTTGAAGTCAGACTAATGAAATATGCTTTTTTATTTCATACTAATCACTTTGATGTGTAATTGTAACTTCTCAAAGAATAAAGAAAGCAAAACTTTAGTAATTGAGTCTTTTTTTATGTATTATGTTACAGCGAAGATTGAAAAATCAAGAAGTAATTCAATTAGATGAAGAAAGAAAAAAAGAGGCAGAAAAACAAAGAAAAGAAAAAGAAGAAAAGCAAGAGGAACAACTTAGACAATATTTTGAGAAAGAAAAGATAGAAGAGGAAAAGAAGATGGTATGTTTAAGTGACTTTCTAAAATAACTTTTAAAAATAACTGGATTTTAAGGAAATCACATGATTTCATAGACCTCTACCTTCAGTGTTGTTCCCCTCTCAGTTTATCAAACTGCAGTATACTTAATGCACAGAGAACAGCGGATGGAAAAATCAGGCATACTGCAGTGGGAACTTACCCTGTTGATGAAATTTACATTAAAAATAGTAAAAGTAAGATTAATAATCTGCACTTGATAGTTGCTTTTTATATCTGCTGCGAAATAATGTAACCTGCATTTGCTGACATGTAAATACAAATAAAATTATTTATTAGAGGACTGGTAGGACTGTTCATTTTGAACAATGGTATTTTAGGTAATTTAATTATTCTCCTTTGACCTGGATGGTGTAAGAAGTCCAGCACATAGAATTCTGATGGACAAAATCTGAGTAAATTATAAAACCATCTCATAAAATTTCTACTAAATTTTTGTCATTTCTCTAAAATGGACAGATATAAAGGAAGTGTCTAGAAGAAAAAAATATGTAGCTGAAATATAAATTAAGAAAAAACCACCCTGCAGCATAGAAAAAAATTAAAATTACTATAGGTAGAAAACAAAAATCACATGAAATAATTTTTGCAATCATTTTATGCACTTAAGAATATTTTTTTCTGTCAAAGGGAAAACATTAACAAGACTTCCCCTGTCCAAAATAACAGTTTATTCAGAAGCTATAGAACGTAGTTTCTGTCTCGGTTTCCTCCCTGCAGTTGTCACGACAACCTTCACCCATCCTTCCTGCTCTTCAGAACAAATCAGTAAGAAAAGAAGAAAGGATTCCCTCTGCTGAGAGCCATCTGTCTTACTATGCACAAGTATGATTATTATAGCAAACTTCCACTGGTTTATTTAAGACAGTACAGTGACTGAAATCATGACAGATTTTTAAAGTTTGCCAGTTATTACTGGAATGCTATGAATAATGAGACAGTCTTTACATTAATCAGTCTTGTAGCTCCGAAATATAAGGTTAAATTTTATTTTAAGTATTGAAGAATTTTTTTGGTGGTGTGTTATTTTAATTTTTTTCTGAATGTGCATTTTCTGTAGGAATGAGTACCTCATTTTGGAGAGGACATACATTGTCCAGACCCTTACCTGGGGTCTAATGATCTCAAGATTTAGGATAAGAAAGTTTACATATAATCTAGCAGCACGTCATGTTCCCTCAGAGAAGAACTTAGCCCAGGCATGAAGTTTAATGTTGATTCATAGCTACTGACATTGTTATGTAATCTTTATGTTTTTGAAGGTACAAGAAGATCCTGATAAGCTTTGCTTTCTTCATCACAAATGAGTTACAGTAGTGGTTCTCAGACCACTCATTTCTTTTACTTGATAATCTTCTCTGGGTTTTTTTTGGCTTTATAAATAAACTTCTCCTAGAAGACAGTAGATTAAATAATTGTTTATGATATTTGAATCTCAGGCCACACTTCTGTCTTTTTATTGAAAAAGTGTGTGTGTGTTTGTTTGTTTGTTTGTTACTAACCTTCTGTCTGAACTCGGCTAAATACTTTATAGTGCAGTTTCAGAGAATATTTTATGTCATACTTTAAACCTTATTAAAACCATTGCTTTCTCTAAATGTGAAGAATGCTCTGGAGGTAGGTAAGTTTATTTCTTTAGCAGTACTTGGTATAGATCTCTGAATAGTGCATTATAGGTATTGTCATAGTGATTTGGATTATACATTTAAAGATCAGATTTAAAAAACCTTAGGCATTAACAACCTGTAAGGTTACTGTTCTGTCTTCCAATTGTTAATGTGAATTGGATGTAAAATAAGGAAATAAAATGTACTGTATTTTCTTCCTTTGACAAATTAACATTTCATATTCTTGACCACTAGGATCCTCCACAACCAAGAGCTCCTTCCCCACCTGTCCCTGCTAGAAGAAATCAGCTGCGTTCATTAGGTGGGTATTTGTCTTCACTGCAAGCTCACTTTCTATCACAACAAAACCGTTCTCAGTCACAGCTCCTTTTCCCACCTGGAAAAGAATAGTCCTTTAAAGTTTGCATTTCTGTCTAGTGTTTTCTCTCTCTTAGTACTATCAATGTGTTAGCATGGTATGTCTGAAGGTTTAAGACAAAATAAAAATGCATTTATTGTGTGTCGTCAGGAAATATATTTTTGTAAAAACGCTGATAATGGAATAGTCTGCATGGGAAGTGCTGAATCTCTCGGAACAGTGGTACCACTGTGACCAGAATACTGCAAAATGGGAGAGTTTTGGTTTGGCTGAGTAAGGGATTAGACCAACAGAGTGTAGAGCATTGCTGTCCTAACTCTTAAATTCAACGTAATTTTGTTAGTCTGCCTAATCCTCTCCTCATTCCTCTTAACTTTCACTGGTAGTTCTAAAATTCAAATGTGCTGGAAGGATCTCCTTTGCTTTTTTTATACTAGTTATCCTAGCAATATGTGGGTGGAAAGCAGTATTTTTTCTGCTGATACTTTTTTTACAAGTATATAAGAAACAACACATGGAATGTAGCAGTAAATGATGTCCTACAAATGCTAGCCTGCAGCAGAAAGTATCTGAGGCCATTCTGGGGAGTTGTGGATTTTCCACTAAATGGAAGGCAGAGTGGTTCTTAATGCAGCCATTGCAAATTGACTGACTCAGACCATCTGTCACGAGAACTTAGCTTGCCTGCTAAGTTCTGGACACTGAAGTCTAAAAGTCAGTAAAATATCAAACTATATTATTTGGAAAATGAGGAATTTCTGAAACTGGTTTAACTTGTGGAGGAATGTTGTCCTGACTTAAAAACAGCACTGATCCAAAGTAGGTCTGAAAAATCAGTATAAGCATGTACTAAAAACTGGAGTTAGAACTCCTGACCACTTAACAGAGTCTGCATTAGGCAGGCACATATCTCACTTTTGAGTCAGGAAAAGAAAATGATGTTACATGCTTGCAGATACCACTTCAGTTCCTGTTATCTGAGGACTGTGGAGGCTTGCATATTTCAAAATAAGGCTATTTGCTGTCAACACCCACTCGTATTCCATAGCTTTTGCATTTTAAATATAGCAAAACATTTCCAGTGACATTTGTATGTTTTCTGCTGTTCAGGGGTTCTGGTCCTTGTGCTGTCTCAAAATATAAACTCTGATCTAATTTCTAGTGTATGAAATGTTGCAATTCTCGTGTTTGTACAATCCTTGTTTTAATTAACATTTCATTATATCTGTTTTTTCCCTTTATTTTTTATTTATATTTGTAAGTAGGCAGCAAAGTTGCTCTGACGCTCCTTATTTTTAAATTATTTGTGCTAAATTCCAGAGGAAAGGAAGAATGTGATAACTGAATTATCAGAGATGAGGAAACAGCTTCGTAGTGAAGAGAGGCGACTGCAGGAACAGTTGCTAAATGTGTCCAGTCATGATAATGTTCCAATTACACGGTAAGAATTTAATCTTCTGTTTTAAAAGCTAGATTTTTCACAGGGGCTTAGAGTTAGTGTGTATTAGTAGCTAGTATTAGTTGGCCAATATACATGAGTAGAATGAAAATATAAAGGCAGAACTTGTATATAATTTTTTTTCATTTTTTTTAATGTGTTTGGCTTTTTTCCAAGACTCTTTTTTGAGCTGAGCCAGAAGCTAAAATTTATTGTAAGAATGGCTGTACTGGTGAGATAGGAAGTTGCAATGCTCTGTCTTGAAGAGTGCTCTAAAACAGATGTCTAAAGCAAAATTTTACCTCATTACCTTTTTTCCTAGGGCATAATTTGTGCCTGTAAACTGCAGTACTACTGCTGCTGAATGTACTTATGAATACTGTACTGTTGTGGAAGTACTTTCTTTCTTACTGAAAAGTCATATTCTCTTTATTTAACAAATTTGGTTTGCTTCCAAAACGTATTAGTTAATCATACCAATTAGCTGGAAAAGACTCATTTAATTACCAGTCTTAGTTCCACTCTGTTAAGCATGAGGAGTTTTTTTATTTTAAGTAGGTTATCTCGTTTTATAACACAATATGCAGTGTCATTACTTTCCAATTTATTTTCCTGTTTTGTTAGCTTTATTAAAAGAGAAAAGATCTGAACTTCATGAATATTATATTTCCATCCAACTCATTAATATTATGGTGTTAAATGGTGTTCTGCTTGTTTTACAAACTTTTCAAGCAGGAGGAGAGAGAAGAATCCAAGGGACATATTTGAGATGGCTAGGCTTCGTCTGCAGGCTCCAGTTCGGCGACCTTCGTTAAAGGAGGCACAAGATCCTGTCAATATACAGAATATCTGGGAGTTTAATGAGCTTAAATACAAAGGCAGGTAGATCTTGTTACTGATAAAGAAGGGTAGGGAAACATCTGTCCTTTTCCTCCATCTCCCATTCCACACAGGATTTAAAGACAAAAATAAAAATCAGGCTCTTCATGAGGTACTGCCCATGCAACACACTTCGTGGACAGTATTTTGTGTATGTGTCTCTCTCTCTGAGGGGCTGTTCCTGCAGTTCCATGGAATTCTTGGCATCACAACTTGGAGCACTCACCTGTCTTCTAGTCCCTTCTACTTAAACTTCTTGTGCATTTGACATCATAGTGTTACTGAAAATAGACTGAATTGGGCTTTTTTACCCACCAACAAATTATGTTTCTGTGTAACTTTCTGTTTCTTCTTTATCAGAAAATATATATTTTTAATATAGTAATATTGTGAAATCATTGCTAAGTGGCTCATCCTCTTGGTCTTTGTCACTATTATTTTTAATGCCTTTTTATGACTTGGTAGCTATTTCTTTAAAAATGCTTTTCTGAAATGTTAATTTAGGGAAAAATTGTAAATTTCGTATCTTTGCTCTAGATCCTGAAACACGTATGGGCTTGAGGCACATGTATCCTGATCCTCCAAGAGATGACCAGAGTCTAGAGATTCAACAGCAGGCACTGTTGAGGGAGCAACAGAAGAAACTTGACAGAATGAGAATGAGGAGAGAAACAGAAGGTAAGGAATGAATGCTCCAAGGTAAACAAAAATCTTTTAAATTATGTGTTTTGTATTTGATAAGAATTAAAACCCACTAGCTCTAGTTTTACTTCTTTCAAGTGCACTGTCAGCACTGCAGTACGAAACAGTAAAACACCATGTCGTGGGTTTACCCAGGAAGGGTCAGTCTTTCAAGTGACTTATAGTGCAGGAAGTAGTGCACCTTGCTTCCTGAGAAACAGAGCCAGTGACCAGCTAGTTTTGAGTATTGATAAGTGTATAATCCAATTAAAAGTTGTTCCGCCTCCAGGGAAAAAACCATATTTAAGAGAGATACACCTGAAAAAAACCCCTCTTTTCCTGTCCTGTTGCTGCCAGAGAAGCAAGTCCTGTGCTTCTCTCTCTGGTAAGGCTGGGCCCTTGCCCTTTCCCCCCTCCCTCCCCTCCTCAGAGCGGGGAGGGGGGGGAGGTTTGGAAGGGAGTTTGCAGCAGCAATGCAGCTGAACGTGGTGGAGGACCCGGCCTGAAATCTCCGGCTGCTGGGCAAAACATTTTAACTACAGCAGACAGAACCGGGCCGGCTCCCTCCGGGCCGGGTCAACTTCGCAGAGCCCGGCCCTTGCTCTGGGCCGGGCAAAAGCCGAGCCGGCTCCCCCCAGGTGGCTGCCCCCAGGCCGGGTCAGCTTCGCAGAGCGAGGCTATTGAGACTCTT
>VZTJ01002731.1:102368-138818 GCA_013397795.1 Orthonyx spaldingii | reverse complement strand
AAAGCTACTGGTGTGGGAGGGATGTTCCACAACAAGCAAAAATCTTTTCTCCTGGGCGGCTGCTAATTGTGAAGCTAAAAACCATAAAAACTGTATTTCTTGTAGAAAAGTCAACATAATAAAGCAGGAAAAAACTCCTCTCCCTAAATGACTAAAGAAAAACTAATTTAGAAGTAGTAAACTAACTAAAAGTCAAAGTGTTGTTTTTTTGTATTGTCATTAAAAAATGGAGAGGTGGGAAGAGCAAAAGTGTTCTAACAGTTTTGTTCTAGTTCTTAAGTTTTTTCCTTCCTTTTAAGTCTGTTAATAAACTTTCTTTATACTCTTTAAAGTTTGAGCCTGCTTTACCTACTCCTAATCCTTATCTCACAGCAAAATTAAATAAAATCTGGTAAGTGTGCTGGCGTTTAGCCAAAAAACTCAAATGAACGAACTCAAACCACTACACACCAGAACACTGAAAGTCTATCGTAATGTAAACGTAAAAAGATTGAGTGTTTGGGGGAGCTTTTGTGGATTTGTACTTAGTTTTGGTGTTTTTTTAATTACTTTTGACTGATTCTCTTTGGTTCCCTGAAAGTAATTTAACTAGTGCCTCATACTTAAGAGAAATTTAAGAGAAAAGTAGTTTTATTACTGTTTCTGGGAGAAAACTACAGAACAGTGAAACCCTTTTGCTGAATGGTGATAAAAATGTTAGCAGGTAAGTTCCATGGAGCAATTCTTGAGTTCTCATGGAGGAAGTAGAATGGCTTTGAACTGTGAATTCATTAAAATGCAGCCAGTGTATCTTCACCTTGATGTCCTTTTAATGGATGAAATTTCTTTTATTTCTATGATCTTGGATTGATCTATTTCAAAGTTTCAGAAACCTATATTCATAAAAAGCCTTTGCTTTAGAAACCACTTGTGAGATATCATAACTGCTTTGAGGCTCCAGAAGGAAAATGTTGCTTGTATTGCTTAATAGAGATGATCCTAAGATAGTGAAACATTAACATCCTAATAAGGTAAAATATTTTAGCTGCATATTGCAGAAGCAGTGAAAATTAAATGTATTATCCCTTTTTTTGAATACTACAATTAATTCTAAACATAAGGTTTATTCAGATATCTTTTACAGTCATGAAAGAGCCATATCTCCAGTTGTTTTAGATTATATTTAAAATTATAATGAGAGTTGCTTAAACCTATACAAATTAACTCAGTTTTGAGAGAAAGATACAGATTTCTTAGAAAAGTGTTTGCCTCTGTAATTCAGACTGGCCTATCTAAATTTTGGAAGAGAAAGTAACTTTATTTCTGTGGTGGCTTAGCCTTTGCTGGCAGCCAGACTCTTACCCAGCTGCTCTTCTGCTTATGTCCCCTCACTCCTGCCCTTTGCTGAAACGGGAAGAATAAAGATTGTTGGCCAAGGTGCAGATGGAGAAATTGGTTACCAATTGCTCTTGTGGACAAAACAGACCTGGCTTAGGGAAAATTAACCTATTTACTATAAGCCTAAGTATTTGATTACTGACTTTGAGTAGCGGAAAATAAAAAGACAAGCATGGAGTCTGCACATGTTCTGCCCCTTTCCCATGCCCAATTTCTCTCCTTCATTCTCAGTGCCCCTGCTCCCCTTCCTTGGTACCACCTCAGGTACCAAGTTACTTCTGTGATGCAATGAGTGATGTCAGGCTTGGGCAGGGGGGAATTACGGTCATTACAAGCAGTTTCTCTCTGCTGCTTCTGTCTTCTTGCACCTTTCGATCTGCTCTACAGCAGTGTCCTTCAGGGGCTGCAGGGGAATCTCTGCTCTGGCCCTTGAGCACCTCCTCCTCCTCCTCCTTCTTCTCTGGCCTTGGTGCCTCCAGGGCTGCTTCTCACAGGTTTGTCCTCACTCCCACTGCCACACTTCGATTTTCTTTTCCTCAGGTTTGTTTTCAGAGGCACCACAAGCTTTGCTGATAGGCCCTGCTGTGTCCTGCAGCAGCTCCATTGTGGCAGCAGCTGTCCCCAGCACAGGGTAGCCCCTGGCATCTTCTCACAGCCCCCCATTGCCACAGTCATCCACAGAATTACTCCTTAGACTTTATTATCCTTAGGTGAAAGCTGGGCATTAAATAAAACCAAGCACATATGGAAGGAAAATATTTACATTTTTGCATACTGCTTTGAAAAACCTGAATGCCTCAGCTTCTGGTCATTGGTGCTTTGAGGCTTGCTCCTGTTAGCTGTTGCCAGACCTGTATGTGAGTAAGATTAATAAAATTGATACCAGGATGTGAAGGGTGACAGTTATGTGTTTTGTTCAGTATCCTGTTGAGTGTTAAAGATGATTCCTGTTCTGCCTTGGACAGATGTGCTGGTGTTCAAGCAATGGTTGCCATATTGTTTATGGATAATAGAATATCACAGTTGTAAATTAGCATATGTATACCATGTTCTGTGTTAATTATATGGTTGTGAATACAATTTAATGTTTAAATGGAATGTATAGGGTTGTCTTCAGTCTTCCTCTTCACGAGATTAACTGAAACGGTGAAAAATAATTCACTGGCTTCACTGAGATCTCTCTGAGATCTCTCTGGGGCTTGCTTCTGGTTTTCTGCCATTAGAATATTTTTTAATAGACCAGTCTGAGAAAGTTTTCATTTAATGTTTTCTGAAAAGAAACCTCCACTATCTAGAAAGCAAATTTGCCTTTTCCATTAATTTCAAGCACATGCACTCATTTAGACTTCTGCTAATGGATAATGTAGGCTTCTAGGATGATGTCCAAGGAAAGGCCTCTACAGGTAGCTTAGATTAGTTGGTAGACAGGCAGCTGATTTTTATAAGTGTTATCTACTGGTGCTTCTAGAGTATCCTTGAACAGCTTTTTCTCTCTCCTACTGCTTTACAACATCATTTAACTTTATAGTCTGTCACTGAGTACTGAGCAAGAGAATAAGTTGCCATCTCTCTGTTTCCAGTTTATTTTTCTCAGGGACAAATTCATCATATTCCTCTTGCTGAAAATAGATGAGTGGTTTTATTGTCTGATTTAAGACAGAAAGAAAGATGAATTAAAGCAGTATGTACTTGTGTACTGTGGGTGAAATAAGGTGTTATGGGCTGTTGTGGCAAAGGCATACCTGTTTTCCCACATTGTGTGTAAGTGTTCTTTGCCTTACATGTTTTTTATACAGTTTTCTCTCTGTTTGTTTTTCTCTTTATGTGAATTTGACTATTAATGGAACTATAAACTGAGAAATCAGTGTTTTCAATGTCCCAAGTTTTTAAATGCTAGCTGTGTACCTATAAATGAGGCAGTCTTTTGCAGACTTCTGGATGATTATTATTCTGGGGGTGGCAGGGAAAGCCCCAAAGCAGGTTTGATGTTGCTGTGCTGCAGTGCTGGGTGCTGCTGGACTGGAGCAGTGTGTCAGGGATGGGCTGGGTGTCAGCCCAGGGGGATGCTGTGAAGCTGGACAGAAGGGCAGCTGCACACTGAGTAAGGCTTTGTTTCTTGCATCTCTGCCTCAAAACCAATATAATTAAATAATTTGTTTGAAAACTTAAAGTAAATAAGAAAAGTAACTTCAGTTCTGCTTCTTTGCA
The DNA here is from genome assembly GCA_013397795.1 of Orthonyx spaldingii. Classification (NCBI taxonomy): domain Eukaryota; kingdom Metazoa; phylum Chordata; class Aves; order Passeriformes; family Orthonychidae; genus Orthonyx; species Orthonyx spaldingii. The sequence goes on along the minus strand of VZTJ01002731.1, from coordinate 135,233 downwards.
TTTCCAGCATGCATTGGATCATTGTTAGATTAACTTTCAGGATGGTTCTCTGTTCTCTCCAGAACTGAGGTTTTTTTCCCTAGGTAAAAGCATGTATAGTCTTATCATTTTCCTCTGTGAAATGATCTCTGTCTGGCTCAGCTTCTGTTTGAAAGCTGAAATTGTGGTGTGCTCAGCATGTTGAATGTACATTCACTCTTGGGGATTTCTGCAGTCCCTGCTGTGGTTGTTATTCCCTGCCAGGAGCCAAAAAACAGATTAGAAATAATATACTACAGATTTCTGTTTGATTTCTCTGATTCTACTTAAATTTACATAAGGAAACTGGAATAATTGTTGTGTTCAAATGTTTTAAAATGCATTCCTTCAGCACAATTTATGTATATTTAAAGATGTAATGCATACTGGTCTTCACTTCTGCAATAATAAACTGATAAAATATGTTTTGTTATTAACTATTTTTATGTCAACCTTGTCATTTTGTCTCTTGTCCATGTAGCTTTTGTTGATCAAGATGATTCTGCTTTGGACAGCTACCCACGAACCATGGGCCTGGTAAGAATAAAAGGTTTTATATTATATTACTTTTTCAAGTGTGAGAAACACTGTATCTTTCACTGATCTGGAGAAAGGAATGACACTTAACAAGACAGCAAAGCTTATTTACTTCTTTTTCTTGTCCACACAGGCGACAGTTTCTTTAAACTTGACATACAAGTTGCTTATCTTTGTATATAGAGATGGCCTGATCCTTTAACTCTCTTCCTTTTATATTCATTGGTACTTATTTTATATTCATATGATGTTAGATTGCTGCTGGGGGGTGAGGACTAGTAGAAAAAGCCAAGTCAGAAGCACTTGCTCTGAATTTGGGTGGTTTAAGTGATGTGCTTGGCAGTCAAGAATTGGATCTTTTCTCAGATGGGACATTTATTTTGTGACTTGGTGAAAAGAGCAAAATAAAGTGCTGTCAAAACAGAATTCTGCAGTAACCCAAAATACTGAATAACAGAGTTCAATTGTGTTTCCTGGTAATGTGAAACAATGAAAAACAGGAGACTGTGCAACAGGAAAGATGTTAACCTCGAGGATAATACTGTAAATAAGTGCAGAAAAGAAACAGTTTCTATTTTAAAAAATAATTCCATGAATGCACTTTATAGTCATAATTTAATGCCTGAAATTCTCATTCAGAACAGTGCTTTGCAGTAAAAGATTTGTTTTCTCTTGTTTTGTTTCCTCTGATAGTTTCTACTGCTTTAATTTTAGAGTGATTTTCAACATAAATTATTCCACAGTAGGATTTCTGTAACAAATGGTTGCAACTATGCAGTGAACTACAAGTATTGGTCTTTGTGCTTGATATTGCCATGTAGAAATTTGTTATTTTAATGCTTTAATGTCAAAGATTGTATGTGGTGGGATAAGTGAAACATGAAGAATCATTCTTCATTTGATCAATATTTCATACAAACCTTAAGTGCAAAGCACTGACTGTTCTGAACCTCATGTGAAATGACAAAGGATCAATTTCCTGATGGAAATGTCTGCTACACAAATCACCACAACAGTTGCCTTGTGTAGTCAATTTCAGCAAATGGGATTTCTACAGAAAAGTAAAAAAACCCTCCTAATGCTGAAAGAGAATATGAGTTATTTAAAAATGTATTGGGTTTTTAGAACCACAAAATCAGGGGTAGTAGAATATTAACACTGTAGAGCTGCTCTTTGCTTTGCACAAGTTTGGCAGTTAATTTACATTAATTATAATTTGGCCCCAGAAATATATTGAGGTATCTGAATTTCCATTTTTCCTGTTTGACTTTTGTAGTTCAGGAATGAATCTAACGAATTCCAGAAAAATTCACTGTTGGAATCGGACAGCGCTTTTATTGGTGAGTTTATACCTCCCTTAAGCATGTTGTGAGTGTACAGACATGTAGTTTAGTCTAATGCTGTCTCTAAAATCATTAGTACTGTTTTAAAAGTTGCAGTGGTTGTAGCTATAGTGATTGGTTTGAAGTATTAGGAAGTTATGTCTCCAAATTAAAATGCAGACATATATGAAATTTTACTGCAATGACACCTAAATTTAATGATGCTGCTCAGTTGCCCTTTACCACCTTACATCTTTTCATGAGAACACACCTTTCTCTGTTCTTCATGCTTGTCAAGGGGCTTTTTTTGACATCTTCCCAGCTTTGGATAAGGAAAAGCTAATATTTATTCAGGAAGTGTGTTAAAATGGTAGCACAGGCAATGCTTTTCTATTGTTGTGCTGAAAATAATACAATTTATTGGCAATCACAGCTTACAATTGCAATCTGTCCACAGTGAAATAGAGAAGTCTTAGACAGTCAGCGATTCTGTTCATGGTTATTCTTTTGATTTACAAGCATGCTTGATTTTAAGTATGATTATATGGGTATAAAATAGCAATTCATTCTAAATTAGTCACTCTTCTGCTATTCACATATTATTTCATTTCACTTGCAACATCATATTTACAGACATTGTCACTTATTCAACTTCTGAAGTAGAAGATTTTTAGTTTTCTTAAGATTTTTGTATAGACTGCCTCATGTAACATCTCTTTATTCAACCTTTATATGCATGTATGTAGAAGGGCTGTTTTATTTCCAGTCACCAGAAATAACAAGGCTAGAAAAACCCAACCAGCTCAGGCCTCTGCATGTCATTTTCCATTAGCAGGCATTACAGTATCTTGAAATTTCTTTCAGTCATTTATGGGAAATCATCTTGCAAGGTTTTTATTCTTTGCTGTAGGGCAGATGCAGTAGAGTCCTGCAGGTACTTTTTAATGAAACAGTGTTTCTATAAGCTGATGATTATTATCTCTGGCTTTGGTTAAAAGCAGAATTTTTCATTTGAAATATATTCAAGCCTATTCTGTTAATGTGCAAATCCTGGTGTACAGGATAGAACCTGGCATGGGGAAGAGAACGGGGTGGGGCTTTCAGCCTTATTCAGTGCATTTGGTTCTCTCTGTAGTCTGCAATACCTTCCTTTCCAGGTTAGGGATTGCTGTGTATTAGTACAGCCTGATGGTGAAAGGATGCCTCAGGAGAGCCCCTCAGTCTGGGATGGGGCCAAACATCCCATCTCAGCCAGGACAGGCTCACGGAGAGGAACACAGACACAGAGCAGACATGCAGGACTCTTCCAGTGACCTGCAGCTGATTGAATTTCATAAGTCTTGCTAAGGTGGGCCTTTCAGAGGTTGTCTTTTATGAACTGGAACCAGCATTTTTGAATCCCTGTTTACCACCAGCAGTATTGTGGGGATAAATCTCCAACCTGTGCCTTCTGTGAACTGTGTCTTTTCACCTGCTCTGCCACCTCTGTAATGGGGTGCTCTTGGTTTTATTCATCATTTTCGTAAGGTTCAGGATATTTATAGTCCTCTCACCCTTTTCCTGCTTCTCCCCATCCAGCTATACTAGCAGTCTAGTGAGGTGATGCAGTTAACCTATGACATTATTTATGCCCCTTCCCCTTTTTTCCCCTTTTTTTCCCCCCAGATCATTTATGACTGATGAAAACCATGTTCAATAGTCAGCTGTACACATTAACTAAAAATGTGTTTTCCTTTGCATTATTTGGGCTTTATAAATAGCTGCTAACATTCTGAATATGAATCTGATGACTTCCATCCCTGAAATGAAAAATAAAAACTGTCATTAACTGTGGGCTGCCTTCTCTGTGAGTTGTGCTGCTCACATTGTCTGAGGGTCTTTTGTGTATTTTAACAGTGTCTTTTCTAAGAAGAGTGTAACAGTACCCTCTGTTTTGGTTGAGGATTTTTTTGACATGGGTTTAAAATCCAACTCAATTTTGAATGTATTATGTCAGCACTACAGATGAATTTATCTCCTAGAGCTCAGAAATTTGAGGCAGTTAGAAACAAAGTGGTTTATCAGTTTCTTTTTCCCCATTTTTGCCTTACTGAAAGCCCCTAGAATCTATTAGTGTTAATGCAGTGATTCAAAAGCATCTCTGTGCAGCAGGATCTGAATGATAGATACTTACAGGAACAGGTAGCATCTGATACTGATGATACATTAATGGTACAAATAAATTCTTAAGCTTGTCCTTTGTTGTGACAAATTCACATTGTTAAACCATTTTTTATATTCTGAGTAATAGCATTATTTTGAATATAGTGAAGTTCAGCTGGTCTTGTAGTTGAAATCCTGATACATGAATTGTTAGCCTCACACGATTTCAAAATTATGCTTTGATTTTGTTACTTGAAATGTTTGTGATAAGAGCTTGAGTACCTTTGGTAAAACTGGGGGAGAGAAAAGATGAGAGGAAAATAAAAAACGAATTTTTAAGGATAAAAAAACCTGACAACATAAAATAATTTAAAAAAATACCTCTTGTTAATCTGAACTTGTTTGGTATCAATCAAATTTATTTTTCAAACCTAAGTACTTCAATTTTCAACCAAAATAGCTGTTTAATTGTTTAATTGTTACATTTAGAGTTTACACACATTTATCTCTTAAATTTTTATTTTTTTTAACTTTATGTGATATAAAAAAAAAAAGTGGACTAACCACTTTTCCAGAATGTGACTTCATTGTCACGAAGAGTAGTTGATGGTGATGGATTCTGTAGGGGTTTTGTTGAGCCCCTTCTTTTTCCTGGGAAGCTCCATTCCTGAAGATGCTGCAGCAGGAAACAGAGCCCACAGTCTGCACCAAGCAGCAGCAAAGCCAGGAACCAGCCCCAGGCAGTGGTTACTGGCCCTGGAGAGAAAAAAACCAAAAGTTGCTGTTTGAATGAGTTTGTGTTTGAAAGGGTTTCCAGAGTCAGCAAAAGAAGCGGAAATAGACAAGTGTGAAGCAGAGACATGATCTTAGGGTTCATGTATGTTATAAAAATAGATTAAACTCCCCCCACTGTAATGTGATACAAATATGATCAAAAAGTGTAGTTACTTATTTTTGTATGAACATATTCTAATGTTTTATTACGTGAAAAGGCAGAGATATGACCAAGGACGTGTAATTAATGCAGAGATTTTGTGTTATCATATTCCATGTAACATTGTCATTCCATGCAATGTTATTATATATTCTATGTAACATATTTACAAACATAATTTGTTACATGATTGTATCTTTTTATGACTCTGATTTTCCAAGTGTTCTCTCTTTCAAGCAGAGGTGCTGTGCTCATTTGAGTGCTCTTTTACTTTAAAGATCTGGGTATAAACAAGATTTGTAATGAATACATTCCTTTGATTCCTGTGATGGAGTCAAGTACAATATATTGGCTCATTTCAAAACATAAACAGGTTTGAGCCCTCTCTGGTATTTTGATTTCTTTGAAAATGATTTCACCTGCTTTTCCAGGTGCTAATGGGGAAACGTTTTCTGCCTTAGAAGAAGTGAATTTATTACCACAGCTTCCATCTTCTGCAAGGGAGAGGAGACGACTAAAGCAGAGAGCTCTGGAGAGTGCTGTACGTATGAGAACTGACATGTGATGTCAGACAGCTCCTGTGGTTCCACAGTGACTCCATGTTATGGCTTCTGAGAGAATACATGTGTAGCTATTTGCTCTTTTAAAAAGGATGAAGGATTAACTGAAGGATTTGTGCATTTTTGGATTCCCTGCAGGAGGAAGTTCCACCAGGCCAGACGCCGTTGCTGCAGCCTGACAGCTTCTCCTTGCACTCAAACTTCAGCCTGGACTTTGATCAGCTGAAAGGCAAGAATGAGGAACGATTGCACAGACTGACTGAGCTCCAGCAGAAATCTCCTTCCTTGGGTATGTTCTCTGTAGCAGAGATGATGTAGGGAACACTAAATAATTAACAATACAGGAACAAATAATAATAGGCTTCATATAGCAGAACAGTGAGCAACAGTGAGCTATTTACAGAGCTCTGTTGCTGGTACAAGGGCTTCCCCAGCACACTTCAACACAACTTCTTTAGAGTAAGTTTAGAGAAGGAGAGGAGAAGATTCTTATATTCCTGTCTGATCAGCCACCTGTACTTATCCTGCCTGCATCACTGCAGTGTCACTGTGGGCAGCAGGATGGGAACATCCAGCTGCACAGCTGAAATGGCAGTGGGATAATGAAACACCCCAGTGGTGAATGATGATGAGGTGCCTGTGTGAGTTTATTGGCATTCCCGGGAATCAGATGTCTGTGGTCCAGCATGAAGATATGCCAGAGAACCGTGTATGATGAAGTACTTCAGTTTCTAGTTAATTTGATTTTCTAGTGGTTTGTTAATATTAATCGTTCAGTATTTGAGTATGTGAGTATTTGATACCGATACCTCTTTCACTGCACACACACTTGAATTCATTCCAGGTTTCTTACATCAGGTGCTGGGAGCTGTCTTGGAGCATCTCCATATGCTGGCTGCCTGATCTAGATCCCTTTTGCGTATGAAGTACCAATCATGGCAACCATTAATGGCCTTTAATTTCTCACATGGATTGTGACCCAGTTCATATACTTTGTGCTAATGACTCTTTCATACGAGTCTGAAATCTCCCTTTTTTTGGAGGTAGTTGCTATGCTGTCTAGGCAATTACAGTATCAGTATCCTTTTTATAAACTTAATGAGAGTACAGATGCTGACAGTATTTTTGATTCTGTTGCTATGGGTACTCTTGCAAGCACTTCACCCTTTTTTTTTGTTTGTTTTAACCCATCTCACTGTGGTTTTAAGTCACTAAAAAAATCAAAACCTATTCATACTAATTTTCTTCTATAATCTAAATAAATTCTTTACTAATTTTACTCCACCCAGATATTTTTGCTATGTGAACTTCTTTTACTTCCATATCCTTGTTGTATCTCACCTCTTTTATAATTTCACCTCATATCATATGCACACTTTTTATTTTGCTTGCCTTCTGTTTGTCACAGTCTCCAGAGCTTCAGCCTTTAGATAAATATAATTTTGATGTGTGTGTGTGTATATAAATTTATATGTCTGTATGTAGCTTGTTCTCTGGAGCACATGGGGACCCATCACTCATCCTTAGCATATGTGCCTCTTGGAAAGGCAGCGAGAGATCCTCTTGCTCAGCTGTGGTCGTTCAGGCTGCACTGCTGCCTGCCCTCCTGTCCCCTCCTTGTGCTCAGGGGTGTTACAGAAAAAATGAGTGAAGCCAAGTTTTTTTATTCCTTTTCCCTAACAGTTTGAGGGCAGAGGAGAAATGACAGCCCTGGGTGCTCGGAAAGCGAGAGGATGCCACAAGGATTCTTTCAGAGACACTGCTGAGAGAAAACAAATCTCTCAAATATATAGCTAAGGAACCTGGTCATCTTCCCTTGAAATGACCAGAGATCGCAATTCACAGGCTTTGACAAATTCTAAGAGCTGGTCTGGTTCAATAAGGAGGCTCTGTCCACAGCAGTTCACTTTCTCCTATGGGACTGATGTGGGAATCCTAAAGGCATCCTAGTATTGTTTTCTTAATTGGAAAATTAGAAAAAAGGATCTAGGCCTTCTCCATCTTCACCCATCCAAAAAATTCCCATCAGTGTAGATTTGGTGAGTATTTGGGTGGTGGAGTCTCTGCAAGCCAGCAGACACCTTCTCTGTCAGGCAAGGTATGTGTGTTCCTAAGGGCATAAACAAGAGCAGGCACAGATATAGAAGAGGGAATTCTCACAGATTTGGGCACACAGGATGTGGTGCCATTGGTGTTTTCCTGGAATCCAGATACTATTCAATTTCTAAACCAGGATTTCATGCTAAGGAAAAGCTTTCCTCACCCCAGCCTCCACATGCAAACTGAATTATCAAGAGTCTTGATATGTGTCCCAATTAAGGACAGTTTTTTATGCAGTGTGCAAAGTGTTGAAATTCTCGATGAAGAAGTTCTGCAGTGCAGCTGATCTGCTGTGCTTTCTAAAAGCAGCACCGAGTGAGTCTGATACAGTGATGTGCACTGTGATCTTACCTCTGACATCTGCAAGATCTAAAGGCTTTGCTTTAAAGGCAGAAGTAGTTAAGTGTGGGGAAATGCAGCCCTCTGGCCTGGACATTCATGGTTTGTTTGTCTCTAAACAGTCTTGTTTTTATTGTTGCTAAATCTCATCCTTTAAAACAGCAAACAGAAAATTAATTTTCTTTAGGTATCATTTTTCCTGCTGTGTGCTGTTAACCCCACTCTAACCTACATATGCAAAAGACTGTGGGTTCCAACCCCCAGGAGAGTTCATCTGACCCAGGATTTAGGAGACAAAGAGGTTCACTCTGCCAGCTTCAAGCACAGGAGATGACACGCCCTGGAGAGAGGGAGGTCTGCTCTCACTTCTAGTGTTACAGACAAGTTTTAACCAGACTGAGAAGGCTTGGAGGATGATCAGTCACTGTCTGTATGATGTGACAGAACTAACGATTCATGCCAAGTTCTTTGGGAACAAAAAGTATTTGGCATTTTGTTTTAGAGCCTGCAATCCCACCTAACACACGAAGAGGAAAACTGAGCCCTTGTTCCCAGTGTATGTGGGGTTGTGCAGTTCCTGTCCTTCCCTTCACCCCTGCACACCTGGCTGCTGCTTCTCCAGGCCTTGGGCTCTCACACCCACACTTAGACCATCAACTTCCAGTTTTTAATGAGAGTCATCAGAGAAGCTTTGTTTTAAATTCACATTTTTAAAAAGTCATCATTTTTCCAGAATAAACCCCTGAAATTTGTAAAAATCATCCAAATACTTAAATAACATGACATTTATAAATTGTGTAGGTGAACTATTTAATCACTAAAGAATATCCAATTCTGTTTTGCTTGAATTAGGATGTTTCTGCAAAAATGTTGATTTTTTTTTTTCTAATCCAGATTCTTTAAACATTTTTCTGCCCACCTTAAATACCAAGAAACCAGAACCTCCTCATTGACATGACTCTGTTTTAAGAGGAAAACATTGCATTTTTCAGTTGTTACAGATAGAAGGGGTTTGCATAATTTCTTTGGTTTAAGTATGTAAAAATTAAACGTTGTGAAGCCAAAAAACAAAGAGCACAAAGCAACTTATACCTTTATACCTCTTCATATATAGTAAATGTGTATGTTGTTTGATAATCCACATTAAGAACTTTTTGTTTAAGGTATTAGGTGTATGATGCTGACAGAACTGAAACAAGTAATAGAGTTCAGAGTGATAATGACCCCAGTTTAAAGGGCAAGGCAGTTCTGTTTCTTTCTTTTTTTTGTTTGGTGGGGTTTGTTTTGTAGCTGGAAGATCTCAACGTAGCCAGTTTCAGCATGACATTGCATTGAGGTTTTGAGCTGTGCTGGGCTGTGATGCACAGGCTCACTTGCATTTGCTGTTTTAAACCAAGTTAAAACAATTCTTCCTCAGTAGGAGACTGTCTGTACTACTGTAATTGAATGGTCTTATTTTTACATGCGTTTTTATGCATATATGCACTGACAGATTTGACTTCTCCCTAAGTAGATGGGTTTTGGAAAGCAAGAACCCTCTTCCGAGTCCACCCACCTCTGCCTGTATCCTTATCCCCTTGCTGAGCAGGGGGTGGGGAACTGTTGGGGCCCAGTTCCCAGAACATCAGCAAACGTGTGTTCAGTAGAAACAAATGCCATTGAAAAGCATTATTTACGCCCTCACTGCAGTGCTGTGATGGGAAGAGCTTCTGTTCCCTGTAACGCGAGTGTTGCTGTGCTCCTCTCTCAGGCGATGACATTTCCCTGGGGGACGTGGACGATCTCCTGAGGCGCGCTCAGTCCCACGCCGGGAGACGCCCCAGCTCCACCGACACCGTGGCCACGGAGCCCTGGCTGCGGCCGGGAACGTCGGCTACGCTCCGGAGGTTCCTGGCGGAGCAGCCGAGCTCGGCAAAGCTTTCCCCGCAGAGCGCGCTGCCGCTGGGCTGGCAGGGCCTCTCCACCGCGCACGGCTGACTCCGCCCGCGGCTGGCTCAGCCCGCCACTGCCGCGGCCCTGCAGGGACCTGCCCGGGAGAGGGCTCTGCCGTGTACAGAGTGCGGAGCTGTGTACTTTAAAATAGCAATAATAAAGGATCAGACACTGCAGTGGCACGGAGACGGAGCACGGGGATGTTTTCTATTCCATGAAGTGGGAAATGGAGGAAGAGCTTGGCCGCTTTTGCACTTTTTATACAACTTAATTTTCAGCCTCAGAAACAGTGTAGTATGTGTGAATTTCATATTAAATCAAAGATGTTTTTTAGCTTTATAGTCAAACTCCAACACTGTCTGACATTAGAGCAGCCCAACACCAGAAGGGCAATAGGTTTTTATCCAAAGGGTGAAAAACTTGAAGGACATTTGCTTTTCATACAGGATAATGCTATCCTGCAGGCAAGCACAGCTAACATTTTCATGGAAAAAAATGACTTAGCAATGTGTCTTACATTCCCTAACTTGTCGTGTGCTGAAAATACAGATATTGTTGCATATATTTATGTTTCTGATTGAAGACTTAATAAAATATTTTGTTACTAAAATTATTTTTGTTTCAAAAACTCTGAAAACCGACTTCAATTTTCTTAATTTATGATTTGTTTCAGCTTTCATTTACTCATGAACAAACTGCAGCGTTAAGTCTGTCTCCAAAGAAACAAAATCTGTTAAGAGCACAGAGCTTTAGCAAGAAGGACCTGTAGTTGGAAGCAAGATTTTAGGAATGCAGTGAACTACACGACCAAGGTGAAGCAGGAGTAATGCTGCAACTTCCCTCTTGGTTAGGAAATTCCCACCCAGAGGCCTAAACTTGATCAACAGGGGAAAGAAAAGATCCCAACAAACCACTAATGAAAACAAGAATTTTTTACAAAGGTCTTTTATTTTTACTAAAATGCCGCCTTCAAGCTTTTGTAAACCTGGTTGAAGGCTGCAGCAGTTCCATGACGATGGCAGCCATGTGTGCTGACAGATGTACTTCAAATGTGTGTCGTGTTCAGCTCCTTCATGGGCTCAGCACATTCCTTCCCAGAGAGGATTTGCCAAATCAGGCTAATTCTTACCCGGAGTTTCTGGCTTGGCAGTGAGAGGTTCATCAGTGTGGGTGTGACAGCTGTGGCCACTCCTGCAGAGGCACTGGTGTAATCCCCGACCTGGCTGCAGCACGTACTGAGGCTGCACGGCTGCTTCAGTCTGCACTTTCCTGAGGTAGGGGAAATAACTTTCAGCAGCTGAGATGAAAATGCTTTATAGTAATACACCTGCCACACTCTCATGCCAAAGCCCACCTTATGCCTTTTATACTTTTCTTCATCACCTGCCCTGATGGCTCTCTCCAGTTACTTCACGAGTTGAACTTTGTGACACATTCACTGTACTAATTCCAGGCTACAGGCAGAATTTCTCTTCCTCCTCAAATTGCCTACAGAACTTAATTATTCTTGAGTCCCTTAATTTTAATCAGTTTTACCCGACAGAAGCATGAAGTGTTGCCCTAAAAAGCCACTCTCATTTCACTGCAGCACATTTTTTAAATGCCACAGACCATGAGAGGCTGGCCTTCCTTTACTCCGGTTCAGGGCCAGGTCATGGCACAACCCCTCTCTGAATTACTTTTTTCACCTGTGCCATGGCCTGAAACCACTAAAATGACTAACCTCACTTAGGTTAAAAAGCTCAGCTGCTCTTAGCACCATGAATGCCACTCTTCCCTACAGCTGCCCTCCCTTGAGCACTCAGGTTGCTGCTCGGGACACTCGTTCCTTTGAATCCTCCCTTTCCAGATCTTTCCTTCAGATTTCTCTGCCTCCCCATGCCAGTCAGGAGTTTTGTAGGAACACACTGGTGAACAATCCAATTCCACTTTTACTTACAAAACTGAAGATGCTGCCAAGGCTGAGCTGGCTGATGTATTCCAAGTCAGCAGAACTGCAATCCTGGCCCTTCCCTTCCCCCTTTCTCTATCAGCTGTTTGGTGTTTGTATTTTAATCAAACACCAGAGAGCAAAGTGCAGTACTTGAGTTTCTATCTGTGCAGCACTACGGAGTTCACGTAGCGCTTTTGTTCTTCTCCAGCCCCATTCACCTTTTTTTTTTGATCTACCACTCCTTCCCCTGTATTCGTCTCTAACAGTAAGTGAGAAGGGAGAAGACGCATCCCAGTCAACCAAAGGTCACCCACCTTTCTGCTTCCAGGGTCTGGGGTTTGCTCCTTTGAAACAAAAGCATGAGGAAAAGCAAACTGTAAAACAAGTAGCTGTGGATTAGACTGGTTTTGATTGCACTGATGAAAGAGTTCAAAAACTTTATTGACCTATAACCTGATTAGAATATGCCAGATGAGAACCAAATATTGTACAGAAAGTTGTACAGAATTTTTTTTACATAGAAAACTTTACATATCTGTACCATATACATTTTGTCCATCTGAAAAAAATTTCTACATCCATTGTAATACAGAATGCTTGACAATCTCGTCTGTTAACCATCAGAGCACAATTCACAGTATGAATACATTTCCAATAAATTTAACCATCCCCAAACCATGCCAGATTTGTTACTTGAATATATCCAACATTAAATTCTGTACATAAGAGTGAAATCTACATCAAACAAAAAACATCTGACAGCAGACACAACCTAGACTTGTTTGCAGTGATTCAAGTTCCAGTCCTTGAAGGATCATCATTTCAATGGCTCGTTATATTTAAAGGCCCTAAAACAAGTATATTACAGGTAGTTATGCCAGTTGTGGTATTTCTACCGCTGTTCTTGACAAAAGTCGGCACCAATAACTTCTGGGCTACAATGAAACAAAACAAACCAAAAATAACACCAAAAAAAAAAAAAAAAAAAAAGAAAAAAAAAAAACACAACCCAAAAAAAAAGGAAAAAAATAATCACAACCCCAAAAAAGAAACCCAAACTTCTAGTGCATTTGGTAAACAAGGAAGAGTTATGGGCTTTCAACAAATCAGTAATACAGAAATAAAATAATTCAGGAAGAACTGTATAGTGTTAAAGAGTTTATATTACAGACCTGCATCTCTGTACATTTTCACAGAAGGATGATTACCAATGTCTCAGACAGCCTGAGTGTGCAAAAATCTTAGAATATCAGACATAGTTGCTAAATATTTTTCTCCATGAACAATAATCTCCATTTTCTTTTCACTATAAACATTTTATCCTTCAAAATACAGCTCTCCTGAGTTGTACTTCTTGCAGAAGCTCAAACCTTTACATATATATGTTTCTTTGGGTACATTTTACTTTCACACCCGCCATAAACATCTGTTGCTATGCTGCTGTCTAGGACAGTAAAGGACACTGCAGCCCGTGCTGACAAGGGGACTGTGCTAAAAACTGGCTCTGTGCTCATCACGAGTCAGGCAAGAGAAACTGATGAGAGAGAATCCGCCAGGAAAGAGAGGGACTGGAGTGTTGCAAGCCTTAATTACAGTTGTAAGCGTCTGTACCGTTAACCCTTGGATACACGTTGCCAGAGAAAGAAATCATTTATATGGATATCCAGACAGAATGGCCCAGCTACCTGGTCCTTTTATTTAGTTGAGGAATATAAACTTTCAAACAGTAGAGAGTCACTATCTGCTAATGCTTGCTTATTCCACACTCTTGTTCTGGTGGCTGGGATATTTGGAAAACCACACCAATCCGCAGGAAAAACCTTCGCAAAACAGCTCGAAGCTCAGGAATTAGGTCAAATTGCATGATTTCACACAACAAAGGATAGTAGAACGAGGCATGGGCCTTGAACTGAGGAGAAAACAAACAAGAAATTACTCTAGTATACATCGGCACACCTCAGAAAGCACACTGCAAAACATGAATTTTAAATACTCTCCCAAATGAGGGTGAGAAACCCACAGAGTGACAAGCAGACACATCTTTACAACTGAAGTCAGCAGTGCTAGAATAAGGCTACGACAGCTGTGATGTACTCTGACGGATGCTCACCAGCTACACAAAGCTCCTTACTAATGCTTATTCTCCAAGAGGAAATAATTTTTTCTATTATGAGGTTTTTTCTTGCATTTGGCCTTTTTCACTTAATTATTTCAGCCAAGTTTTCTTAGAGGGAGATCTAAACAGGGATTTATTTACAGCAGAATTGCTTTGGAGAAGGTCAAGGTGTACATGGACCCGCAGCACTGGAGGCAGAAAGAAGAGTTAATTCTTTGAAGAAAATTTCATCGCTAATCGTCTTCTTCAGCCGGAGAGGGGTAAAAACAATTTAACACACACTTCTAAAGAATTCCAGCATCTTTGAACTTCTGACACATTTTATTTTATCACTTCCTGCACCTTCACACTGAATTATTAGTGTCAGTATCTGTCAAGTGCAGTTTGAATGTACATTCCCTCAACACAAGAGTGTCTACAGAGCAGAAGAAGCTTTTAAAGTCAAGTCTGTAACTGTGTGTGATGAACCAGTCTGGAACTACTTCTTACCTGTAAACGTCATCTGAAACATCATTCCAAACACTTACTTACCCTTTCATCACTTATTTTCAGGACTTTAGTCAAAAATAAGAGCAAAAGGTTAGTCCAAGCTTCCCGATGACTTTCTGATGTAAGAGTGAGGAAATAGCTCAGGGCCTCGCTGCAGACACTGGAGACAAAAGACACAAAAAAATAGTAACTCACAATTCTTCCTGAGCTCTACTGCTGAGAGGGAGCTTTGGCTTTGCAACTTCTGGCAGTGTACAGCCCTGGTATAGACCAGCTTTGTTTTATGAAAGCTACTCTAAGCCTGATTAATGACAGAAAGCAGTGACTTTGTTAAACCCAAAGTCCTAGGATTCCAGTAATAAATAAGCTGACAAAATGTGATTATGCTGTTTGTGCATGTATTTGAAATGTATCAAGTGCTCTTTGAGAGGCATGTGACAAAATGCTATCTGCACTTTAGGAACATCACTTGTTGATGTAACCAGGCAGTTTTCAGCTCTGCTTCCTAGTCTGTGAACCTTAAAGTCTTAGCCTTAAGCGTTGCTGTTGTGGTTTAAGCCCTCCTTTATTCCCAAAGTTGCTTGAAAAAATTTGTAAACAAAAACCATTCATATGAATAACCAAAGAGCCCAAAGCCTCTGTATGCCCACAAGGCTGCTCAAGTCCATTTCTGCAGATGAGAACAAACAGTGCCAGATCCCTAAAATACCTGAGGTTAGTGAAAGAAAACACAGGGTTTAGGTGATAGTTGCTTTCCTTTTTAAAGAGGAGCTACAACAAGCCCCCAGCTACCCACATGATACAAAAAAAGGTGACAAAACCTTTGTTCTCTCTGCACAATATGTAATGAGAACAAAAAGGAGAGACAGCATCAGTAGCTGGAGGCACAGCACTCCCCACAGAACATAAAATGCTTAATACGAGCTGTACCCACCACCACATGTGCCAGCTCTACAAGTTTACTGCAAACGGAGGAGGTCTATCCTGTTAAATAGAATATCCCCCTTCTTTAACATCAGAAATAACATGGGCAGGTTCAGCTCCATGGACCTTACTTCAGCAGTCTCTGCTGGACCTCCTCCCAGGCGCTGGTGCGGCTCTCGTCCATGTACATGCGGAACAGGATGCGCAGCCCACAGGCCAGGCTGCTCGTCTCCTGCTTCAGGAGGTTGGGCTTGGATTTGCCTTTGAAGCCTACAGGAATTCTGTACATCCATTCAGATTTTTGGTTCAGCTGACATTCTTTCTTACAGTTCCCACTTCTCTTTCTAAGCATCTTCTGAACACAGACAGTTAGAAGGAGCACCTCAGGTAATTAATTTCTCATAACATTTAGTACAATGGAGCATTGCTAAAAATTAACCTATTTACATGTGCCATAATTGTGTTTGGCACCCATTTTTAGTATCAGCTTGCAAGTAGCTGTGAAACCTGTATTTGTGCCGGCACCTTTCAAGCATGGGACTCACAGCCAAGAATCAGCTTGGCAGCTGTACCTCAGTGAAACCTTAAATTTAGGAAACCAAAGATATTCGCACCTGCACAGATGAGGTCTCCTCCCTTTAGGAAACCTGCAGTTATAAAGCTAAAACTTCAACTTTTACATTCAGCATCAAAGTACTTTTAACCTATTTTTGGGTCAATTCACACTGTCACAAAGTATTTCTCCAAAGTGACTGACTCACCTGCTTTCCAGAGAGCAGTTCTTTGTTCGTTGTTTGAATTAAATGCTTTAGCAAATCTGTGAGATTCCAGCAGACAATCGAGAAGTTTGAAAAGCTGCTGTGACGTTAGGAAACGATACATCCCTTGATCCTGGGTATCCACATGGACATCAAAGTCTACTGCATCTCTCTATTAAAAAATAAAGGAAAAGGAAAAAAACATCTGAAGTAAAAACTCACAATTGTCTTTAGTGAGCCCCTGTGATAACCCCATCCTACCCTGTTTATATTTGTACTTGTATTTAAACGTAAAACTGTATTAAAGGTTGTACCCACATCCCAGTTACATAAATCCCTTCGAACAAGACAGGTTTTAATCTCCACAGTGCTGTCCTGGCACAGCAAATGCAATTTAATGGAAGTTGTAAAAGATCTCAGCAGTCCAATGGAAGTTCTCAAACTCCTATACAAATTGTAAATTAGCAGCTGCTACTGGAGTTTGAGAAACTTTATCTTAAAACCTTTGGAGTAAAAGCTGTTAAGAAGAGAGATATCTATCAGTTCCACTTACTTGTGCTGCTGCTAGATTCTCTGCATCCTCTTTTTTGCTAGTTGCTGGGAAGAACACAATGTTGTCGATCGTCTGAATGAGTTCCAGCTGTACCACACACTTGATCAGAAGAGCAGCAAATAACTTCTGTTCTGGAAATTCTTTAAATTAAAGAAAATTAGTTGTTACCTGAAGAACTTTTCTGAACTTTTGAGGGCAAGTTGAAGAACAGTTTAACTTCAGGCACATGCATCAACCAAACCTGGAATTCACCTGTCTGAATTACTAACACCAGGACAGATCACCATGTTACTAACTGGAATATTTTAAAAAACTGCTTCCTGAAGTTGTCTGTGATACACTGGATCAACCTGGTTCAATGTTATCTAAAAATCACCGAAATGAGTGACTTGGACCTTCAATGCAATAGCAAGAGCCAGAGGCTTAGGCTGTTCCCAGGCAGGAGGCTTAGCACATCATTGTTTGTTTGCAGCTGTGGCAAGTACTAATGTCACCACATGGCCATTTTAAGCACCAACACATAACTGCACAAGTATCTTAAATAAGGGTTTGATATACTCTCTTCAAATCATAGACAGAAATCTATTTCAGCTACTGCTTCTGTTGCATTTTGCACTGAAAAATCTCTGCTCCTAAGGAAAAAAAAACTCGGCATTGTAAAGAGACTACTATTTTTACTGTTTCACTTTGGGTAAAAAGTCTAGAAGCTTGAACTCTTACATTTTTAAAACACAAGCCAAAAATGTGGACCCACAGGACGGAGTCCAAGAGAATTCTGTCATACTACATGAAGACAAAAATTTAAACAATGTGATTTCTTCACATCGTGCTTCTGAAGTCATAGCTGGGGCTCTAACTAATGTATCAAACATCTACTAAACACTACTCCTAACACGTATCAAATGCCAAACCAGTGCAGAGCACACACTTGCTGCTGGCCTGGCTTTACTCGTTTCCTCAGCTGCCACGGCCCCTGTGCTGGGCTGATATGGGCGTCCATCCGAAGATCGAGGCTGAATGGAATCATGGATATCTACTGATTTCTGGGAGATTGTATCCTGAAAAGAAAGCAAAAACAATTAAATCATTAACTTACAGGAAAATTCTGTGAGCTAATCATTAATACAGCCATGCTCTTCATGGCTGTTTCAACACTGCATTTTCATTCATTCACTTTAGCCGTATTTGCTATGAGCATTCCTGAAAGATGTACCAAAAAGATGAGCTACTAAGAGACAACTGAAAATTCAACAAGTGACAAATAGTTAAGTACACACACAAAAAAAATCAATGAGCAGCGTTTTTCAGATAGTTTTTTGTATTCCATCCAAGCATTTCTTCTGTCAGCCAAGAGTTACTATGGCTTTTACCAGTAGTGGGAGGTTTGCTGCAAGGTTGCTGTAAAGAACATCTCAGCTTCTCATATTAGTAGATAAACAAGGTTATCATCTCTACTAAGTAAAAATATGCATTTTAATGGGTATCATGTCTACAGATAGCAAAATACTCCATCATATTTGAGCTACCTAAAAAATGAGATGAAAATACCCAAAGCCTGCAAAAATTCTATCCTACTGAGAGGAGCCAAAATATTTTTCCTCTAGTATCATTTATTATACAAGTTTTGTTAATTCTGAAGCTGTAAAATGTCTCTGTACACTGAAGACAAAACTAATTTTTAAAAACATTCATGTTAAACTATTTCAAAGGGAAAATCTCTTTCAATTTACTCAAGACTTTTAATTTATTTGCCACTTATGCATGCTATTATATTTGTCATAAATGTATCAAAAAGATAGCCAATATGTTTAGATCAAACTGCTACAAATAAGTCATGATACAGCATGAAGGTACAACACCCATATAATACGAACCTGCCATCACAAATATTGACTCTGTTTAAGTTGAATGATGTTAACACTCCCTAAAGTTAAATGGAGGGAGTCTGTCTCTCTTAGTAAAGGTCATTTGGGACCATTATCCTTGAGCAACTGTTATCAAGTGCTTCATTAATCTACAAAGAACTTCATGCAGCAATCTTGTGAGAATGTCCAAAAGCTAAACTAATTCTCATCAGCAGCAAAGCAGCTACAGGGCTGTCACTTGCAGGCAAATCCAGACTTCATATCAGTTTATTCAATCAACGCTAAGATATCTGATGGTTATACATATTTTCTGTTTTAAATAGATATTTAAGGTCTTATTGCAAGAGAAAATTTGGAGGGGAAAAAAAAAGTCAATCTAACTGTCACTCTATCTCTCTTTAGCAGTTTCTCTTCTTGCCAATAAATCAAAATGAAAGAAAAACCACGTCTCAAACCAGAAAACAACTGAAAGCCCAAATCCAGTATTAGAGAAACCTACCAAACGCTGGACACTACCTAAAACAAACACAGATAACTACCTACAGCCAATTTCTGGAAGTCAACTTTGCTGCAAACAAGACACATACTTCTTTATCAATTAATTCCTTGCCATTTTTAAACATTAAATAGCACTTGAGCTGGAAAAGAAAATTCAAGTAAATCAAAATTAAAAATGTATTTAAACCAAGTATATTTTTGACCTATTCTATGTCACAACACATTTTACTGAGCTCTTGCAATCTTACATTTTTTAACTTCAGCAGCTTACCAGTTTTTCTTTTGCATCAGAGGGAGAGCCAGAGCAAAACTCCCCACCGAGTGGTCGCCAAGTCAGCAGCCTTGAAAACACAAAACCAGTCCCAAATTTACTAAATTTGAAATATAAATCAGAACCAACACTCTAAAAAGTCCCCTTCAACATGGTGTGAGTTTTTCGCATGAATTTAATTTCTAAGTGCACTTTATTCTTTCACACATATTTAAGGTACTGTGTTATTTGAACTTCAACGTTTCTGCCAACTACCTTGGATGGACAAGTGGACTATGTGCAGGTGGATTAATTTTTCTCAGAAATACTGGATTTGTCTTAAGGCAATGCTTTAGTACCACTAGTGGGCCTCTTCACCCACATTGCCTTAAGCTTTATCTGGAATAATGAATCTACTCCTGGACAAATTACATGAACATTTGGAGATGTTTTGCATTCTCAGTCTGGGGTATGTTTCCAGCATTATGTTTCTATCTCCACTTAAGATTCACCACTTCCATTCAGGATTCATTGCTGTTAGGAGGTATCGAGTCACTGACAATACTTCTGATCTTCACTGCTCATTTCCTATAGGACACTGCTGTCTTGAGGATCTTAAGCTTAGCACTAAAAAATTTCCACACTAATTGAAACTCACTGAGACTGTCTGTGCCTGCCAGGAACTGAGGGAAACTGGATTAAAAAACCTAAACTGTCCCATCATCTCTTGTTCTATCCAATCTACTGCTAAAAAGTAAGGTTAAAGTTATTTGTCATTCATTGTCATGATCTTGAACTCTTCAGTCTCAATCTGTGTGAGGTAACACATACTGGACATTTGGGCCTGTATATCCTAAGGGAGAGCTTTCCCCACCAAGTTAAGCAGACTAAATGAATATACCACTGATCTCCAGAAAACTAAATACTGGATAACTAAAAAGACGAATTGGACATAAGGAAAGGTAAAATCTTGAGGCATGTAGTAAGGCAACAAATAAAGTAGAACAGAGAACTGAATTGATTCTTGAAAGCTGCAAGGACACGAACTGAGGTATTGGAATAATAAGCCATTATAGGCCAGACCATCATAATTTGTGCAAGGAACCAATTCTAACTCTTGAATTATTTGAAGACAGGAGGGCACTCACACTGGATTTCTCAGCACAAGAAAGCCAAGCCTTGCTCTCACGAAGGTTCAGAAAATTTAAATTAACAAAAATTGTAAAACAGAATAGAAATTAAAATAAATGAAAAATTAAACTATTAAAATAAACTAACAGATGATGGGCTAGACGAGCCAACAGTGTGGTGGACTAAAAACTGACTGAATAGTCAAGCCAAGAGGATTAGGTACACAGAATCTAGCTGGAGGCCAGTAACTAGTGGTACACCCCAGGGGTCAGTACTGGGTCCAGTTCTGTCCATCTCAATGATCAGGGTGATGGGGCAGAGCAGACTCTCAGGAAGGTGGATGACACAGAAGTAGGAAGAGTGGCTGATATGCCAGAGGGTCACGCTGCTGTCCAGAGGGACCTCCACAGGCTGGAGAAATGGGCTGATGGGAACCTTGTGCAGTCCAGTGAGGGGAAGGACAAAGTTCTCCACCTCAGGAGGAACAAGCCCCCCCACCAAGAAGCAGCTTGGCCCCCAGAGAAGACCCTGGGGATCCTGATGGGCACCAGGCTGGACATGAGTGAGCAGGGTGCAGAGAAAGCAAATGTTATCGCGGGTTGTGTGAGGAGAGCTGCCAGCAGGTGGGAGGGGGATCCTGCCCCTCTGCTCAGCACGGTGACCAGTGACCAGCCCCAGGATCCCCAGTATGAGAGACATGGACCTACTGGAGAAAGTTCAGCAGAAAGCCACAAAGGTGAGGAAGGAACTAAGGCATCTCTGCTGGGAGGAGAGTCTAAGACAACTGGGACTGTCCAGCCTGGAAAAGAAAAGGCTCAGGACATCTCATCAACATACCACAAATATCTGAAAGGTAGGTGCGAAGAGGACAGAGCCAGGCTTTTTCCAGTAATCCACAATGCCAGGACCAGAGGCAATGGCACAAACACACACAGGAGGTTCCCTATGAGCATTAGGAAACACTTTTTCACGGTGAGGATGATCACGCATGGGCAGGGTTGCCCAGAGAGGCTGTGGAGCTTCCCTCCTGGGAAGTATTCAAAGTCAGGACATGTCTCTGAGAAAACTGCTCTGGGTGGCCATGCCTAAGCACAGGGGTTGGACCACAAAACCAGAGTCCTTTCCAACTTCAGCCATTCTGTATTAGTATCTTCAGCTATCAACAACTCAGTGATCTGTAGAAGCTTGGCAGCAGTATGGTTTGTGGTTTTTTTAGTAAGTGATCCTTGCAGAAATGGGTAGCTGAGTAAATATTATAGTACATTTTCCAAAAAAGGAAATATGATCATCTCTCTTTGCAAAAAAGTAACTTGCCAAGAACCAGCAGAGGCTGATACTGCAACTAAGAACTCCTGCAGCCAATGCTGCAGCTCTTAAATTAAAGAAGTTGTGCAACACTTGGAAGATGTTTTATATAAATGCTAAAAAAGAACATATGTAACCCTACCTGATCAGAGTAAAAAGAACTTCTGGCAGAAGATACTTTACACTCCAGAGATTCCTAACCTCTGACTATTTGAAGACAATTGGCAATAACGCACTTGCCCATAAAGTTTTCGTATATACCACTGTGTGATTTGTCGGTCCACATTCCAACATTAACCACTGTGTTACTCCCAGACATGGAAAAACAAAGGTAAAAAGATAATTTGGCTTCTCTAGGCACTGAGGCAGCCTCCACAACAAGCTGAATATTAAAACTGCATTATCAAAAAAGAAAATAATAAAAAACTAAGGATGGGAGGATAGGAAAAGCTCCACTGCAAGAATAAAGTTAAGAGAGGGTCTAAGAAATAAAAATATGAAATGTCAGTGAAACCAGGAGTCTCAGAAAAAGAACCAGATCCCATAAAAAGAGAGGAAAAAAGAAGTATCCTCCTAGGACTCAGAGAGAGAAGGAAAAAAGATGAGTACCCTCATATAAAATCAAAATAAGACTGCAAAAGCTGGGAACTTCCCAGAAATTTAAGAAGGAACAATATAATGAAGTTCTCAAAAGATGGTATAGAAAGATTAAAAGAGAAAGAAAGAAAAAGATTAAAGAAGGAGTCGGATACTCTCCTAGGAAAAATAACCCATTTGAGAAGCAGAAGTGCCTCAACATCAAAGCGAATAATGCACGTTTCAAATTAGATAAAACTAAAGGCAACAGGAATATTTTGAGTATGTCTAAATATTAAGATTTCCAAAATGCTGCTCTAGAAAGGTTTCTAATATTCAACTATAAGAATACCCAGAAACCTAAGATTTGTTCATATGCGGAAACCAAAGCAAATGTTCCGCTAATGAACATTAACTTCAAAATCTTTAAAAGTACAGACCATAGTAAGTAAGGGTTAATTCAACTGGACTTTTACATCCAGAGATTTGGGTTCCAATTTTATTTTTGGCAGTTACCAAAATGTAGAAGTATCTTGCTAGTTTCCAAATATTTCAACTTAATTTTATAACTATTTTTGATGCTATTAATTTTGTAGTAGTTTGAGTTCGCTCACTTGGGTTTCTGGTTAAATGCTAGCACACTTACTAGATTTTACTCAATTTTTGCTGTGAGGTAAGGATTAGCAGTAGGTAAAGCAGACTCAAACTTTAAAGAATATAAAGGAAGTTTATTAACAGACCTAAAAGGAAGGAAAAAAAAATTAAGAACCAGAACAAAACCCTCAGAACACTTCTGCTCCTCCCACCTCTTCATTTCTTCCTCAGTGATAACACAAAAACATTTCGACTTTCAGTCAGTTTACTACTTCTACATTAGTCTTTTTTCAGTTCATTTGGAGAGAGAAGTTTCCTCTTCCTTTACCATGTTGACTTCTCCACAAGAAATACAGTTCTTATGGTTTTTAGCTTCACAACTAGCAGCCACCCAAGCAAAAAAGATCTGCTTGTTGTGGAAAATCCCTCCCACACCAGTAGCCTTCCCACAGCTACTACGGTGGGCTATGACGGTTCATGGGGTATTCTTTTAAGGATGAGTGGTTCTACTACAGCAGAAAAGAAATCCCCTTCTTCCATGACTGGCAACATAAGTCCTCTTTGACCATTCCCCGGGGCAAGGGATCTGGATCACAGCTTCTTCTCTGTCTCTGCTCAAACTTCTCATCAGGCCGCAATTACTTCAGTATCTACTTATTTCTACACAGGTGCCTCGGTTTACTGGCTGCACTGGCCAGTATCACATCCCCTTTTTGGACTATTTCTTCATCTATTACAGGGAATATTTTAGTTTAGTCTCAACTATGGTTTCACAGAAGAATTTTCAGCTTCCACATTGAAGTACTCCTCATGCTCCTCCCTCTAGGCGTCGGCTCTGCTTCTCTCACTGACTTTCTGAGTCTCTATGCTGTGTTCCTGTAGGTGTCCTCACTCTTTCTCTGTCTGTGCAGGGAAGGATAAGTGTCTGCAAGTTTCATCTGGGCAATGAAAGGGTTAATCTCTCTCTCGGGCCTCTGAGACAGTCCCATGATCTCTGCTGGGTTGTTTAAAAAGTCTGAGCCGGGCTGTAGAAGCACTCAGAGTCTCAGTGGCCTCACTCTGCGAAGCTGGCCTGGCCCAGCGGGGCTGGCCTGGCCCGGGGTGATAGAGCAGTGCCCAGCCCGAGTCGGATGGAGCCAGCCCGGAGCAGGGGCCTGGCCCTGCCCAGTGTGGTTGGAATGTTTGCCGAACTGCATCCGAGCCGGAGAGCTCAGGCCCGGTCGTCCCCCATGCTCAGCTGCACTGCTGCTCCAAACTCCCCTTCCCCACACCTCCCCCCTCCCCCCCCGAGGGGGGCAGGGGGAGGGCAAGGGCCCAGTCTTAGCAGAGAGAGAAGCAGAGGAGCTGCTTCTCTGGCAGCAACAGGACAAGAAAAAAAGGGTCTTCTCTGAGGTGTCCGTCTCTTAAATATGTTTTTTTTTCCTGGAGGCGGAACAACGTTTAATTGGATTGTATATCTATCAATACTCAAAACTAGCTAGTCACTGGCTCTGTCTCTCAGGAAGCAAGCTGTACTACTTCCTGCAGCATAGGTTACCTCCAAGACTGACCCCTCCTGGGCAAACCCAGGACAAACTTATACCTACTCAGATCAAAAAAATAGATGAGGTTAGATTTTACAGATTTTATCTTTTAAGAAATGAATGAATAAGGCACTCTCTTACAGTGCTATCTGATAGACAACTCTAAAATTAAGCAAAGACTGACATGCAGAAGGTTCCTTTTGCTTCAGTTTTGTTCAGGCCTGAAGCAGGTTCCAGAAGCAAATATGAACTGGATGACAGACACAGGACAAGTAATAATACAGCAGTTGACCACGAAGACTATCAGATTTGAAAACAAGCAGTGTTTCATCTCAGTGTTGGTAGTGCAGGGGAAAAACCCCTCACCTTTGGTATAATGCTGTGATTTCTTGTTACTCTGCTCTAGGATGCATAAAACATTGCACTCGGAATGGTACAGCCTCACTCCAAGAAACCTCACATGGACTTATTATATGAAGGGAAAGAGTTACCAAATATCCAAAATGATTTTCACAAAAATATTAAGATTAATATAAGCATATGATGGAAATTAACCAGCAACCACAGAGACTTAAATCTGTAAGACTGTTGCAGTATTTAGTATTTCATGGAAAAAGCTTCACATGGAATTACAAATAGCAAAGCCTGCATCTTCTATTACAAAAAAAGAAAACAACCAAAAAAATCAGATAGTACTTCTCCAAAAATCCAAAACCCCATGTTACATTTTGGGGGTTGTTGGGGAGTTTTTTTTGCTTATCTCCTATACAGTATTTTGGTTTTTAACACTTTATCATTTACAAAACAAAAGAACACCTATGCCCAATTTATCCTTACATTACATGTAAGTCTGGTTCTCTTTAGTCCACATGTAACAGCTTTTAGTTCACTCCACCTATGAGATATCTAAGAGTTTGAAAAGGCAAATCATCTAGCTAAACTATCTTACAAAGTATAAATATTAACAGTTGTCTTACGCATGAGGGATTGTAGTTTTGAAAATATCCAGCATGCAAGTGCAAGTTTTATCCCAGATTTCTAGGGTGAACTTTTCACCATTAAGGATGACAACATTCTCCAAACAGTTTGTACCAGATCGTGCCAGTTGTTCATTGTCTGTAAAAGACAAACAGGGTATTTGTTTATTCATATTCAACAGAGTAAAATGTTAACATTGTTTTAACATAATTTGTAGAGTTCCTACCTTGCTGCACACACCAGTACAGCTGTGCAAATATATCATCCAAAAGAACATCACTAAGTACTTCTAAATACTGTGTAAATACATCACATATTGCATAAAGTGCATGGTTGCAAGTAGTTGTCATCCATTCAGCTTTCTAGGAATGAAAAAAAGAGTTACAACCTTAAGGTGAAAGTTTAGGATACACATACAGATGAACATTTGTATTTACTCAATTTGCTTTATAGTGACATGGAATTAATTTCTGTATCTCAAAACCTCAGAATTTGCAGCCTTAACGTCTGCTTTTCTAACTAGCAGGTTTAAAAAGAACTACAGGAGCAGACAAACAAACAACTGTGTCCAATCCTAGCTCAATGATTTAATGCCAACCTAAAGCTGTGTTTCTTTTAAGTGTTTTCCAGGGAATAAAACTTTACAAAGTGAGACATGTCCTACTACAAATAGCCAGGTAAAGTCTCCCAAACCATTTACAATTTTGATCTAACTTCTAATATTAATAATTTACATGTTATTTACATATTAAAGCCCATTTCTGTTCAGTTGTTTGTCAGAACAGTACCTGGTTCTGGTTTGGCAGATCAAAACCTGGATGGCTGGTCAAAAGCGTGCAATGACAGCACAGTGCTATTCTGGGTAGTTTTTGTTTGTGCATTGGTTATGGGTTTTTTTGGTTTCTGTTTGGTTGAGGGGGTTTTTTTGGCCTTGTCATCAAAAAATTTGCAACTAACAATTTATTTCTTCTAATTATGACTTCATTGCTGATTACAAGCCTCACTCAAGTGAGCATGTTGTGTGTCTCAGATTCCAAACATCACGTGTAAAAGCTACAGTTCTTCTTACAAACCCTAGATACACTGCATTTTATGCTATTCTTCTGTTGTTCCTAGTGTAAACTAGTAGGCCTTTTACATATATTTCATTTAAAAAATGAAAAAGGTGACCACATCTGCCAACAGAATGACATTAAAACAAAACAAGGCCACTAGGACCACAGGTCCACCATCCAAGTGTTGAGGTTTACCCTACATTACTTGACAAAGCTATATTACAGGTTTTCTACTCTAAGTGTAGTTCTCATGTAAATTATCTTCCTCCACTTTTTTCACCTCAGTCTGCTGTTCTGGCAGTTTCATGTTGTCAAATATCCTGAAGACAATCCGAAACAAATCTTGCCACCAGTGTTTTTCATAAGTATGGCCGTATGTCTTCATTATTTCAAACATTACTGTCAAGCCCCTAAAACAAAGAAAGAACAACTTATACTAAGACTTACAGAAGGACATGAATGAGACCAAGTAAGTACAACTACAGCAGCAATAAAAACTCAGATACTGTTGAGAACATTATATATGCAGACGAGTACACAAAAAATAAGTAGAAAATCAGCTTGTTAAAGAAGGCACTTTATAGTTGCAGGCAATAGCCAAAAAATATTTTTGAGAACTGTGGTAATTTAGAATTAAAACAGTAAACCAACTTCTTTATCAAGGATCATAAGAATTAATAAACATATATTTCCAGTTAAAAAATACAAAGGTGTAGAAACAAGTATTAACCTTCACCAGCTATAAAGGGAGTCCAGATGCACAGCTCACATTCCAAAGTGTAAATTTAAAGTTGTTTGTTTACAACCCCTCATATTTCACATCAGAACTGCAACTGAATACACTTTACAAGGGAAAATCATATTCCAGGAAAATAAGCAAGTTTTACATGAGATTAGAGTACAGCTTTGCTTTTTTTAACTATATCTGCAATCCTCAACCACTTAATGAATCATGGTATAAAACCAATTTTAAAATCCCCAAGGTAAGTAGGATGGGCAAGACACAGAATGCAATCACAACTACATACCTTTGTTATTTATTATAACAGAAAATAAAAATTTCAAACGTGCAGAATACAGACTTAATTTCTGTATTCTAATATATATTTAAAAGGTGTTTGCTGTTTCCAAAGTGGTATCACCCAAATTAAATACCTAAGTCATTTTACAATGATTACATTTACCAAGAGTTGTTTCTATTTTAAAAGTGTAAAGTAAGTCTTTTAAAATTTGAATTACAAATACTCATTGTTACCTGGTTCTTACATCTAATTTGCATCTATTGATGATACAGGACAACTCAAAGAGAATTGGGAACCATCCTCGCACCCACACTCTGTCTTCAGGAGCTACATTCATATCATCACTTGTGTATTCCTTGAATGCCTTTAGAAGGAAACACAGAGTCATACAGTCACAGAAGTTAGATTCTTCAAAATAAAACACAATTTGGACTGTAAACAACAACCTCTCCAACAGTTTTACATCCTGATACCTCAGATGATTTGGCAATCAAAACAGTAACACTGAGAAAGTGAAGTGCTTTCCAAAGTAATGTTTAGTATATTATGAAGAATAAACTTAAAAAAATAAACAAGACTATACATTCCAGCACCAGTTTTTGCTTGCAGATCAGTGTGAGTCTCTTGCTCTCATTTTTAGAGACATCTTTGAAAGTGAGGATCTAACCTCAACACTTTAAGGATACCAAGCATTTTTGGTTATGCCATTATCCATTTCTTCACATTTCTCAGTAGAGAGAAGATCCTGAGACATGCTGATTTCCAGCAGCTCTCAGGAATGCTAGTCACCAGCTGAACTGGGTGCATAGGGATGGGCAAAGAGCAATAAAAGAAGAAAAGAAGTCACTGATACTTTCAAATCCTGTAGCATTTTATACTTCTGTTGTTTCTGAATAAAGTATATTTCTCATTAATCCATGAAACTTGAAGGGAAGTCAGTAAGTTTAGCATTTTTTCTCTATAAAAAGCACTTGTAATTTAGTTAACACAGACTATACCTGAGGTCTGTCAGACACGTATTTTGCACAGTGGCGAATGAGGCGGATCGCTTCCATACTGGTATCTGGAAATGCTGCATTGCAGGCAAATTCAGACAAGCACTTTACTGCATCTTGGAAAGAATCTATGGTTGCTGGGAAGTGTTTTTCAAACACTATTGCTGAAAGAAAAGTGTGAACAGGAGAGAAAAAAGAAGTGTCATGCTTTAAAATCTATTAATTCTAACATGAACTGTCTCTAAAAGAGACTGGTTCATTGACTGGTGCTGTCAAATGCCTGAGTGGTAAGAAAAACTAGAGAAAATAAAAAGAACAAACAAAAAAAATTACCTAGAGGGCATTTCATTTTGACAGAGAGTGTGTAAAATAAATTAAGGTAGCATCTAGACTAAAGCAGGAAAATGTTAACAGTTAAGCAAGGCTAGAGCAATAGGCTTACTGTTTAACACTAGTGTGTGTGACCAGAGCTTAAGAGGGACACATGAAGCATGGAGTTACACCTACTAATGGACCTCCTCCCCAGCAACATGTTGCCTTGTTTTTAAATAGCTGCTTTTGAAGAAAAAAAAGTGCTTCATCGATGCTGAAACAGTTCTATCAACTTGCAGAGGTTTAGACAGAATAAAGAGATCCCTTAAAGCCTGGGATCTAGATTAGAATAGAGAGAGAGAAAATAAAATTATCATAGTGCCCCTTAGCTCAGCACTTTCTCCTAAGCAGGCCTTACACAATCACAATTCAGAAACACAGAAAAAGATAAGCAAACAACATATTAATAAAATGGCTACATCTTTTTTTTTCCTAGGCAAAATTCCAAAATACTTCACTTAAATAAAAATGTACACATTAAGTAGAATTATCTAAGGCCTGACTTGTTTTACTACAGAATGCTACAAACAGACAAGTCTTTTTAAAAGGCATAAAGAAAGCCAGTTAACTCTAATTTTATTGAATGACTTTTGTAAGTATCTTCCCAGAGGACTGACTGGAAAGTGTAAATCATTGGTTCCAAGACATGAAGCAGGCTCTACTATGCAGACTGTGGAGTCCACAGACAAACAAAGCTTCTTGGGCTCTGGAGTGACACACACTTCCATGACTTCTGTGAATATCGTTAATACTCACTGACAATATGTCCTGTAGTCTGAAATGCCAGTTCTACTATACTTTCATCCTGATCTGAGGCTGCCAGATGAAACACTGAAAAAATGTTTTTCCAGCCAGAACGAATGTTAGCAGCCTGGGAATTCACCATCTGTGCAATACACCGTACAACCATGTCTCGAATAGTAGGAGACCTAAATTAACATAATAAACAATAATTTTTTAAACTAAATTACATAATCAATTAGAATAGCATAATTCTCTAACGACTGATTTTACAAAAGCAATTCGAAACATTAATTGCAAAAGTTAATGCTTGTGATCCCAGGCAATTTAGTTAATTGTATGTTAGTACCTGTTTCTCTTCATGATATGTTCAAATGGTCTTAGGAAGTCCTTCTGGAATCGGAAATTAGCAAGTTCTCCTTTTTCCAAGAACTTCATTGACAATTGCCTTAATGAGTCTACTGCAAAAATAGCTACATCTTCATTGGGATTGCAGCCAACCTGAGAATGTAAAATAGAAATGCAGAGTAAGCTTGCATCAGAATTCTTATGGATTCAGCACAAGCTGCTTTTACAGTTGATAACAGAGAACTAAGCAGTACTGGAAAATTAACGAAATTAAACAGTAGTAAATTCCAGAAACCACACTGTTTATGCAATTCAATAATCCCTAACTAATTCCAGCTGTTTTCTATGTTAAATAACCTGGTATTTAAAACCTCCTAAAAGTAAGCGAGCTGTATAAAAAAGACTTCAACAGCTGTATTAAAAATGTACGTCAAACATTCCTTTGATAAATAGTCAATTTAGACTTGAAGACAACCTCTTAAGCCAAGTGTCATGAAACACCCCCAAAAATTGTAACAGAAAACTAAGAGCAGCCAATTCTAGATCCAGGTCATGATAAATAACTTAATGTATACTTCTGTTTTTACATTTATTATATTGTAGACCTTCACACAGATCTTTCCAGGTTTACAATTTTTGTTGGTTCAGGCTTACAGAGAAGGACATATAAAACACTATGATTCAGATAAGCACATGCTTTTCCAATAAATCTCAAAATAAAATGAATTTGTATCGATAACTGAAGGAGTATGCACTATAATCATTAACAGGGATACCTTATTAAAATGATCTCCAATAACTTCCCAGATCCTAGACCACTGTAACCTGATCCGGCCCATGTTGTAATAAGAAATCTCTACTATCTTCTGCAGACTAAACATTCGAGGGTGGGTAGCAGACAGCAGCTCATCCATAGACACAGCACAAAGCCAGCGAACGAAATCCACTGTTAAATGACAACAACTTTTAATGCAAACATCTTCCAAGGTGTAATGTACAGGGGTGGGGAGGGGTAGGGAAGAGGTAAAACCTACCAATAGCATTTCCATCCAACCTTGTAGATCCTGTAAATATTCTGTAAAGTGCAGTTAAAGACATTGTTAAAATTTCTAAAAGCATCTATTATATGTATTCAAGCTTACTTGTCTTGCTTTTCTTAACAATATCTAGACACCCTCTGATTACCTTTATTTACTAAAAAATTATTAGTATTGTAAAGATATACGGACAATACTGTCAGTTTTTATCATCCCTGATCCAAATACAGAAGTCAAATGCCTTCAGAGTGCATAATTTCCATTTGCCATGACAAGTCGATATTTGAAACACTTCCCATTATGAAGCAGGGAGGGACGCTGCAAACCTAAACAGCTGTTATGTGTTTGAGATCAAGCTGCCAGTGCATTTGATGTGATTTTACTGCAAGGCAACTTTTCATTGAACTGACATCGATCTTGCTGCCTGTACTTCAACCACAGAAATGTCTGTACGCCTTCAAAATGATACCTCTTCACCAATTTTGACAACCGTTAAGAAAATTATATGTTCTGATTTCTTATACGCTGAGCAAGCAAGATCCATGAACACTTCAGTCTGATCACTACTGTATGATATAAACAGGTAATGTTCATAATATGTATTCTGTCTAGCCAAATCCAGTTAAAATAAATGTGATTCATAGAAAGGAAGACTGGAATAATAATTTTGGTCATTTCAGACAACATCTACATAACCTAGAGGAAAGCAGGGAGTCAGTAATTAGATTTAGGAGAAAAATGGTCTGACAATAATGCCCTCAGTACTAAGGCAAAATGAGATTTGCTATCTGTTACTATATACAGCAAATCAAGATTCAAGAGATACTACAGCAGACTTCATTCTTTAAGTCTTCTGTAGTAATATTTTATCAGCAAAAAAGCTTCTTGCCTAATCTTTGCTCTGCTCCTTCTTGCAAAAATACCTATGATCCCCAAAAAAATGGGAACACCCCTCCTCCCCAACGGAAAAGCACTTCCCTATGATAGTTTTTATGTAGGTTTTTTCAAAAAAAATTAATACATTAATAAGGTCCTTTTTTTTGCACAGGGTATTCAAAGACTGCTTTACGAACTTCAAGTGGCAACAACAAATTGAATGCAGTACCTGTCTACGGCAACAACAACACTTTGAGAGCTGGTTTCACCAATGGATTCCTGAATACTTGCTATCTGCTTCCAGTCCACGTTTCCACCAACTACAGTAAAAAAAAATTGAAAAATGGGTAAGAGAGAATAGACAATGGGTTGGGAAGAAAGAGGAATAAAAGTTGTGCCACTACCAGTATAATGAAATATATTTTTAATTCACAATAAAGAGAAGCATATTATTAATTTCTCTTGCACGAGTTGGCCATCTCAGTGAGAAGCTGCATGTTGGTGTAAGTCCTACTTATCTAGATTCTCTATCCATGTACAAACTATATTAGTCCCAGAAAATTGTCCACATTTGGAGCAACAGATACAAGTGAAAAAATTAAAACCCACAAGAATCACCTTTTTTTCCTCTATCTTTCAATGAACCTTTGGTAATCTTGCTACTGAAAATACACAACATATAACTGAGAATATAGCTTAGAGGAGAATTTTTCACACTTAATTAGCATCAAGTGAGTAAATTCACCCCTAAAGATTTTATTTCTTATCATTCACACCATCTTTAAGCTATATCTCATTTACAGCAAAATTGTCACCCAAAAATAGTGAGAAATATCTATAAATAAAAATAGCAATTATTTATTTTGGAGGCTGAAAACTGCAACTCACATCTGGGAAAGCTCATATGAAGAAACTGCTAACTTTGCAGTGAGAAAAATTCTGAAATGTTTAACAATCTCCAAACTCCCCTTGAACCACCATCAAAAAAAGAGCAGGAATCTTGCAACCACTCTGGGTAATTCCACATACCCTGTATTCAGGC
>VZTJ01002731.1:44795-102307 GCA_013397795.1 Orthonyx spaldingii | reverse complement strand
TTTTTTTTTTTCAGAAATATAGAGAAGAACAGAAGACTGAAAGAAGGTGTGCAGTTCTGTTTCCAGACATTTGCTGAGAAAAATATTCTCATGTTTCAACCTGCCGCAGAGTCTTGATGTGCTCCATCCACACTTGGAGGTGGCTGGAGATGACTGTCCAATCTTTATAACCTGACCCATCTGAAGTACTCTTCTAGGGCATTTATGGAACAACATTTCTGTACATACATACGTAACCTCATACCAGTATTTCAACAACTTATAATACCACTGGGTGTGATCAAGACTTCTCATTTAAGCACACAAGCTGCCAGGGCCAATTAGCTTGAATCTTGGTAATGAGTCAGCTAAGAAACGTATGAAATGAGCAGCAGAGTGTGAAGAGAGTTTGAAGGGCTATTTCCAAGGAGTCAGAACCTTAACCAGCTCTACCAGCTTACATGAGAATTCCTTGTTATTGCAGGATTTGTAATTCAATGCTTGAAAACCTAAACGGACAGTTTAGGTTATAACAGTTGTGAAATCTTTTACAGTGAAACACAGCAGTCAGCTATGTAACTCTGCTTTATGAAAAACAAGATTCCTCAGATTCCCACTGTCCAAAGATGATTTCTGGCTACCCAGGAAGTATACTTCAGCTATGACCTACCCACAGCAGTGGGTTTTGTCTTCCAACTTCGTGAACGGAAAATGACATAGAAGAAATGGGAATTTCACAATTACAACTCCAAGTAAGGCAACTTTCCTACCAAAGGAGCAATAGAATAGATGCTTATTCATTTACTTTTACAACCCACATGCTTGTGATATTTTGAATTTCCAAGTACAACAACAAAAAAAGGGCCACAACAGGAAGACAATACAAGACAGAAAGACATTTGAATGCAGATGCCTGAAGAGCCACACCTGAATCCTTGCTAAGGCAGTAAATGAGGAAAGGAGTTTTTGGGTCTGGTTTCGTTGGATCTCTGTTATTTCAAAAACCACATTAACTTCAGCAAGAAGATTAAGTGCTGCTGCTTATCTACATCTGATTTTGCAAACAGGTCTGAAAGATGGAGCTTCTGTGTCACCAGACTGCAACTTCACTCACTCTAAACAACTATTTTCCTATAAAATATGCATCTGTATATATGGACATACACACAGTGTGTTCTTCACAGGAATTTAGGTTTATAGAAAGCTTGCTTGAAAACCCATAGTTCCAATGCATACTTTGGAATAATCATAGAAAATTAAACTATATGCAAAAAAGGGTTTATGGAAAGAAGTGAAATAACTAAAACAGTTGAGAAAATGTTCCAAAAGCCCCTTAGTGCATGAAAACCAAGTTAAGAATTTTCCCATAAGATTGAAGAAACATTATTAAAAAAAAAGAAGAAAATGGTGAAGTTTCCATATGTGCACTGTACTAAGCATTCCAGAAATTCAATTCAGAGAGAAATATTTTATGCATTTGGGCATAAACTGTTTTCCCTAGAAATGCAGTTGACAGCAGCAAAAAGTCTTTATGAGCTGGATCTGTACCAAGGACTAGCAAGTATGATTTAGAGACACCTGAATACCGTTTACATTCTTGAGTTATTAGGACTTAAAACATTTAAAGGCCAGTCATTGCAGTGTAGAGAAACTGCCAGCACTTGGAAGTAGCCAAGTTGCACAGGTCATCAGGGAACACTAAACTGAAGGATGCATATTGGAAGGGCAAGAAGAAGCTCAGTATATGAGATGTGGGCAGACTCATTGATGTTCAGGCCTAAGTTTTCCCTTCATCAACAGTTGGCAAGGTGAGGGGAGTACACAGAGGCAGGCCAAAGGGGAGTAGAAGGGAAAGAAAAGGACTGGTTATAGAAGAAGAAAAACTGACTGAGAAAAACACAAAGCTGGATAATTAGGACTAGTCTGGGGGCTAAGATCAGGGAAAATAAAAAATTATCATTACTCAGAAAAAAAAGTTACACGAGAAAGTGAGGGAAGAAAAAGCTTTTGTTTGGCTGTGGGTGAAGTTCAAAAGACAGGAGATACTGAGCATGACACTATAACTGAAACTTTCTCATAGTCAAATAGATGTACACATATACTTTGATGCTTCCAGACTTTTCTAACACCCTACACCTGTGTATCTTTGACTGTGTTCTCATTCAAAACAAACAAATAAACAAAACTCCCAAACTTCTGAAGATAATTTAAGGTAAGATAAGAAACCTTCTAGGAAGATAAGAAACACCATCTCATTTTCGGAGTATATTTTGGTGCTCAAGTCTAAAAAAGGCATTTACTCAGAACAAAGTTACCAAAATAGGAAAGAAATGGAATTTCAGAATTTAAGCTAAATTAATCTCCCACTTGGTTTGAATTCTGTGTATTTCTCACAAAGCTGCACAACAGATGCTTAACCTATACATACTGACTTGCTTGCTTGTTAAAATACTTGGCACACTAACGCTGTAATATTATTAAATCTGGTCATACCATCTGCAGTCCATTCTTAGTTGGAAAGTGATACTTAATAGAAATGAATTTTTTATATATATATATATATATATATATAAATATATATATATAATTTTCTTATATTTCCCATCCTAGCAATAATAACAGAGCAAACTAAATATTCCAGAAACTGGAATTAAGTCTATTCAAAGCCTAAGTTTTACAAGGACTACTTCATGGTCTTTTGTCAGAACCTCATATAAAAACACAGAACAAATTTGAATAGTTCTCTGAACAAAACCAGTTAAATGAATTACTTCATATCTGCATTACTTACCCAGTCCCAGCCCCACAAATTCATCAGGTGCCTGATCTTTTGTTCCAGTAAAAGAACCTTCCCTGCCACGCACTGTCCCTGAGATGTAGCGAGGTTTTACTCCCGTTCCTATTAACTGTGCCAGTTCAAGTTGACTGATGCATTTCAGAATCTATTCCAGAGAATAAAGATGTTGTTTATCAACAAAAAGCAGTTTGAAATAGTGAAAAGCAAGTAAAGATCTTTAGAAGAAAAAAAATTATAAAGACTTGAGGCCAGATAATCTGTTCTTCTGTCTAAAATGAATATTAATTTAAATAGTACTGGATTCATCTCTCAATTTTATTTCTCACTTGGACATGTTTTGCTACTTTAATTGGCTGCATAATGTATGCAACCAAAGTATATACACAGCACTTACCTAAACCCCACTGTATTTATGCACAAACAAGCACACTACTGTGGTGAAAATCAGTAAACATGCTGTCTTGCGGTTTAAGTTCAAATGTACCTCATGCCAGGAATTTCCTAAATAGTTTCCATCTGTATGAGCCACCGTGATGAGAGTTTTAATGGTGTCAATATTCTTCTGCTTCATTTCAGTAATACCAGAACTCACTGTAAGCAATGTAAATCTTGCTAATGCTTGAACATAGGCATCTCTTTCAAGCTACAAATGGAAGGAAAAGAAACAAAAGTCTCATAAATATTTTCTCCATTTCTTGTTCTTAGTACAGTCTGTGTGATTTCATCAACTACACCATTTACCTTTCTCTTCCTAGAACTGAATTTCCAAAGCATAGTGAAAATCTCTCATGTTCACCACCAGTAAGAACGTATCTGTGGGACAAAATCAGGTTCCTTCTATTCAGGAACATGAAGTTTTATGTCTGACAGCATAGAACACATAGCCTGTGTTTAGGTTTCTGGTTTGGTCTTTTATGGGGAAAACAGGATGCTGTTTCAGAAGAAATGTTGCTACTTAGCTTTCAATATTCTTGTACTACACTCAGACCTACTCTGAAAATGTTGCCTTAGCAGACTCACTCAAGTTGTAGCACTTTTATCAACAAAATCTAAAAGATGTATCTAAAAGGCATGTTATGCCAATTCCATGGAATTGCACAAAAGTTATTTGATTTAATCCACATCATTTGGAGCACCTCAGAAGCTTCCGAAGCAAGTGTCATTTCCGAAGCAAACGACCATAATCTAGACAGATCTTACAAAAAATAATTCTACAGTTACCCAATTTTTATGTGTATGGTATCTATAAACAAAAAGGAAACTCCTCAGATCTCACATGAACCAATTACAATGGTAACAAGGGCATTACAGTTGAGCCCACAAGTGCATTTTATTCTCCTGTTATGCATCAACTGAAGGCCATGAAGTGAAATGGTTGTACACCATATAAACAAATAACAATTATGAAATATATTTAACTGCTTGGATACTTAGGGCTGTTTTCAAGTAAAAAAATAATTGAGCACAGAAAACAATCAAATATAAAATATTTTTAAAAATTCCCAGGAAGAATGGGAATATCCCAACAGTTGACTGTGGTAGAAGGGACAGATTGCCACTGAGCCACTGACCACAGTATAGCTGTCACATTCAAACCCAACCATTACTGCAGGGTATGCTGGCAAA
Organism: Orthonyx spaldingii; assembly: GCA_013397795.1. Taxonomy (NCBI): domain Eukaryota; kingdom Metazoa; phylum Chordata; class Aves; order Passeriformes; family Orthonychidae; genus Orthonyx; species Orthonyx spaldingii. The sequence continues at coordinate 97,905 of VZTJ01002731.1, read as the reverse complement.
GGCACAGAAAATGATGCAGAGGCACAGAAAAATGGAAGTCGCAATCAAAGTGTACTAAGCAATGAAACTTTAGAGTCTACGAATCGCGTATCTTCCGTAAAAACAAAACATTTTCAGTCCTACTCATCCATACAGGTATTCCCCCCTCCCAATTCTATGCCAGCAAAGTAGGAGAAAAACAACTACACAACGTGTCCATCACCCATAAATTAAAACCTGATGATACAAGCAGATTAAGTACATCCTTTTGATGCATATCTTGTCTCAGATGCTTAAAGACAAAAGTCAGACTGTGTGACAAGTTTAAGATTAAAAGCATAACTAATTAAAACCAGGATCTATAATTGAGGTTTTAGAAGTGAACATGCATAACTTAAACTATATTGTGTACTTTGGAAATTTTCTTAAAATTAAAGGCATCCAGGTCCCTCCATTATCTCTCAAGGTGTGTAAACTAATGTTAACTCTTAATAGACACCAATCTTAACTTCTGTACATTTACACAATGAAAATTGAAAAGCTGCCATCACTGGTTAAGCACATGAAGAAAAACTTCATTTCAACAGAAAAGATCCTTAAATCAGCTCAAGTACAGATGTGCCAGTCTCCTTCAAACCACCAGACCTATCTGGTGTCTGAAGTCAGACAACGTCCCATCTAACCAAGACATTCTGAATTAGAATCATCCTGCAATACTGAAATCCCCAACAAACCAGTACTGTTTTCAATTATATCAGTAACACAGAATTTCCATCGAATACCAAGAAGGAATATTGCTTATATTGAAAATGCAAAAGCAACACTTCCCATTTTCTGAAATTTAAAAACTTGGTTTTGGAACACCTCCAGTTCAATCATGTCCCAAGCCAATGGAAGGGTACAACTGAATCATAGGGACCTTAAAGCAAATATATCCTTGCCCTCCCCATGTAAGGCTGACCACTGCAGGACTGGGAGCTAAACTCTGCAACTGCTGAAACTTGTATTTGTACCAGTTCCACCTTTGCAGCTTAGAAACAAAAGTAACCTGAGTGTGATTTTCACTGAACATCTGCAGACTCCAGGGAAGGCTTTGTTAATCAAATTTTTAAGTCTGTTCAGTTCAGGGACAGCTGGCGGTGCAGGAATTAGGTGAAAAAACAGAGAAAGGAAACCCCACATAATCTCAAATAGGCTTTTGAAAGCAGCTGTATCACAGATCCTGATGTGCCTTTCCACATAAGTGATAAAAGGTTACCTAACTTGCCAAATACAAGTGCAAGGGGAGAAGGAAGGAAGGAAAGCATTCACTATTCTACCATAGTTCAACATTTTCTACTTAAACAGTTGGTTTTTGGGTGTGTGTGCATTTTCTTGTTTTCTGGGGGTTTTTCTTTTCAGTATTGTCAATGTACACATGAAATAACCCAATGCCAAACACATTAATTTTGCCTGTCCCTCTCTTCAGCTATCCCTACAATAGACTTATGGCAGACCAGTACTCACTTTACTAACTAATAATCTACAAGTAACATAATTGTACCTTCCCTACCCATGGTTTTTAAATAGAAAAATAAGAACCAAAGAAGGCCCAAGTTTAATCACCATTAGCCTCTGGAGCCAGAAAGTCTGGCATTCTTGGTATTGCACTTAATGCAAGATCCATTCATTCATTACATCAGGAATGCCATTTCCAGTGCCATAACTGTTAAAAGGGTATTCATTTATAGACATCTCAGATCAGTATAACCTCTCTGAAGTTGAGAACATTTCAAATATAGTTCACAGAGATATTATCTTACAGGACAGAGAAACTCATTTTGTAAAACAATACAACATAGCTAATCAGCTTTGTAACAAAGCTAGAAAGAAAGTACTTTGACATAAAAGTAGTCAATTTCTAGGGAAACAAAAATTCAGTGTAGAGGCATGGAAGTACTTGCCACAAAACACCAGGAAAAATAAAGGTCACTTCATTTACACTTCCAGTCAGATATCAGATGAAATAGCAAGACAATGTCAGAAGCAGGCAGCCTCTAGGTATTGCAGTGCACAGCTTCAGCAGAGGACTTTTAGAATCCCACTAACATTTTGTTGGTGCATAAATCAAAGTATTGTACATAATCAATACATTTTTTACCTGAATGTTGAAAATGCAAGCAATCCGGATTGCACATCGTATACCCTCCAAACAAAGAGAGGCAACTTCGGTGTCATCACAGTCCTGTAGACCCACACTGAATGCAGCCAGGAAAGGTGTCCATGCCAACTGGAATGGATGCAAAGTAAGTGATATATTAGCAGTTGTTGGTACTTGAAGAGAATGTTATAGTTTCACCATCTTGCTGAAGTGTAAATTCCATCCTTAACCCTGAGGCTGTCTTTTGCCAAAAAGGAAATACGATATATAGACATGAAACACAGAACAGTATAAAGTGTGATTAGAAGAGACATGAGAGACAGAATGGGACAGAAGCAATGCAGAGTGGAGCTCCCTTCAAATGCACTTGTCCTCTCCCTCAGCAACTAACACACAGCCATCTTCAGATAGTTGCAAAAACCAAACCCTAAAGCTACATCAATTAGATGTCTGTTAGAGTTTTAGCACTTCCAGGATGACTTTTATCTTTGCACGTTGAAAAACAGTCAATAGTTATTGTAATAACCAACACACCATATAACAGTTGTCTTTGTGATGAAAAGTACATACAAATAAGACTAGTTTGTCCTGATAACACCAGAAAAAAAAAAGACGGTAGTGAAAATAAAGCAAACTTTATTAATAACACTAAAATTATGGTAAGACAAGACCAACAACAAAAAATCCAGGACATGACTCTTGCCTTATCTCTCTACTACTAATTTTGTTTATCCTTCCATCTTTTTGTACTGAAGCCATGGAACCCAGAATGATTTTACGAAAAGTTTTACCCGAAGTCACTCCAGATGAAATACTGAGTCAATGGGCACAGCAAGGAGCAACAGATTTCACACTTAATTTCATAACAAAATGATGCACCACAGAGCTTTGGTTTCATTTAAGACAGCAGCTCCAAAAGCACTACCTCCAAAAAGCATGTAATGCTTGCACATACCAAACTGTAACTGTGGGACAGTATTAAAGGCATTAGATGAATTCAAAGATTCAGGATTTAATTCCCTATTGTATGACCTTTAAAGGTCCCTTCCAACCCGAACTATTCTATGGTTTTATGTTCAGAAATCTATGTTTCTTCCCATTGCCTTCCTAATTTTCTTTGCTATTGAAACCAAAACTAATCTTAAAAAATCACAAAACTGAAATAATTTCTTAAAAACTATCTAATGGTCTGTATATTGTGCTTTGTAACTAGATGTATGCTGTTCTTTAGAGACTGTTTTGTTATTAAAGGTGAAAATCAAGCCTCAAAACTAGACAATCAATTCTGGTCTGATTAGATGGGTGTATAAAGTGAATTTTTGCTGTTTTAAAAGTTTAGCCAATGTATCTGTAAATACAGTTATCATGATCAATTTTATGTGGAAATCAACGGGTGAGATTCCCAGAAATTTGTGAAGTTTTGCTGAAAATTTCAGTCCAAATAAATAGTGTGAAACTAAGTATTTAAATTCCACGGTTCTCACTTTTTTTTGAGAGGAAGGTCCTCTGTTCAATACATTACACTGTCCTCAGTACTTTAATTAGTTCATAAACATTCTCAAGTAACTTCAAGTAACAACTTCTAATTCTTAGCACCTTCACGAAAGATGTTTAGGGTGTTAATTTAACCTGGGTGCTTCGTATTTTGCTCCTATGAAAATGAACTTTAGAAATACACTTTTCAAATACTAAAGGGTAAAAAGTATTAGGGCTGATATCTTGAAGAAAATCACACTATGAATTTTACAGATGCCTGCACGTGAATTATTTAATTTCAGCCTTAAGGAAGTCAAAAGAGAGAAAGTACAGTACACCTCTGGTATGTGATACCTTGAACAGCCTAGAAGTAAATTTTTAACAAGGTCTGTGCTTAGTGTTCCTCTGTACAAGTGGAATACTGTGCTAGTTTTTTTAATAAGGTGACAAAGAATTCCTAAGTTTGCATCATACAGCAATCTTACAACTATATCCTCAGTGTGCCCAGGTGGCCAAGAAGGCCAGTGGCATCCTGCCTTGTACCAGTAAGTGTGGCCAGCAGGACCAGGGCAGTAATCCTCCCTCTGCACTCAGCACTGGTGAGGCTGCACTTTGAATCCTGTGTTCAGTTTGGGCCCCGCACTACAGGAGAGACATGGAGGTGCTGGAGTGAGTCCAGAGAAGGACAGTGGAGCTGGTCAAAGAGGTGGGAGTTGGTCTCTTCTCTCAAGTTACAAGGGAAAGGATGAGAGCAAGTAGTCTCAACTTGCACCAGGAGAGGTTTCGATTGAGTATTAGGAAAAATTCATTCACAGATGCAGTTGACAAAAGTTGGAACAGGCTGCTCAAGGAAGTAGTGCAGGCACCAACCCTGGAAGCATTTAACAGACACACAGATGTGGCACTTTGGGTCATGGTGTCGTGGTGGATTTGACAACACTGTGTTAACAGTGGGACTCAAAGCTTTTAAGAGTCTATTTCAACCTAAATGCTTCTGATTCTTGGGCCTGGAGCTCCACCTGACCTCACAGCACATCCCTCCAGGGAACCATTTGTTTATTTAGTGGTACTGGTCTGATACTTCAGTTCCCTGGAGCAGTTCACGAAGGGGCCATGTGAGGACCATGACTTGAACAAGGGCACAAATGAGAGAACTGTAAGGGCACAACAATTTCTCTCAATGGCAGATGACTGAAATGAGTGAGTTATGCCAGAGACCACATCCAAGAGCACACTGAGGCATCGCACACTACTGAACATACTCTGTATCTACGAATCTGAACCACTGCTATGGAGAAGGCATTTGGGATGCAGACAGCTTTGCACTTACACAATAGCAGACAGGTGTTTAGAATAACAGTTTCATACAGGTCCAGCTTCCTCCCCTACACTGGATGAGAGTCCTAGCTTTTCTAAAGTATTGATTTGCAAGAGACAACATTAGATAAAAGTTTTTCCTGACAACTGCTCTCCCAAAATGCAATGAAGTAATCTCCCTTAGAAGCAGCAGGGGGGACTCAAAACAATGACCTGAAACTAATAATTTCTCACTTGTATAAATCTGTTTTTTGACTACACCTCTATATCTGAAATAAAAATCCTATCATTTCAAGCTTTTAACTTGAACTTTTTATACTTTTTTCCCTTTAATACATTCATAACTCCTCCACTGCCTCAAGATGCTTCTTCTATCAGCACAGAAACTGTAGCAAGTTAAATAACTCAAAAAAGAGCCCAACACAGCAAGTGCAAATCTTTACTATTTTCAATAAATCCTGTCAGTCAGCATTTTGTAATAAGAAACTGTGATATTCTACATGATTATCTAAACATGTATCTCACCTTAAACATGGGTCTCACATGCTCCAGGTGTGTGGCACTAGTAAAAGGGGCCTGAACGTGGCTCACTGCCTCCATGAGAGCTTTAGCTGTTTTAGCCATTTGTTCCATTTCCAGGTTATATAGGAGTCTTCTCTGCTTTTCACTAGCAACACCTGTAAAACACATTTTTTCCTCTCATTTGTGCATCTTTAGCAATAGTGTCTTTAAGAACATAATAATTTTACGTTTTTCATTAAGTACAACACTCAGATGCATTTTTGTATTATCTTCACTTTCTGAAATTATCACACCAGCCTTCTTGCATTTCTTTTACAATACAGATAAAATTTAACTTAAGGAAAACTTGTGTATGAAATGTGAACTATTTTTAAACCTTTATAGCATTTTAAGATTTGAACAACAGAGATTTCTTCTCCATCACCTCAACTGAGAGCATAAATATCACACCCACTAAGCTAAATTTAAGAGATATTTCATAGAAATCCATCAGCAGAGAAAATAACAATAAAAATAACTGGATATCCTTCTTCAGAGTGAAAACTACATCAAACCTTTTTATTTCTGTAACAGAACCTTCATCTCATCAAGACAGGGAAATCCAAGCAGCACGTAATAATCAGCTTTTTAAAAATTACAACAAAACATTGTATTAAGTGAATGAATACTGAAACCAAGAGCAGTTCTTTTTTCCAGATGCAAATTTCCTGCAAGCAATCCATTCATAAGGCTAACCTAGGACTTAGTACAAATATGTTGGGGAAAAGGCAAGCCTCTCTTAATGTTCTCTGTAGAAAAGCTAGAATGAGTGACATCTCAATCTTCACACTGTGCAAAACAAAAATTTTTTCTGGTATCTGAGAGAGGAAAAGATAATTAATAAAGTGCACAAATTAGGGCCCTAAGAACCAAATACTGGAAAATTTTTGAAGATGACAGATTGGTTATTGCTGGAAATCACAACAGTTACTTTAGAAATAGAAGACACACCCAGTGTGTGTGTTCTGCACTGTAGCTACTGCCAACATCAGGACTTCACAGAGCCCTTCAATTTCCCTGTGTTGCTGATCAACAGCAAAACCTGCCTCCTTCATGGCCAATGCACCAACTGCCAGGAATTCCCAGATGCAAAGGGAAGTGTATTTAATGTGTATTTAATGCAGATTTGAGGCTAGCATCATGCATTTACGTTAAAAAGAAAAGGATATGAAATTAGAAGAGTTAAGTGAGTGGTGTTTGCTTCATTCAATTCTTATTTTAAAAAGAACTCCATCAAACCAAAGAGCCAACCCTTGAAGAAATCTAACAATGCAACTACTTACTTTGTTTACTGGATTTTGTGGGTATTGTTAATTCTTTTGTTTCTTTCATGGAAATCTTCTTTCCAGCTATTTCATTATAGATAGCAGACAAATATTCTTCAGGGAGATCTTTACTGTCATTGATACCTCTATTCATTTTAATATACTGTTCTTTTGTCATTTTATTCTTAACCTGAAAAGCAGAAAGTAGCTGTAAATATCAACAAATGAGGCAGGCTCATCACAGTTACAATGTTCCCTACAAAACTGCCCAGCACACAAAAAGTTACCATCAAGGATAAACCTGGTGATTCAGAAGACATTTTAAAGTATTCAACATATGCAAGACTACAATGTCAAATCTACAATATACCACAAAGCCATCAGGACATTCCAGCACTCAAACATTTGGCAGGATCCACAGATCAAATGTACGTCAAATTAGACATACACAAGAAAAAAAAAAAGTGCTTTATCTTGTCATACAGACTAAACAATCTATCTTACAGAACCCTACCTTACAGAAACACCTAACCGTAACAACTTCAAAATCTCAACACCCATGAAACATAATACTGTTACTTAAAAGATGCACAAACTTAAGCTACCTTACTTCTTACACACATACTGGAAAGTTACATCCTATGAATTACACAGATTTATTCCAGCAACATACCTGTGGACTGTGAAGATCTGTTGTCAACATGATAATTGAGTAAGCTAAAACATATGCAGTATCTGCACTAGCAAAAAGAGTTTGCCTGAAGGCAAAAAGGAGAGAAAGAACAGCAAATTTAATTTATTAGGATTTTTTAGTAACTATTCAGCTTTCCAAAGTTCTGAAGAAGTGTATCTTACCCTTGGTTACATTCTAAATATCTAGCAGCAAATTTCTCCATTAAGCGATCAATTTTTTGAGCTTCTCCTGGCAGACGAAATCCTTCTAGAAACATGCGCAGAGCTGAAACAAAATCCTTTCCCGAAAAGTCGTGTTGGTCTACATACGCATACATGACTTCTTTGTTAAATTTATCATTGTCTCCCAGGAACTCCCCAACCTGAGTCTAGAATAAGAACAGAAAAACAAACTGGTGCATTTATATTTGAAAAAAAAATACAAATAACCACAACAGAGTCAAATGTCTTACAAAAACAGAAGCATGTATTGCAGTTAACTGAGACATACTCCTGCTTCTCCTCTACTGTATCAAGCAAAGTATTTTGGCCATATATTCCATCATAATGCTCTTACATGCTCATACATATCTGCCTACATTCTTCCTTCTCTGCTTTTACTCACATGCCATTTTTTCATAAGATGAATTTCACATGTGTACAAGACAACATTAATATTACTAATGATTGGTCTCTGCTATAATGATTTTTGTAGTTAAGAAACTTATTACAGGAATGAAAAGGATACCAAACTCAACTTTATCCCCTAGAGTAGTGATCTCAAACAGATGCCAGTGATGCTCAAATATAAATAGCTGGTACTCAAATACATCTGAGTCATACTCAAATACTGTCAACGCAACACAGTACAGTGAAAAATAGCATGCATTCAGATAAAGATGCCTGCCTATGTAAACTGAGGTTAAAAAAATATTCTGATGTCTGATTCTAAGCATTAATACTGAAATTTGTGACTTCAGCCACAGTTGCAAACATGGGCACCAATGGGTGTGGCTTTTATGCACAATGGTGAGAACTACTGTTTCAGAAAGTTCGTTTTTTTCTTGGTAATATTAACATGAGATATTCCCACTCTCCCTAGTCAGCTATTGCAGGACCCCTCCAAGTCCAGCAACAGCTGTTAGCTGTAAGGAAAACCAAAGAACTAGTCTAGATTAACTAACTTCCCTTTGGGGGCAGAAAAAACAGTGCTTTTAATGTTGTTGCACCACATTATTTTTCTAGCCACCTCTGAAGGACAGACACTTCTGGCAGATTCTTACTGAAGTATATAGGATTCACTAAGCTGGTTCAAGTTATACTAGCAACTAAATACAAGTTTTGAGTCAGCTCAAGTAGGTCAGTCTCTTGCTTTACACCTCGCTGAACCACAGGATGCACAGAGCACAGGGCAGAGCTCTAATGCACCCTCCAACTCAAATTCCTTGTGCTTACAAATTTTAGAAGAGAGAAAAGTTTCCTTTTCTTCATTCCACAATGATGTGTTACACACTCCAAACACTAATAAGTGATTTGCAATTAGTATAAACATATCAGCATGAGCATAGACAAGCATCAGGAAAACAGTTCCCTTACTGAATCTAATCTTTCCTCTTGATGCAAGAATTGAGCAATATCTTCAGGGGTAGTGCCAAGCATTCCTTGTTCTTGCAGGTACTGAATCCCCCTCTTTGGTTTCTTATTGAATCTGTACAATGAAGAGCAGGATGAAATGAGAGTTAACCCTTTTACCCATGCACAAAGTGGTACCAGCTTAAGTAAAAAGATTCAGAAATTTCAGATGAGATGCTGAATAATCTACATATTAAATATTTTTTCCTTTATCAAACTGCACATTCGATAGGAATGAGCTATTCCCATTTACTCTGGCACTCATGAAGAAAAAGATATTCCACAAAGACAGCAAAATCTTGACTTGGAAAGAACAATTATGATCTGTTGATTTTTATCGTAATGTGTTATGAAACAATCAACAAATCCATTAGTTGCCTGCAAGAATGGAAATGTACAAAACATAGAACCAGGAAACTGAAAGAAACAGAAGCCCTAAAGGAATAAGGCATATTCGTGCAGGGTCCCAGAACTATATGACAGAAAACTTTGATTTTTGCATAAAACCAACCTTGCTGAGGAGATTAAGGTGATAAAGATGAAATCACAGAGAAGATTCATGTCAGACTGCACTGAGAAATTACACTGTCCTCCAGTTCTAATTATGACAAGTTAATTAATAATAAGGACTCATCAGCATAAGCATATAGGCATTTTCATCAGTAACATGTACATTAAAACGGGTCATATTCAAAGGATCACGAGTCCAATGTTCTTTTTATCCAAATATAAAAACCTTATTTTTAGACAAGCAGGTCTGGAGAAAAAAGAACAAACATTCAGAGTACTCATCTTCTAGCTGTGAGGAATTAGGTTAACACAAAACACTGTTGACAGGCTCCAAAGGGGACACCATTCAGCACTCTTTCACCAGAGGAAGTGCTGTTACATCCAGAGTTTTTTTCCTAACACAAGATGAGTATCTATGAGGAGAAGGAAGAAAAACCCAGGAATCTTCATAGCTCCAAAAGAATCCACCCTCCCAAGGGTGATAAAAGGGCACTCACAAGTCAATTCCTTGTTCTATTATTTCCTTTTGCTGCTTTAGGACCTCAAACTGCTCTGGGTTGTCAGTGCCAGACATCTGTGTGCTGTAACTGCCAATTCCTGATGAAGCAGTAGAATCCAAAGAATTTAAGCTTCCATATCTGTTAATTGTCTCAGGGTGTTTGGTTTCACTGCTGTCCTGTTCTGTGGGTTTTTCTTGGCCTATAAATTGGAAAGGGTTACATGCATCCAGAATACACAGTGAAAACAAATAAAAATCACATGCTGAATCCTCCCTGAAGGCTTCTAAAACTCAGGGTTATCTTCAATTATGTATATATATATGTTTGCTCTGCTTTTATTTTGGTTGGGAAAGTAAATAATAATTAAATCACTACAACGTATCAAAGATATTTCTTTCAGTTCATTACATACTGAAATTTAAGTCTTAAAACAATAATTTCAGGCACTTAGGAAAAAAACCCCAACACCTCAGAAAACCAGCTACAGCTTTTATATTTTATTTTCAAATCCAGTGTCACTTTTAAGCTGGAGCAATCGTAGTAAGTTTTTGAAACACAGTGTCTAAAAGAATTCAGGCATGCTAAGGAGCTGGTGCTCTCAGTTCACAAAGACAGCCATGCTAACCAGCCCTGGAAAGCTTATTACTTCACCTACAAACTTTAAGTGCTTAATCTGAAAATTCTGGCATAACCTTAGTACTTCCCATCTCAGGTTGGATGAAAACAAGATTAAAATAAGTAATCATTTAGTTACTTTGCAGCTTACAACATTCAAACTTATACAGCTATAAAAAGTATAAGTAAATAAGTAAAAAAATGCTCTCTATTCAGCTTGCTTTAGTAGTTATTTAATCAATATGAAATTAGATAAAATTAGGAGAGCTTCAAAGAAAGTTTTGAGACACTTTTAAAAGCAAAAATACAGAAAATAACAGGATTTAGACATTTTCAGTCCAGTAGCATTCTAGAAATTCATACAATTAGGAAAAGACAATTAAGACAACTTGTTTAAATGACACCAAACTTATCAATATTTCTACCAAAGGAAAAATAGTCTGGACACAAACAGCATCAAAATACTGGAAGAACATACTCAACTCCTGCAGCACCACATTACTAAAACCAGAAGAAACACATCGTGTGTCTTACCAAGTGTTGTCTGGGAATTGGGATTTACATATTGATCCTTACTCCACTCCACCATGCATTTCAAGATCGATACTAAGCATTCCAATCCTTTTTTCCTCAAACTTAATTCCTAGAAGAGATTTCATAAACAATTAATTAGTGGCCTGGAGAGTTTAGTCTCAATCTTATCATGCCAAGAAACATGAAACTTCATAAAGATTGGTGCAATTTTTACCTGAACATTGGACATGCCAAGTTCTTGGCTACCCCTTCCTTGAGCAATCTTTGATAAGTCATTAACCAGCCTTTCAAATATATTTGCTGCATTTAAATCACAATCATAGTTCACGTAGATGTCCACCACGCTCTGGGCATCTATAAATAAAGTGACATTGTCAAACCTGGGACAAAAACTAGGTAACTCGATGAAAGGCAAGTATAATTTTGTTCTTTAAGATAAAAACCATAAAATCTAGAACACAACAATCGTTAATACCTGCACATATCCTTGTCAGCGTTTGTATAACCATCCACTTATGATCAAATGAGCTAGTAGAAGTTTCCAAGATATACAGGAAAATTTCTTTGAAGAAAACCTAACAGATATTCCAGGAAAAGGGAGAAAAAACATCTATTACAAACACAGTCACTAACTTTCATGGTCAAAATTCTGACATAATTCTGAAAGCAGCACTTTAGAGGTATGGAAAATAATGAAAAGGCAAGAAAAGGGAGGCAAGGAAGAAATACAACTTATGATTGATACATGCAAATTAGGAATTTGAATTATTTACTTATGTACTTCTGCAGTGTTGTCCAGGTTTATTTTCTGAGCATTCAAAACAGGAAAGATTGGGAATAATGTCTAATCCTGAAGGACAATTCAGCCTAACAAGAAGCCTAAACTGCTGTTAAGAGTTCATTTGGGATTTTGAAAGAAGTATTACCTCATGACACAAATATTTTCTCTACAAGATCATGACATTATGCACAAATATATCAAACAGCTACTTATGCAAATTTGAAGTATTGGACCTTCATTATGAGGGAAACATCTTGACACAAAAGAATCACTTTACAGTATTAGATAATTGGAAGAAGGGTACTGATCAGGCACAGCATGCAGCAATTCCATTAAGAGGAAAGCTACTCTTCACTAAAACAGAGGTAAGTTTGCCCTGAAATCACCTTAGTGCAGATGCTGTTGTTAGAAACAGAAACTATTTTATTCCCTCTCAATTAGTTCCTCACCAGATCCATCAGCACCACAAGCTGACTAATTCAGCCCAGCAGCTAAGTTAAGGCTTCTTCTTGCTTCTTCCCTGAGCAATGCCAACTGCTGTAACAGCACCCGAACGCAAAAGTGAACTGCTATAGTGCATTAAATATGTCACTGTTCTGTACTTCTGAGAGCTCAGCTCTTCACGGCCACTTGCGGCTTCCAAATCCACACCATAACAGTTTTACTAGAGGGCTACTGAGTCTCAAATCACTCAACTTCTCCAATAGCATCACACAAATATCCAAATATATAACTACTCTTGTTTTTAAAATTGACTGTTTCTTCATAGCACAGAATTTTTACAGAGATTTTTATGCTATTAACCAGGTAGAGATAAACATAAGGCTATTTCCACTTTAAGTCATACATCTGGGGAAAACCAGCAACACTCACTTTTAGGTAACTTTGGTGGTAAGCTATTTCCTCAAGCAAAATGTGCTAATAATAGTTACATTTTATTGATCCCTTTAGCAAAAGAGAGGCACACAGCACAATCCCAACTAACTGTCTTAATAAGGAAAGCATCCTTATGAAACCTACGGAATTCAACACATAACAATTCAAAGACTTGCAAGCACTTAAACATACTTAAGAGTACTAGACTGATTTTAGCCACATTTTTATGTAATCAGAGAAAGACAAAAATTTCATAAATGTCATGCTGTCAGTAACTCTCAGTCACACATTTGGTGTTTTCTGATTTTTTCTTGAAAGACAGTAATTTTATATACTCTCTGGAACCAGCAAAATTATTTATTTTCTGGCAGAAAATTTAATAAAGAAGTCACTGATGAAGCAGAGAAAAAAGTTTCAGGGACAAAAACTAAACCCAAATCTAAGCTAGAAGAGAAAATAGCTGGAAGCTCTGCATACTATCAAGGCACTTCAGATCTCTACGCCCCTGACATCAAGCTGACTCCTTGATTCTGGTGTCACCTTTGGACAAGCGTATCCTGGAATGAAGAACTCCTCAAAACCATAGTGATGGTTTACATTTCAGCTATTTCCAAATGCTATTTATCACTATATAACTTATTGCAATTCGTATCACAGAGTTGAGACTTTGTTCCTAATATATTGCAAAACTAAGTCAGAAAACAACTAACTATTTATTATGTCTGGTCAACTGAAGCATGAGTTTTAAGGTATTCACAGTTATGAAAGGGTGGTTAATGGTAAGTACAGCTAAATGACACACCAACTCCTGTGATATCTAGGATTTGATTTGCTGCAAATATATTCATTAACCCATTCAGAACTACAGTTACAATACAACTCTAACTATTTTATTGTCAGAGGGCAGTGTTAGCAAAATATGTAAGCCAACAGGCCATGGGAAGGTCACTTTCAACAGAATCTGAAACTATTCTTTTGAAACATGCCAGAAAATTCTTACACAGATGAAAAATGCAGCCTCAATCCCAAAATATATAGATTTTTGCATATTATAAATCAGAGCATATGGCTCTCCTTACAGCTCCAAGACACAAATTGCATGTGAAGTTATCTACATGTCTACCCACATCTTCAGAATAACCTTTAGGATCAGTAGCTGAAAGAAGAACTCTTAGCTCACAACCAGGAAAAAGAAGTTTCCAGAAACTGCTGTACCCCATACTTTGTAATAGATGGGTACTCCAGTAGCATCAAGTTTTTGGTTTTCCTGTTCACAAGGAGGAAATGTAGCCCTGATATGTAGTGATGGTCCTAATTTAGCATATCCTAGAACCTGCTACAATAGTGCAGGGCATCCTATATCCAGTTTTCCTCATATGTCTTCATTTTCTGTTTGGAATTTCTGAAAGGCTGGCAATGATGGAAACCTATCAAATTTCTGTCAGGGAAGCCGACTGCAATGCATTCACCACCTACATGCTGACTTGTAAGCTCTCTGAACACAGCAAGTCCAACACTTTTTGGGAAACTGGCTGTGGGACTGAGAACAGCTCCACCCAGTCTGTCTGATGTGCCAAACACCACACATGCACTACAGTCTTGTTGAGCACACAGTTGGTCTTGAAACTCTTCAAAATGCATCATATTTTCAAGGCACATGCAATCATTTCTATCCAATCTACGCTCAACGATACACTGGAAATCCTATTGTTTTTTCCCCAAAGAAATATCAAAATAACCTGGTAAGTGATCAGAACACAATCATTTTCTGACATGCTACTGTCAAAGTGAGGTTCCTCCTACAAAGCTGCCAGAACGTACCAACTTGTACAATGACATCCACAGATGAAGACATCCCTGAATTCAAGGTCCTTATAACACCTATTTCTAAGCACCTTTTCACATACTTAAGCTCCACATGGATGGGGCAATCTGTTGGCTTCAGTATTCACACCTGACTCCCCAAACATAAAATTACTAAAATAAACAGCAGGGACACACTGCACACAGTACTACTTTATTCACTACAGAATTGAGATCTTCCACTCGTTGGACACCACAAGAGGGTATCCATGTGGATGAAAAGGACAGAGTCGTTCTGGGAAGCTGCTTGTACCTTATGCACAAAGAGCAGATCTCAAGAACAAACCCTCCACATACAAAATTACAGAATATTCCGAGCTGGAAGGGATCTGCAAGGATCACTGAGTCCAATTCTTAACTGAATGGCCCATATGGGGATACATCTTCCTTCTCCCTATGACTTAGAACTGATCCATGGAAAACTCACAGTGCCTGCCAGGACTCAGATAATTTACTGCAAAGAATATGAACTTATCTCCACTTATAGTCCAAGGAGTTAAATTGTGTGCACACCTTTAGAGAAAATGAGATAATCTTATTCAGGACATATAGTGACAGAGGACCTGATAAGCAATGGGAAGAGTCTACAATAATGGAATAGCTGGGACTTTCCCAGAGAAAGAAATCTGTTCAAGTGACCTCAAAGAGAATCCACAATGCTTTTCATGTCATTAGTTTTTATTCTAAAATTCTTTTGCAAAACCATATATTACACAGTCTGTTCGTAAGTGTATTCATTTTCTTAATTTATAATATGCAGTGTTGGGCTAAGCTTTCTTAATTGCAATATTGAACACTGGTTGAGCTTAGCCACAAACCTACTCAATTCTGAGTTTCAGCAATGTTCTGTGATAATACCATGCCACATCCAACAGAAAACTGCAAAATAAGGAAGATCTGACAAGTCTTACACAAAAGCTGTGAGTCACAAAGGAAAACAAATTTATTTAAGCAAGACCAAGTTACACAAATATAAACAAATGTTCACTCAACACCTCCCACACATTTAATTATAAATTAATGTAACATACCTCAATCTGCATCTTTAGATGAGTCTTAAAGTTTGACAGGAGGGTAAGAAATATGGAAAGTGAAAGTTCAAAAACTTCTGGAACGGATGAGACTCCATTTTTTGACAGTGCAACACAAAGGTACTGCTTTATAGCATTAATGAACATCTCATTTGTCCTGAAGACTGGTCCCGCATTTTGCAGAATGGACAGAAGCAACTGCAATGAAAGAATCTTTGATCGCAGTTCGTGAGATCTAGAACAAAACAACACAGCACGTCAGCCCAGAGTAAGTCACAAAAAATAAAAAACATTCTCTTGAAAAGTCAATACACACCACAATGATTTTGCAAGTGGAATGTAAATGGGAGAAACTCAGATTTAACACAACCTGTTCCAGTAAGGGTCATAAAAAGATGTTGATCTTTTTTGTTGAACTGGTCATTTTTCAACCAAAATGCAGGCAAGACCATTTTCCAAAAAAGGAAAAATTACTGTTGAACCACTCTCTCTTCTGCATCACAGAACAGCAGCAACAAGAGGCAATGCTGTCCTTTTAGCCAGAGGATGAAGGCACATTCTTTCATGTTAACAGAGCTTTGGAAGATCCCCACGTAAAATCCAACCTATCTACCAAACCCTGACTAGGAAAAAGAGGACCTTCTTCCTCCTCCTCCTCTATTTCCACCAGCATGGAAAGAGAGTTTGAAGGACTATAAAGACAATAGCTGTACTGCCTGACCTACTTCCTGCCAACACTGAAATCTCTTTTCTCAAATACAGCATTAATCAGTCACTGAGCCCATCCCACTCTGAGAGCAGGTAAGACACATAAGGTACCTATTTTAAGCACGACAATCACCAAGTCAGGCAATTGCAGTGTTGTCAAGTGCTCCACAAAAACATTCTTAGAGACTCAAACAAACTAGAATTCATGTCAGAACAGTGATACTATTTCTGCTCTAAAAACCCCAAAACAACAAACACAACAAAACAGCCAAAAAAATCCCTTAAACTGCACACAATTCTTTTGTGTATAAAGGAAATGTGCACCTACTAAAATACAATGCAATAAATAGCATTCCAATATATATATACACAACGCAATAAAAATAATTCTCTCCTAAGACTCCTGATGCTCCTTCCCACTCCTGATAATTTCAAAAAAAGGCTGTACCTCTCCTGAAGCAGGTATAGACACAATTTTCTTTCCCAATGCCACAATCCACAGCTTTCAGTAAACCACCACCCCTGACAGGGGACAGTTATGATACACAGGGAACAATTACAGGAATTTTTTCATCCAGTACAGCCCAGACACATTAAGGAGTGCTTCAAGTCAATCTGTGACACACAGAATAGCCGGGTATTTGCTATATATTGCAAATATATAAGCTTAATGAAAAAAACCAAAGTAATTCCAGTCTAGCTAAAACCCAAAGTGCTAATTAATATTAAGTACGTTGCAAATAAAGTCAATTATTTTTGCCCAACAAAGTGGGATGGGAAAATCAATCTGCATACATTTCAAACTCAAAATATAATTCCAACAGCAGACTTTTTAAATGAAGATGCTTTTGAGAAGAAAACAGCCAGTCAAACTGAGTGAGGAACTTGTCCCTCACATTTCTCCTAATGGGCTACAGGTCAATGTCAATCCAAAACTGCTCTCTGTAGGAGTTCTTCAAGAAAACACTTGGTGCTGGCACTGCATGGAAGCTGACATAACACTCTCTTTTGATGCCAAAGGGTTGATTTGGTATCACATGGTACCAGATGTGCAGATAGCACATGACCAGACTATACTTTGCTATGGAATGTAAGAATTTAAATATGAAGAGAGTTCCAGTCATAAATAAAATATTAAATATTACCTACTTCCAGCAAGTGTCAGCTCCTCCCTGAAATCCTGACATGTTGGCCGTAACAATTTTGTATAATGTGTAAAGCCCACTTAATTTAGAACAGGTTTAAGGTAAAAACAAAAACCAGCAAGCAAACCTTCGAGCTATATTTCACCCCCATCTTATTTTATTCCAGAGAAGAAGGAAACAAAGACATTAACCAGGTTCCCAGGAAGCAAAATGCTGATCTTAACTCCCAGACTTGTGATTTTAAGCTAAAGCTTCAAATTCAGTTACCTAAAATTTAAAAATATTTTTATTACAGACTTCATGACAAATTCCATTGAAAATAAGATTTTTAAAGAGGCAGACAGCACTCTTGAAATGCCACAGATATCCTACGCCTCCTCTTCCAATTACAGCGTGTTTGCAATAGTTCAAAAAGCCATCAATGCCTCAGAACCACTTATAAATTCTAGGCACTTCCCCAGATATGGGATATCTTCAAATGTATTTGCAATGAATTTTTGTTGCCCTAAATGCCTTTTTCTCCATTTGTTTTGTATGAAGAGCTTCAGCAGTTCTAACAAGAATGTCAAGGACTCCATGGATTCAGATGAGATTCTCCAAGTGCCTCAATAGCTATTACTGCTCTTGCAAAGGGAGTTAATCCATTAAAGCCTTTAATAAATGGACAGCTTGAGTCTCAGAGTACTAACTAAAACCACAGGATTTTCATGGCATTTCCTGGAAGACAATTCTCAGAAAAAGTGAGGAAAACTCTCATGCCTCAGTCTTCATTCTCTGGTGTCCTGACTTTCCACAGTGCATTGCTAGGTAATTTTAAAAAAGTTTTCAGACTAAACCTTTAAACCTTTTTGACTACATCATATCTTGTACAGCTTATTAAATCCACACCATACGTCACTGATTAAACTAAACTGTCTTAAAGTTACCTGCTTTAAAAGCTAGACTCCGAACAGTAAAGCTGGTTTTGTTTTGAAGAATACCAGGACTTTCACTGTCATCTGAAAGCATACTACAGTTTCAATTTAATCTCTTAGCACTCCTTAGAACAAAAAAGCACTCCTCTTAAAAATTAATAGCAATTGTTACTAATGTAAAAAAAAAAAGCATATAAATTATATACATATAAATCCAAGATCAGAAAGCAAACCTTTCTGCAACACTCAAACTCAATACTGGCACCCACCTATAGAGGAGAATCTATATTTGCTTTACAACAAACAATTCTATAAATGAAACTCAAAACAGTGTATCTTCAGTCAGAAAAGCAGCCAAATAAAGTCTCTGTTATCAAACATATATGTTTTGATTATACAGGCTGACATGAGTGTCCAACCTGAACAAAGGAATCAAACACTGTATCACGAATTTATCAAAACCAGTTATCAGCTGCAGGTGAGTAGCTTATATTAAGATGGAGGAGAGCTGAGTGTGTGTACTGGATACACAAATGTGCTGGTTTGAGCTGGTGTGGAGTTAATTTTCTTCCCAGTGGCCAGTCCACGGCTATGTTTTGGATGGTGAGCAATGTGCAAGAGATGAACAAAATTACAGGGCCCAACCCGCAACTGTTACAAACCTAGAAGGTACCAAAAGCAGAGCAACCTGAGGAAGACCAGAAATACCTGATGATCTTCTATACAAACCCTTCTGAAAAGCATTAGAAACAGCAACTAGGAAGAACATGTTGTACTTATAAAAGGATAGGTGTTAAGAAACTTCTTAACAGGTATACAAAAGATGCATTAGAACATAGAAGTACCATTCCAAAGTTTCTAGGTTCTTTTCACCATACCATTAGTTTCTCAGTAACAGGACTCACAAAAATATTTAAATAATTTATTTTTATTTTCAGATTCATTAGGAAAATTCTTAAATTCTACTTACTTTGGATCTGGTGGTCCATCTGACAGGGGCTTCATCGAGAGTTTACACAGTGACCTGAATACAAGGAAGGCATCCTTTTGTAAAATGTGGGAAAACTTAGCACCAGGGGTAGGTCCTGAAGAATTTCCAGATTCCTAAGGAAGTTAACATATTTCAGTATTCCATTTTGCATCAGCAGGGTGTGTAGGGAAATCCCCACCTCCAAGCAATAAAAAGTTAATATATTATACAATTATAATCAATTCACTTTAGCTTTATGGTCTCAAGACTAAAACAAAACATTCTGCAGTCCAGTAGAAATGAAAATCACTACTAAAAACTGCCTACTCAGTAAAAACTCAGAATTAATTAAAGAGTGTCATGAAATTAGGTAGATCAAGTTTAAGTGGGGTAATTCGCAGTGAATTGCTGCCAGGCACTTTCAGTAGATAACTTGTTTAAAAAGACCCACACACTTGACATTTTAATAGAACATGAACAGTTACCTATCTGTCACCAGATACATTTGATAAAATTTCTGCGGTACAATAAACACCCCTATTACTAACTTCTTGCAATTCTGCATTATTATTCCATATATATGCAACATGTTTAATGTTAAGTCTTCTATTTGCATGGCCTATGTGACTGTAACTTTTTGAACTTAAAATGCTTATTCTCAAACCTAATTACTCAGTACACTCTGACAGCAGATACTCTTGGTCGGCTGACAAGTGTATACATATGCCACACAACAGAGGGAGTGTATTTTCACACCTATTTTGTTAATGAAAATCAAATCCTCTCAGACATGAAACTCTTGATCTGAAATCACTATATTAAGATCATGCTATCAGCTTGAAATTTCTGTTTATTGTTTGAAAAGAGCGCACTAAAATTACACAGGCATGTGTGTAATTGGTCACATGCTTCACTAGGTATACTGAATACTGATTTTATAGTTTCTCAGGAGACTTCAAGAAACATGAAACTGAATTCTCTTGGAACAGTAAACTCCATGGGGCAACTACAAGCATGCTGGGATAAATAAGACATCACATGCAAAAATTATTCACAAATATTTCATTTAAATAGTGCATTGAAGTAGAGTAACATGACTTAATACTTGAAATTTATCTCAGTAACTTATTTTATGGAATTCTACTAATCACTCTGCAAAAGCATTGGGCAACAATTGAAACTCACTACGTTTTTTCAGTATTTCCTAATTTATATCATCTACCTGTACCTGAGTATCGTTGGAAGAGACAGATAATCTGTCATCAGGTAAAGACGGTGTATAAGCAACAGAAATTGGAGTCCCTGGAATTCCATTTGCCTGAATGTTTTCACTGTCACTGCCATCCTCTAATGATACGATTGTGCCATCACCACCTGCAGGCCCTTCCACATCTATCAGAAAAGATGTAAAAATTATTAACAAATGTTACATGAGATTAAAAATTAAAAAGAGCTTTTAAATCCAACGTTTAAATACTAAAACAATTATAAGGAGGAGCTTAAGACAGAATTTACATGGCATTACAGAACTATAAAAATTGCAAATACTCTTAATTCCCACTAATGAAAATTACATTAAAAAATTTACTTATAACTTCACACTGCCAGGGTCACCACTCTACCAAGTTTCCAGGAAGCATTGGTATGGGACATCACTCACTAGTCTGACAAACAACTTCCAACAAACTGAAAAATATAGTGATACACTGCTACAACAGAGAGGGACCCATTTCTGAAGACTGTTCATATAGAAAGAAAATAAAACAATAATAATAAAACAAAAACCCACCAAGAATTGGTATTTTAAAACAACATTAGTCTCCAACATAAAGAGTGTAAATCAGTGTATGAAATCCTGTTCATTTTACTGTTAAATAATGCACAGCTAAAGTCTGGCAATTGAAACTGTCTTCTTCAGCATGTAAGTCACATTTAAATGATGATAAATTTTAGTTAAATATGTGAAAGTGGTAAAATAATTCTTAAGGTCAAGAGTCAGACTGCAGTTGCTATTAACTAGACAGATATTAATATAATACCTCCAACTACTATGTTCACCATTTCCTGCACAATACTTTCTACAATTTCTTGTGCCTTCTCTTCACACTCATTGCTTTCACCATCGTATGTTCCTCCATCAGCTTTAGAAAGATCTTTATAGAGAAAAACAAACACAAACAAGTATTAATGAGAAACTCCAAAATTAAGAAGGTATTTTGCTTGCACTTAATATTTCAGAATTCAATTACAAGTCTCTTAATAAATGTTTGGATGTTTCAAAATTAGGTATTTGCAGAATGTAAGAATTCAAGTGTTTAACCTGTAAATGGCAATCAATGTACAGGCCTATGTCAACAAACCACATAAATTTTATATCTTCACATACATTAAAACACAGAAAACTTGATGGTTTTGTTATTCTCAAAAACATTCACAGTATTACACAGATGCAAAATGGAATTTTTTATACAGACTCCTATAGAGTGGAGGACTAAAGGATACTCTGGACGGACAGTGGTAACAAGGACAAATGGGCATTCTACATTAGTCAACTACTTGAAAACTTATGCCTGACTCCAGATGTAGGAGAGAGAAAAAAGACAATCCTCAAGCCTTTCTTTTTACAGACCTTTTCCCTCCCTCCATGAAACAGAAATACACACTGATTACTTTCTGCTGCTGTGGCTTGGTCAGCTTCTGTCTGTTCATTTTCAGCACTAGAAATGTCAGATCCATTTTCTGCCTCAATATCTTCTTGAAGGTTCTTGTCCACATCATTTGTGCTGTGGTCAAGCTCTCTCTCATGGTCTTTGGACAGTTGATCAGCCTGTGCTGGAATATGTCTCAGCTGAGGTGATTCAGGCTCATGATGGCTTACTGGAGACTGCTGGAGGTGGTGCTGCTGTCTGTGTCGCTCCTTTTCCATCTGTTTGGCTTCCTGAAGCTACAAAAGCATTGCAAACACAGAAGAACTTCACTATCAAAATAAACAATAAGATATATGCATTATTTTATAAAGATGACATCTCTATTGTCTCTGCTTACACAGTACCTTCCTAAAGCTGTAACAGTTTAAGAAAATGCATCTTTGTTTAATTATAAATAACTTCGGTACCATGGGATAATCCACTGCAAGAGGGCTGCTTCCCAACTATGCACACAGTTCATACCTTCACTTTTGAAGAAAGGATGACTACACTACATAAACCATAGGACCAAGAGCTGTCTGCCTGCCCAATAAGGAAGTTCAGGGAGTAGATGTGACAATAAACAAGGAGTGCTTGGAAAAACATCAAGCAGACTTGTTTTTGTGGTCCCTTGATCTGGAATCCCCAGAAAGGGAAGAATTTCTGTGACTTGCCTAATGGATTATGACAATATGTAAAGTCAAACCAAAGCAAGATGTCCTTTGAGGTAAATACCTCTATTAAATATAGCAAACCACTATGAGAAGTTTAAAATACTCCACATACTCCACATTTTCCACCTATTACAGAGTGCAAAACACAAGAAGAAAAAGATCAGATACCAGATTCCTTTTTTTCCCCCAAAGTGTACCCAAGTTAGAAAAGCCAGAAAGCTTTAATAATGATGAAACAAATCTCTCAAGTTGGTTTGCTTTCAAGAGGTAGTTTCTAGATAAAGATACTGAGATACTCACTGCTTGGTTTTCCATACGTGCAAAAATGACATTCAGCATTTGTGTTAGAGTGGCCTTGGCTGTAGTTTGATTTATAAGATTTTTGCTTGCTAGGTAGATATTGTAACATGTTCTTACAGCCTGTAGTACTGTTCCTTCGTGGATTTCTATGTGTTGAGATGTTACTGCAGTGAGCAAAGCCTAAATAAACAAACACACACATATATACATTTACCAGTCAAAAAGCTTGCAAATTAATAAATACCCAAACTGGATTATTTCTAAAATATATCTAAATACATATCTTGAACTGCAATTTAATTATGTTTTCCCACATACTCTGGTAGCCATATTGGAAAATCATACTTACCAGTTATATTAAACTGAGTGTTTTTATCAACATATCTAAGAATTACATGTTTCATAGCATGTAACAGCAAGAAGTAACCAATGGAGCCATCAGAGAGGTAGCTAATAGAAGTAATCCTCAAATTTTCTAGACACAAAACAGGAACAGACTACCTGTTAAAGCCTGGAAGAGAAGCCAAAGGGTCCAAAAGTTGTTTTAGAAATAAATGTAAATGGAATGTACAAAGACTGATATGAGATTAGACATCTACAGTAAGAAAACTGCCCTTTATAAAATCTTTTTTTTTTTTTTGGGTAGATGCTAGAATATTGTGTTGCCCCCTATGTAGAAATTGACTGATTTCTCCGTATTTGCACTAATATCTGCTTCTCATTTTTTTTAAAAAAAAGAGCACATTAGCCTCTGAAAGATCAGATAACACAGAAGTAAGGAACAAATTCTCTTTACGTGATGCAGAGGCAGGCTGGATTAAAGGACAGAAATAGAGGCAGATGAAACCTGTGGACAGGGTTTGAAAACATTATCAGAGATGTGTGTTAGAGAGTGAAAGGAAGGGGGAAGAGCCTGGTTTACAACAGTTTATATTCATCACTGTAATCCAGTAGAAGGAATGAGGGAATTTTGAGCATTAAAAACTTTGACAGAGTTATCATTTAATGGGATGTTTAGGGTAAGTAAGAAAGAACTGGAAGCACTGGAAAGCTCCTACTTTTTAAAATTTATCACAGTTAAAAACAAAAGTTATTTCAAGTGTTGGGTAATTTACTCATCAAAATACACCTCAGATCTCCTACTGACATTGTCAGAACTTCTATAAACACAAGGCACCAAGAACTGGAGAAATAACACCCATCACTCACTCAAACCCCTTAAAAAGTAAAATCAGTCACTCTTGTAAAAAAGCTGAACAAGTGGATCCCAGGCATAAACAGCTATTTTTTCCAAACCACTACTGTCTGGACGCAATACAGTACATATTTAGATTCAGTTAATATTTCTTTCACTCAGTAACAAATGATCTATGTCCACACACCCTTAATACACCAGTTTAAGAACACCCTACAGCTTCTCACTTGGAAGAGAAGGTCTCTTGCAGCCTAGCACTTAGGACACTAACAAAAAGGTGCAGGGGGATCAAGTCTCCATCTCTGGTTCTAGTGACATCATTCATAAAGTTACTCCTTTGTGTCACCTGCCATCTCCTTCTTACATTTGGATGATTAAGAAGCTGATACTTGAAAATCCAATTGTAACCTTCATCTCAGTTCAGTGAAGTCTTGTTTTTTTCCCCAGCTTTTAATAATAGAAAGCAGAGCCAGCTAGTAGAGAAAGGTGACAAGGCTACAGATATGCTCTTTTGTTTTAATTGGCTTAACAGCTTGAATTTCTTCAGTTTTTTTCAGTATGCTTGTTATGAATAGTAGAGCCTGGTTCTTTTTACACCACCTGATTAGAGGTGTGGAGGCAAAGAAATGCTTCAAACACACACGGAGATGTATCTCCTTAATATATTAATCCAAATTCACTGAATAACTTCTGTGCAGACTGAGGAAACCAGTCTTTCTACAGGGCATCTCCCTGCAGGTATCAAACTATAGAAGAGTTTACAGAGATCTTGATAGTCACTCTTTGGGTTTCTTTCCTTCCCAGGCACTAGATACTAATCTTAATGGCAACCATACACATTTGCAAACTGATAAGCATTTTTAGCTTTGATCTCTTGCTAATATCTTCCATCTTCCTTACAATTTAGAGCCATCCTCAGGCTATTAGTCATTCTAACTTCATATCTCAGTGCCGTTTCTCTTCCTCTATGACAATCCAGTAGAAATAGGAGAACGAACGCAAGACAGAAAGTATTTTACAATCGCTTTCTGAACATCCTTCCCTCTTGACAGCTTCCATGTAGGACTCAATTTGATGATATGCCCTAAACAACATCACCTGATTCTCTATCATAAAGAAGTGCATCATTGTCACAATGGCATGACAGCTAACCCTGAGAAACCACAGGTTATGATCAGGAGTGGCAGTACTGCTCCTCTGAAACCCTTGTGAACTCATATATTAGAAGAATAAACACTTCCTTTCTCATTTTAATGCTTTTCTTCATGTTACTCCCCAGCCTTACTCTGTGACCAAACAGCTACTGTGACCAACCCGAGGAAGAAGAGACAGGTGACAAAAGAGTAGAGGACAATCACCTCAGTAACAACCCCCAGTGAAGCAGGATTACACAAAACCTGAAACTGCCACACAACACATATCCTTGAGAGGTGGAGTAACAAGAGCTCTGTCTTCCTCCCACACTCTTACTGCTTACTTTGCAACAGGCCCAGGGCATGAAGCCACCTGTGCTATTTTAACAGCAACTCATCAATAACAAGCAAAAATCATAGAGAATAAAAGCACCCTCATATGGTTCTCTGGTGTTTAGTTTTGGAGTTTTGTTAGTTTAAGTGATTTCAGTAGATGTAGAGTATTAAATATATGCTAGAACAAGGGGTGGGGTAAGGGTAAAGTCTGGGAGCAAAGCCTCGACAGAAAAATGGGTCTCTGCAGAGGTCAGAACAGCAAGCTACTCCTATGGAGTCAAAGTATTATGTTGCTCTTTTCTACCACATAAAGTTTTGCTGCTCAAGGCCTTTGGCAATTGAGTTCCCATTCCTTCTGGTCACACTTTGGTCATCTGTTTTCATCCACTATCTTCACTGGGAGCTAATGAATAAGGAAATAATTTGTACTCCTCCCCTTTGCTGTTTAGGCACAGAAGAAAACCTTTGTGAAAGGTTCTCACCACCTCATTCTCCTTCAGGTCCTTCCACAAAAGCTTTCTTTGTCACAAAGTCTTTAAAAATACCAATAGCCAACAAGCTTTCCTTGCTCTGTAACTACTGGCTACCATCCTGACCCTGAGTTTGTTTCCTTATGCTTTCCCTTCAATCCTTCATACCTATTGTTCTGTGTTTGACAAAGACCCTACTGTTCTGTGCTGCCACCTACTTATTATAAATAAAGCTTATTCGTTTTTATGAACTACCATTGGATGGCTTTGGAAAAGGAGAAGAATATTCAGGATAACTTCCCAAGTTACAGATTCTCGTATCTTTGTGTGACACCCACAGTATTTTTTCTTTTAGCCTGAAGCACATTTGCTGAGTGAATTTTCTATTATTTAGAACAAATGCATTAGAACAGTGCAGGAAATATCCTGCTCTGTGAGGCAAAACAAATGTAATTTTAAAAGTAAACTAAATTAACAATAATCCTCTACTAAAAACATCCAGCATCCATCTATAACTCTCACACTGAATTGTGAATTCTCAGCACGGTTACAGCAAAATAGTGTGACTACAACCAGGAGAACAATTTTCAACTCAGGGTCAGTCTTTTCTTCCTCTCAGCCAACTCTGATCATCTTATCTTTGGAAGATTTATGACACAGTACAGCTGTCATCTGATCAGCACGGGCTTACTTTGTCTTAATTTCGTAATTCAGTTGCTTGGAAACTCTCGAGTACTTGGAACAGCACATAAAACCCAGTAGCCTAGCTTCTCTCTCTAGTGTTAATTAGCTACTGGAACCACATAATTCTGTTTCCTTTTGGAGGGTCTATAGGATTATGTTCAATAATGAATTTTTTTTAAAGTTAACTTGAAGTCCGAACATTTACTTATCACAAAATAATATATTAGTATGGACTGGCTTTTGAAAAAACACAGAAAACTGAACTCCTTAAACCACAAAAAACCAAATACCTCAAATAGCCTTCATAGATAAATCATTTTTGAATTTAAGTGACACAAAAACAAAGTCACTAAATTACATTCAGCTTTTCAGACTACAGCTATCAAGCTGATGCAACAATTTTTCTTTGCCAAACATTAGTAAGTTAAGCTATAAAAGTACTTAGATAATAGCAAATACTTTCCATACAGCAAACCAAGAAAAGAAAACACATGAGTGTAAACAGCTGGTATGTTCCATCCTTCCTCCTCATCCCCACTCCTTCCTTACAAATTAAAAAAAAAAAAAAAAAATACAAGTTTGGCTATAATTTTAGTTCTTCAGGCACCAAAAGGCTAGAAGAAATGTAAACAGAACTTCAAGTAAGACCTCTGCAACTATCAGTGCAAATCTGCACTAACACACCACAAATGCCACAGAAGCCGTAGGAAAGCAAGCCTGGAGGCAGAAAGATTCAATCAAGGGATGTTATTTCACACACAATTTGAATAAACCACTTTTAATTGCATCAGCAGTCTAATTACTTGCATTGTTTCTGCCACAACAATCCCCACCACAACTGCACAAGAAAGTTGCATGGCTTCACATCAGAATTATACCAAATCAAACTAAACTACAAGGGAAAGGAAGGAAAAGGCCAATTTCCCAGTCTGGTTCATTACAGAGTCTGTAGATGAAGAACAAGGGCATTACAGAGAAGAGAACATGCAAGTGAAAACAGGAGCAGAAAAGTTAAACAGGCCTCCATCAAAACTACCACAGAACATGACTCTAAAGCTTTAACTAAAAAAAGACAAGTTATAGTCCTTGGTGTCAGCAAGATTATTTCCTTGGTAGTCAGCAGAAAGGTATTTTCAGAATGTCTAAGTGGCTCTGGTAGCTGGGAACTGGCTTAAGATGACTCCACCCCCGGAAAGCCACGTAATAACTAGGAAACAGCACTGCACCTTAACTCTTACCCTGTGATGGTTCCCAAATCCCAAAGTGAGGGCAGCATNCCCCCGGAAAGCCACGTAATAACTAGGAAACAGCACTGCACCTTAACTCTGTGATGGTTCCCAGATCCCAAAGTGAGGGCAGCACGCCACACAAGGGCCACCCATTCTGCACGCAGAACCAAGACAATCCTCCAGAGAGGAAAGGGTCCAAGAGATCAAAGGAAAGGGTCCAAGAGATCCTAATTACCAGAACCACAGAAGAGTCTAAGATGATATATGATCCATCCTTCAAATCACACTGGAGAAGCAGGGCCTGCATTCATCTCAGAACTGAAGACTTATGAAGCCTAAGAGAGTATGACCGACTTAGCAGTTTCACTATTCTTCCAAAGCTGAAACCTTGGTCTTTGCCAAGGTTATTTAAGATTTGCAAGCTTTTTGTAGTGTTCAGTGTATTGGACAAAGATGGAGTCAAAGTCAAAACAGTACTCTCCACTTTCCCAGCTGTTCTAACACAGCAATTAGCTAAATCTAAACAGTAAAAAAATTAAGGCACTAAATGAGTGTACACACTTAAAGCATTTTTCAACTGTTGAAGAATTTACTTTCTCAACTGTTCTCCTGGACAGGAGGAGTATTAGCTCTTAAAGCCCCTTCAGGTGGGGAGGACTGGAGCAAGAAAGCATTCAGAGAGATGGTGATACAATGAGAGAAAGTTATAATAGTTTCAGCCACTGAAAGTTTAAATCAATAAAAACTTCCCTTTGCAGAATGAAAAACATCTTAAATGCTTGGGCAAAACAACACAACAAATCTAGAAAACGGCAGCATGAACCAACATTTGTACCAACTATTTGCTGGAGAAGTGAAGTGCAAAAAAGAACAGGGAAGATTTGAGCTATGAAGAGGAGGAGAAGAACAAACTACACTCTTTGCACTAAAACAAGGAAATACAATCTGCAAGAAATGCCAGTGCCGCAGGATACATATGCACAAGATTATGAGGTAGCAAATACTCCATTTCTCTTAACTAATTTCAATTGTATTTTTCACTGCTGCTCACCATCGCAGCCATTCAAAGACTGCTGTTACAGGAGCAGGGTACAGCATTTCCACCAGGCAGCTAAATTCTAGTACTTGGCATAGCAATTTCCTGAAACAAATACCCATAATTAATGGCTGCAATCAGGAACAGGTTCCCCAGAAACATTTGTACACACTCCACATGCAACATTTATATCAGCTGTGGAAAGAAACCCTGGACCTCCTTTAAACAAAAGTGTATGACACAGCAGCACAAAGCTACCATGGTAATATCCAACTGCCAGTCTAATTGCATTTCATCAACCAATTCCAAAATGGATTTTAAAATCTGCTGCTTAATTACTATTTCCCCACTGGGAGTGCAGGATTGTTTGACAGTAATTCCTCACAATTAGAGGTTCCACAGGTCTGCTGGAAATTAATTTCACCCAGTGGTCTATGTACAAGACTTGACGCCACAACCACGAGTTCACCTAAAATGCAATTGGAGAAATCGGGGAAGGGCACAGGATAGGGAGTTTCCATCTCCAAGAAACAGGATCAAGAAAATATTTTAACACTACCATGACATTTACAAATTAAGCACTTCTGCTTTTGAACTCTGAGGTCATGAATGTCTTCCTGCTGCCACCACTATAAATACAAGGAAGTATTAAACACGTTACCTTTATTATTTGTAGCTGAACCCCTTCGTCTGTTTGAGGGCCTTGAAAACAGCCACATATTGTCTCGATAATTCTATCAATTAGTTTTTTGCCTGGAGCTGTACTGTCTGGAGCACTCCCTGTCAAGTGCCCATATGCTATAAGTTTCTGGAGAAAAAAAAAACCCATGTAAATAAGAGCTTAAAAATTAAGCCAGCTTTTTGTTATAATAAATAAATTCACTTGATATTTCCAACTTGCACAGAATAATTGAAACAGTACATTTTACCCCATGTATCATGAAACATCAAGGATTTTTTTTACATATCCTCCAGATTTATTCAATCTTCACTCAGCAACTCTTGTACAAAGTTGAACATTAATGGTTTTGTTCATCAGTTAACAATCTTTTAAAACAAACAGGATTCTAAAAACTAACTCACATCACACAAGTCTTCATATGTACTCAACACACAAATGTTTTTTATACCAGATAAACCAGCTGCAAATGCTTTCCATTTGAACTACTAGCTAGTGTTCTATTTTTAAATATTTCTTCTGTTTTTAAGTGTTCTGGTATCCTTTTCTTTCCCTAGGTCTTCAATACTTAGAAGTGGAATTTATTCCAAAATTAGTAAATTCCTCTTCTGAACACTTTAGGCTCAATAGTATTTGTAAACCCCCATGCTACACAGAGTAGCATCACTGTACGAGAGCAGGCCAGGCATGCATGTGACTAAACTGAGTTCACTGTTGGGCTGCTCTGGAGGAGTGAATGGCTAAATACAGTGCTGCAGAATTTCTTCTGAAAACGTTACAGGAGCCACAGAGATGTAAGAGACTAGATATCTCGAACTGAAAATATTTTACAGCAATTATAAATAGCATAAAATGAAATTGCTAATGCTACACCTGCTGTGTTGGTTCAATATATATTTAAACTCATGAAAATAGGTAGCTGTACATAATAACCCAAACATGTAACTGGTAATACACACATACACAAAGAAACACATACATACACTACATAATAAATAAGGCATACATTCGTCTTTTGTGAGAAATACATGCTATTTGGTTGTGTGTGCAATCAAGTAGAATAACAAAAACCCCATGACATTATTTATTACATAAAACTGTACTTCCCTCCAGGAGTACAGGATTTTACAGTTGATAGTTAAAGCTCATCTTCATACAGACCTGTAAACAATCTAGAGATGTACTGACAATCCTGGGGCACTTGGACTGGCATGCCAATTCAAATGGTAGGAAGTATTTGTCCGCTTCAATGAAGCTTGTCTTTGATTTCACAGGTGGAAGAGTGCTTGAACCAGACTTTGCTTCTCCATGAGGGGGACTAAACAGAATGACTGTATTAGAATACTGCAAAGTGATCACACAAATAGTTCTCACCACCACAATGTTTATGAATGAAATAAAATATCAAGAAAATTCACTTTAGGAAAGATTAACTTCTAACAACGGTAATATGTAAACTATTCTTAAGTATAAAAGTATTCTTTTATACTTCATGGCCTTTGTGGACCAGGCAAATTGACCCATATGCACACTAAGGGAATATTCCAAAACTGCTGGTTTGGAAGCAGAAAGACTTGTTTCCTCTCAAATACCAAAGGACTACCCTTACTAGACTGGCAAAAGCAACAAACTAACAAAACAAAACAAAACAAGCTGAACCTTTATATTAATCTCTGCTTCAGGTAACACCACTGAGTTAAGAGTTCAGTGGTTACCAATGTATCTCACTTGGGTAAATGATCTGAAATGACTAACTGTACAAAAGGAAGAAAATTATGACTGTTGAAGTTTTATTAATTACAGCACCTTTAAAAAGGTTATGCTCATTAATACTTACCACAAAAGGATAATTAAGAATGGGTTATTTTTCACTAATTTGAGTGCATCAATGCAGTTTGACTTTGGCTCAAAGCAAGATGTTCAGATTTTTCATTTCACAAAATAACTCATCACCTTTATATAAAGCATTCCTAAACTTTTTTATGCACACATGGGTATCTTTAGATAAAAGACAAACTACACTGTCTTGCACAAACTTGATAAGCAGTATTAAAAAAAGTGCAAAATACCATACTGTGTAGTGAAGGCTTATAGAATTCTTGCAGTAATTCAAACAGACCTTTATAGAATAACTGCATTCAAATACAGGTCCTATGCATGTTGCTAATTAAATAAGATGCTTCAAGGAATGCATTCAATTTCATGTTCCTAAAGTAGAAGAATGAACTGCTAAGAGTTTATTATAAATCCAAAGCATGACTGCAGTCCCATGCATTATGGAGTGGGCCTTAAACTAATCAATATAAATTAGTTTCAGATTTTCAAGAAGCAGGCTGGATTGTCCTTGAGATCATATCTGGCACCGCATTCAAATAGATCTTGTTTAGGTTGCTTAAAAAGGATACCCAAATTCTAAGTCTTAAGAGTGAATAATTAGTATTAAGATGCTACTTTTTACAGACTAAATCTCTTTTAAAGGTTTAAGAATTTATCCCTACATATTTTTTTCCTGAAGAAAAGCAGGTTTGTTTTTCTGTTGGATGTATGACTTTATTTATTGCCCTGCATTGTTTTGCTGGAAGCTGAGCTCTTTTGAACAACATCCTAATCAGATAAGTTGCAGAGGAAGTACATGATTCTCCTATGTTCTTAAACCTCTCTGAAATTCCTATAAAAGCTTTACTCTGAGGAATGAAAGGGCAGTTATCTGTTGCTTTGGTCTTATGACAAGACTGTTCCTCATCTAGTGATTATGTCCATTTAAACCATTAAAATTAAGTCAAAAAGAGCACTCTGGAAATAAACCCAGAATTGTTCACAACAAGGAGCAGGCCATGATTAGAGTCCAAAAATGAAGAACCCATGCCACAGGAAGCTACTGCATAAACATGGAGGGTCACTTAATTCTCTTAATTGAAAGCTATTTTAAAATGGGCAAGATACTAAATATGGAAGATGACGCACATTTGTCTCTGGAAAAACAACTCAGTAAGCTCATCACACTTCTGACAATGTAAGGGAAGGGGATAGCAGGGAGGAGAGAAGAGAAACTCAAAAGGACTTTTCTTCTTAACGTCAGTGAATTGCTTCTAAACCCAGAAACTATCCCCAAAACTTTCTTCCACTAAGGCATCTACTAAGCACTGGAATTACTAAATATGCTGATATTTATGTATTAGCCATAGAGAAAGGCTAAGGTATGTATCAAACAATGGACTGGAAAATTATTTTGGTAGCATTTGCTGTGTAGTGGTTACACAGATCAGCTTGTACTTTTCTATTCCCTTCCCCTCCACCCCACTACCAAATACCAGTTCTGTTTAAAAAACAAACAGCAAAACAAACGAAGCTGTTTTCCTTGCAAAAATCTCTGCTAGGTGGAAATTATCTATTCTTCAGTGCATTCCAGGTTAACTGAGATCAGTTACCTTGAACAGGGACTGGAAAACTTAAAGAATCATCATTAGATATCCCTTATTAAGGTACTTGAATCTCAATTACAGGAGTAAGAACCTGAAAATAATTTAATAGACTAAGAAGTTTCTCTATTCTAGGGCCTAGAAAAACAGTATTTTCTACAGCACCTAAAATATTTAGCTCTACAGTAAGACTAGAGAAATCCATTCACAATTTCCAAGTCTAAAGCCTTCACAGCAGCAAAAGGCTACTGTTAAAATAAAGACAGCACTGAAGAAATTGGAATCTATATAGAAAATGTATATAGGAAGACAAGACATATACATTCTACCTGGTAAAAAATTCACAACTTCAGACATTAATAGGGCAGAAATTATGTACCTGAAGTTCAGAAACGGCTGAACTGTATTTGTATAAATAATTTTAATTCTGTGGTCTCATTAGTTTTAGCATGGTATTTAACTACAGGACCAGATATTACTTTTCCTTGTTCAGTGCCCAGAACAAATATATCTCACTGAATATTTAACATAAAGCAATTTTTCTTATCATGCTTCACAATGTGGACTTGTTTTATTTATACTACTCTAAGAAAAACCTATTATAAATTCACATTATTACTTTGTGTCTGAGACAATCCTGTGGTCCTCGATGCAACATTTTCTAAACACTACACAAATATTAAATTTATTTTTACAACCTTACTATGAGCTCATGGTATTGACTTTATTTTGCTGGTGGACAGCAAAGCAGTCTCTATCAGATGCAGCCACTAAATGTTATGTGCCCAATTCAGTAAGCTGCAAGACTAAATTTTTCAACATATTTGATATAAAGTTTTCCTTTACATCTTCTGAAACAAAGTTCCCACCGACATTATTCCAGCTAGAAGTTATTCTATTTTCCAAAATTGCAGATTTCTGTTCAAATATCCAGGAGATGAAGCAGAAATCATTAGCATCCAACTTTGACAGCTGTGGTTTAAATGATTTGCCCAAAACCGTAATCTAGTTACAGGCCACAAGAGAGATCCCCAGGCAGCACCCATCTGCCCAAGAACACTCTCATCCTCAGTTTCACCTACTGATCCAATTCTTTCAACACATGGTATGAACAGTCTTCACCACACAGCCCTGACTCCGAGTTAGCAACATACACTGGATGAGGAAGTCGATCCTGTGGAACATGTAATGAAATACCAGTAACAGATTCCACACCTTAGCAATACTTAAAAGTTTGTTTGTTGACAGCAGAA
The DNA here is from genome assembly GCA_013397795.1 of Orthonyx spaldingii. Taxonomy (NCBI): domain Eukaryota; kingdom Metazoa; phylum Chordata; class Aves; order Passeriformes; family Orthonychidae; genus Orthonyx; species Orthonyx spaldingii. The sequence continues at coordinate 63,321 of VZTJ01002731.1, read as the reverse complement.
GATTGCTGAATGTCAGTTTTTGGGCTTACCTTAACTTGCAGAGGAACTGCCTTCACAAATCTACAGCTATTCCCTAACAAGGTCCTTTCCAGACACTAACTTTTCCAGTTACATTACTTTACTCTGCTCATTCCCACTTCCTGACCCCAATCTCCTCCCCTTGATCATTCACTTCAAGTCTTTTATCTGCATTCTTTCCCCTTCTCTGAATCCACTCCAAGGCTCTTCCACCAATATACTGAAAGAAATTCCTGTGCCATCACAAAGATATTTTTCAACTCTGATCCCCATTTCCTATGCTCACTGGCCAGACAGTAGCACCCTGCTCCCTTCTGCTGCTTCTCCCAAGCCCTGTGCCTTGCACCAGAACAGCCAGTCACATAAAGCAGTGCTAATTCAGATACCACCAACCACCCAAAACATGTTGAAAATGCTATTCAGAGAGAGCCCATACTCCCCGTGCAGAATAAGTAGGGTACACATTTTAAGATGTTAAAAGCACTATAACTTAATACAATGAACTATCACATACCTTTGCTTTTCTGTTTCAGCCTTTATTTCCTCTGTAAAATGAAACAAAAGCATAGTTATAGAAATGGTATCATAAGCACGAATATAAAATTAAATAACAGAGAACTACTGGAAAGCAAAACTATTTAGGCAAACATTTTAAACTGGCATTATTATAAAACAGAAAATACTTGTTTAGAATTTTGTCAGTATCTCTACTCTTCACCTGCATTGATTGAGAACTGTATAATTACTTTGCAGATCTATATTCAAAACTAGATGCTTAAATATGCATCCAGTCATGCCAGCTAAACATCACATCCCTGGAATGCTTCTGTGAAGACATTGGCCAGCTCTTTTCACAGCTGACATACACAGAAATAACAAGGAAAACACGTATCATTAGAACTATTAATTTACTCATAAAGGATATAAAGTATATACTGCTTGATAAACACAGATTATACAGAAATACAACCAAACAATCCACCACTGCTAGTTCTTATATGAAATCTTAATGACTAATTATCACTCTTGGTTTTAAACAGTGTTAGGTACCACAGTGATGACTAAGGGAGAGGGAAAAAAGTCTGTAGCACTTCTATTTCATACTATTTTGAAATATATTGTAACAGAAGGATGAATAGCTGAATGCTTTTGACAAATACTTTAAGCAATTTTTTAACAACACACTTTCAAAATAATTTAAAATTACTGGAACTAAGTTTAGGAACATCTTTGATTCAAGAGTAGTCTTGTCTATTCTCTAATCATTTTGCATGCTTAAATCATAGGGAATTTCATACAGCCTAGGTTTTCCAATGCTGAAGCAATATATATTTGAAATAAACTGTACAGGATCAAGAATGAATATATATATATGTGTGTGTGTGTGTGTGTGTTTTAAGAAATCCTCTCAGGAGATCTATTCCACTATCAAATCCTCCTCAAACATGCAAAACCATTATCAACTAAACCAAATACTTTACTTTGATTTTTGTATGTAAGCCTTAAACTAGTGTCACAGATTGATTCTGACAAAAACCACACCAACTTAATATGTCTCACTAAGCTCCCATGCAGCACAAGCACACTTTTGTCTGCCTTCTGTTCTTCATTTACCATTTCACATGGTCATACCGATTCACTTACCTAACACAGGTTCTCATGTTTGGTATTTTATCACAAATCACCAGCAGCAAATTTGTTTATTAACTGACCTTCCCAACATCAAGGAAACTGAACATATGGAATGCACATCAACTTAAAATCTACATCTTATTTCTGGTAAGACTGATGTTCATATTTACCCCCACCCAGTAAGGCCCAGAGGTTAGCAGGTCAGTGATTCATCCCAGAAACAGATACTCCAGAAGTTGATCAAATCTGGGCTACCCAGAACTAGACAAAACATGAAAATAATTCCATATTCCAGACTCTAAGCATTCCTCAATAAGTAACTATAGTAACAATAAGACTCATAGGCAGCAATGTTTCAGTAAAGTACACCTTCCTCCCAGGTTATGACATTCAATCCTTTTACTCACTTGAAGACAAATTCCTGACCAACAGGAAGGAGAAAAAACTTGTCCTCCCTTCCAGCATCTTCATACCTTCCATTATTTTACCTCCCACTTAGCATTCACACCCAGGAACTCAGCTCCCTGAGATACTCTGAAGTCTGTCCATCAATCAACATTATCAACCAACAGATAAAACTGAATTGCTTCCGAGTTTAAAGTTTCCAACAAAACTGACCAGAGATAAAAAGCTTATAGAAGTGTCCATCTAATTAAATGTTACTACCATTTCAAGCACCATTGCCTAAGTCTATTAATGTGAAACTACTGATTTTATAACCTTTAACCTTTGTTAAACAAAAAGAAATGTTCTTACAGTGGCCGACGTCAATTATAAGACTAAAATATTTGTAATTGCAGAGAAGCATGATATGATACTATTAGTATGAATGAGGTAAAACAGCACACTTGAACTTTACTTTTACCCTCGAGAATAGAGAAAACCTAATTTCTTTCACTGTCTGATTGCTCCCTTTGCTCTCCACGCCAGAACACAAGTTAATCACAGTACAATTTCACGGTCATGGATCAGCCACATCCAGTAGGAAGCATACAAAAATTCAAGAAGCATTATCAGCAGAAAACCAGATTATAATAAAGGTAACTAACAATTCTCATGCTAGATAAATAATCAGTTAACAACACATGAACCAGAACACTGACTGATGCATTCTTTTATTTGGGAAAAAGTAATCTCTGCAGAACTAAAAATTAGCTAGAAAAGAAAGATGAAGTCAGGCTTGAAAACACAGGCTACTTCCTTATTTTGCTCTCCCTGTCTCCAAACACACAACCAAAACTGCAACAGAGAGGATCTAAGAGCTGGAAAAACTCATTATCTCAGAATCACCATTCATTCTGGGAGGGGAAAAAATAAAGAGGATGTAAGATGCTGAAACAGGGGATGAAAACTGTAGGGAAGGACAACAGCTTCCTCTGTTTTATCTGTGATGTAAATACAGAATTACTATGAAAAACTGCTCAGATTATTCTATGGCACTGAAATGATCATGTGTCCTAAAATGGAACTAATTGTAATTATTTAAAAGTGCACCAGAAATGACAAAAGAAACCCCTTCTGAATCTCCCATTCACACACAGCTCCAGAAGACCTCTTTATAGATCTCTATCACAGAATTAACAGAAATACACAAAGTTGTTGCACAGAAGCTAGAGCTGATCAAAGAGATAGATTATTTTGCTGGTTTACAATGGTATGTGTCAACTGTTTCCCCAAGCAGGTAAAATGAGTCATGTACATGAAGTTTCAAGATCATTTTCCATCTCACCTACACTTCTCTACAGACCATCATAATTTCAAAGAAATCTATGAAAATTTGTAAGACCTTTGTTGTTGGTTTTGACCGGGTTAGAGCTAATTTTCTTCACAGTAGGTTGTATATGGTGCTGTGTTTTGGAGTTTTGGATTTGTGCTGGAAACGCTGTCGATAATTCAGGAATGTTGTAGTTATTGCTGAGTAGTGCTTACAGAGAGTCAAAACCTTTTTCAGTTTCTCACTCCACCCCACCAGTGAGTAGGCAGGGGATACCCACGGAGTTGGGAGAGGACACAGCCACAACAGCCAACCCCTACAGACCACAGGGGTATTTCCATTCCACAGGGTCTCACGCTCAGAAATAAAAACTTGGGGCATAGGGCAGGGGGTGTATGTGCAGTTTGCCTATTGCTGCCTGGGGACTGGCTGATAATTGGTCACTGCTGGTGAGCTACTGCCTTTTTTTTTTTTTTTTTTGCATCACACATGTTTCTTGGGTTTGATTTTCAGTCATTTCTCCCTCTTTTCTTTTTTCTATTAGCCTGTCTTTATTTCAAGCTGAAGTTTTTGCACTTTTACCCTTCCAGTTCTCTCTTTGATACAAGCCAGTGAGAGGTTATGTAGGGCTTTGTTGCTGGCCAGAGACAAACCACAACAGGTATCCTAAATTTCATTCTCACCTCTCCATCTTTAATTCACTTCTTTAACATGTCACTTGAACACTTTTCCTTACCCTCTTCAGACTGCTTATAGTTTTTAGTATAAAAAAAATCCATACTACTTTCCAGTTTTCTTTCTTCCTTTAACACCTTACAACCAGTTAATCTCATTTGCAACCATAAAATCAACAAATCTCTCTGTAATGACAGTGAGTAACACCAAACAGCAACATCAAATGGCCAAGCAGGTGCTGTGAGTGATGCTGGATTGTAACACTGAACAAAACTCCAATTTAAGACTAATTCACTGTTTGCCCTGCTGTATCCAATTCAAAGTATGATTTAAACCTTAACTACATCAAAGGGTAGCTCTAATAACCTAAATTTCAAATGGGTATCTTTAGGTATTATTTCTTTCTGGATACCTAAATATGTTGTCATACTAAGTGAAATATAAATATTCTAGAGTTATACTTTGGCAGCAGTCACGGATAACATTCTCATCAAGTAAAGAATAATTGAACTGTTACCTTTAGCAATGTTACGTAGAGCTAAGTTCTATGATATCAACATCTAACTGTATATTAGATTACAGGAGAAAGAATTCTTATGGAATTTGCTATTAGGAAATATGCAAACTATTTACCATACACGGAAAAATACAAGTTCATTGCAAAATATGATGCTAGGTAACGCCCACCTAGAAGTATTTAATACAGCTCTTATTCTGTTTCTCCATTCTCACATCAGAATTGTATTTGAAAACAAATACACATTACATTCCCATAATACTGTATTCTAATCAACTGATGTTACCTGCCAGAGAAGCACATGCATAATTCTCAATTCCACAAGGATCTGCACATCTAAAGCCTAACATTCACTGTAAGCATCAGAATAGAAGTTTATTAAATATATAATGAATTCAAGACAGTAAGCAGTGGCATTTTAAAGAACTGTAACCATTCTGGGTGATCAGAAGGTAGAACGATCCAAAGCAGCACAGGCTGCAATACTTCAAGGAAACGAGTCAATATTTGGAGTTCACATGACTTATACCATAGAAGACTACTGTGAGAGGGAAGCAATTTGCATTCAATTCTTTCAAGTCAAAGCAGGTGGATAAGATCCAAAGAACAAGCAGTGAAGATGAATTTAAATTATATCACTATCCATATTAAAAAAATATGAAATCCAATTAAAACATTAAAGCTTTGCTTGAATTGACTTTGCTTGCATTCTTCCATCCAAGTATTCTAGTGACTGTCTCCAGTATCATACAAAATATTGTGGCAACTAAATGATTAAAAGACCCCAAATTTTCCCTCATTAACAATACTGGCAATGTCCTTCTCCATGTCAAGGTATACAAAAACTCTCTAATATAAAACTAGAAATTCAGTATTAATTTGAAGATAATTTTAATGAACTACACTCCCAACTATGTAATAAGATTATGACACATATGGTAACATTTTAATTTTTAAAAAGTACTAAGTTTGAACTTACAGTAGTAGAGCCATATAAATTTGACAAAACAAATTAACAAAACAAAACAGAAACAAAAAAAAAATTTCTCCCTCATTGACATGAAATTCCAAACAGTTCATGTTGAGTACATTCTTCCCCAAACCAGGTTATTAGAATATATTTCTCAGACTTCTCTTCTGGATATCTGTTAACTTCAAGCAGTGTCAAAAAGTCTCTTATCTATTCAGCTAAAGTAAGGAAGTACTAGCAACCAAAAGCCACTAATAGATTTTAAAAAAACCCCTAAAATAATTATGTCTAAGGAGTCCAAATAATGGAACTGGAGAAACATACAGCTGTTTTTAAGTCAAGCTCCGCTGCACTAAAAAAATGATGATCCAGTAATGCTCTCTGTGGGCAATTTCTGCTAAGTCAGTACATCTACGAAAAACCATTAAGTTTTTAAGCAAGTATACATGCTGCAAATTTAGCACTTGCTTTTACCCAAACATTGTCCCTAACATCTGAACTGCTCACACATCTTCCACAACGCTTAAGATTTACCAAGAGACCGTGTCCAGAACAGACAGAGAGATTTTCCTGATGCTTCCAGCTGACCACTCTTCTGGCTCCCATAGAGCCTTTGCCTCACTGCCTCTGAACTGTGAACTACCCTGGTTTCAGTATGTTTCCTTGTGCTGAGGAGGTATGGAGAACTGTCAAACTCAGATTATGGTGTTTTCCTCTCCTATTTCTTTCTTAACTGTAGCAGTTAATTTAACTACTAAGTTAGTGGTGTAATTAACTTCAGTAACTTTTAAGACATCTATCTGCAATATCAATCAGTATCAGTGTATGCAATAGCAAACAGACAAAAAATGAAGGCTTTATAAAAAGCCTCACTGGGATCTCAAACCAGCACAGAATAATTAAACAGTTTGTAGAACACTATACTAATCTATTCCCCTAGATTACCAAATCAGGTTGACCTGCCTAAAACTGGTAACAGTGTATGCAAATTCATTGTAGGAAGAAAGTACTGGAATGATCAGTATTTTGGGTAGCCTGCAGAACAAACCACTCATTATGAAAGCTGAAATAGTTTCTAAAATGGAATTCCCAAAATACAAATGACAGCACTCTGTCTTCCTCTAAATCCTATAAATAGCTTTTTCCATCATACCTTCCAGGATGCAAAGAGATCTCCCTTCCCTCAAATCTTCTTCAACATAGTGTCTAGAAGCTGGACAAAAAAAGCCCATTTGTGGGAGCCCAAGCAAAGGCTGATAGCAGCACTAGACCTTTAGGGTGCAGTTTTTGTTCTGTTTTAATCCAGGAAGCTAACCTAAAGAAAAATGGGATTGGAAGAAATGCAGATGCAAGTGCAAGCACAACACAGCATCAAAGTGTGTATTTTACCTGTGCATATTCTCCCCATTGTAAAATATCATGAGTATTTCTTCCCTCTCAAAATTCCTGAGCCCTGACTTTAACACAGGCCTTCAGTTATAGTTTATTCACACACCTGTACAACTACTGGTTCTTGCTGGGGTTAATTAACTTTTCATTATACCTGATTTCATCTGTCTATAAAATTATAGCTCACACAGCCACGGCATGGGGACAGAAAACAGCAAAGTTCTGTAGTGATTTAAGAAAATCACTGCTGTGGTCTTTATTTAGTATTTATATAATAGGAAGTAATTATTGTACAGACAAATAAAACAATCACAGGAGTGTATTTGAACACTTTCACTTGCCTTCCATTCCAGCATATTATACTGTTGCAACTTCATGTTTACAGGTATTGAAGGAGTAACCAAGGAAGCAGATTAATCAACACTATTTAAGAAGCAGCACTCCAAAAAACCAGCAGTTATATTTTGAGTCTGATAACTCTTGATGAAATGCTGTGTAAATCCTCTTCGTTGTACTCTACAAAATCCTGAAACCCTCTAATCAAGTGAAATGCTAAGTCATATCTCATTATCTTTGAAAAACATGGCATAGTAACCTTTGAATCATGTAGAGAAATATTTACCTGTACATGCACACAAAGTAAACACTCAAAAGTCACAAATACAGACTTTGTTAAGGTGCTTCAACTTTAGATGACACTAATTCCTCTGAAGAGTGCTAATACAGGAGAGGAACAATATCTGTTGTTACTTCTCATGCCATATTTTCTGATATGCTACAGATTTGCAGCAAATCCTGTCAGAGTGTTTCTCCACTTTTATATCTGCACTTCAAAAGTCATTTTGTCTCGTGATCCTTATAGTTTTTTTATCTTTGAAGCAATCTTCTCCTTCATTCTCAGTTTTGTTTTTAGCCATTTTTAGACACTAATACAGAACTACAGCTTCTCCCCAGCCCTGCTCAAAATATACCATTCAGGAATACGCAACTCTGGTGTAAATTTAGAAACCTGAATGCACCTTTCATTGGTAAGTAACCAAATGATTCAGTCAAATTTACTACCTGCTCCTTCAGTTTATTAGATATGACATTTTCAAATACAGAATCACTTGCAAATCTATACAAAAGCAGAAACTACTCTAGTGGCCTCATTCTGCTTAAAATTAATTCAGAATAATTCAATCCAGTGGGGTTTTATAATTGGATTTCCTGTAACAGTCCTTCTATTTGCTAAACCAAGTTGAGACTACTGTCAAGTTGCTTCACAACCTGAGGAGTGGTGACACATACATAGGCCACACACTACTAGGGATAACTGAACTGCAGTCATTCTCAGTAGCATTTATTTTATAACATGTGGCTGAAAAGCTCATTTCCTAGAGCAGTAAATCCCTCTGCTTCTCCTCATTATTATATGGGCCCTCATTCCTTATTAATTTACAGCAAACTCCCAGCCGCATCCAAATTTGTGTCTTATATCAATATCAATGAATGGAAATAGACTTTTTATTTACATCTTGAAACAGTTACAAGAGGATAACCATGTGTTATTTAGTTTAATCAAGCAGGGCATACCTTTCAAATACCTCATGCCAGCCTTTTGGCACCTCCTCTCACAACCTCTGTGATTCTGTTTCATGCTCCAAACTGGTGGCACAAGTTGCTGGAAAGTTCCATTAACATAAAGCAGTTTGGTTGCTCACCAAATACACACTGACCTCACCAAACTAAAAAAAGGATCTTCCCTAGAGAGACAGTTTTCCAATGTGCTTTAGTCCAGTCTGAAGGTGACCACCAAAAGAGATGCTTCCTCCTATTCCACTGCTGCGGGTATTTGCAAACTCCTTACACAATAGCTACCAAGGCACTGAGTTTAAATAGCCTGACAATTTTAGTTTTCATTGGGTCAGTGAGCTATTTCAACTCACTGTAGATCTGCATGACCCTGAGTTGCCACACCTCATGTGCATCACATGTTTCGGGAATGAAAAGCTGGAACACAATTGCCTATTGCAGTGTACACCAAAAATGCACTGGAATACATATACTGCAAAACCCTACGTAGTTCACCCACTATGTGTCATCAACATTATTGCTATTTTTGTAATGAAGTGAAGTTTTGACAGGACAATAATGTTTCTTTATCACATAAGGGGGGGGGGGAGGGAAGCCTGCAGCTGTATATTCTTCTTCATATTCACAATGTGTATAGATTTTCTGACTCTTCTTTCTCATATCATGTTCTATCATCATATCATATCATCATGTTCTATCATCATCTCATATCATCTCATATTAAAACACTTGTGAGTTGTGTAAATTCTGATTCTATAGGCTACAACCCCAGCAACACAACAACAGCTATTCAAATGGAGACAGGTAGCACATTTTGAAAACAGCATAAACTAACTTCATTCACATATTTTTATTATTTTTTTGTATTTTTTGCTGCTTAAAGAAAGAAGGTAGCACATGTGTGCTACGCACACAAATGAGTCAACTACTACTCAGAACAAAGAAAGACTATTCAGCAAGAAAAATTTACAATGCTGTTCAATGTGTTGAACAACAAAAAATCAGTTGCTACTTAACATCCCTTTCCTCTTGTCTGCATCATCTATCTGTATTAAGCCAGTACAACTGTCTTGCACACCTGCTGTAGAACTGCAAAGGAACTTTACTAGTTAAAAAGTAACGAAATAAAACTGGATTAAGAACATAAATGTTGACATTTTAAACTTAAATTTTAAAATACTTCTTAAAAAAACCCACAGCATGGATGAGTTCCTACACCTGGTTTTACCATGTGGTGAAGGGTAGGATGGGGAAGAAAACAAATGCTTTACCCAGTATTACTGCTACTGCTGGGGAAATATGGGTTGTTAAGTTATAACAGATTGGAACAACAGAACAGAAAATGAAATTCAACATGGAAACATGAAAATGTGTGTTGAGGGAGGTAATTTATTTCTTTAGTAAAGAATACGAGAGGACAAAATACTGCAGAGAAACACCAAAATAAGACAGACATCCTACAAGAGTTTGATCAAAGGGTACACTACAATTATTCAGGTCCAAATAACTATAATTTAAATAAAAAGCCATTCACCAAGTGCAACAGTATACAGATCAGTATACAAAAACTCTTACCAATGTCTCTCCTGAAAACAGTACATGCTGGACTAAGAAAAGCATTGCAAGTCTTTGGAGACAAACAGACAAAACAAAACATAAACAAACCATAAAAAGTAGCTTTTCTGCCTCAGGAATTGAGTTTCAAATATTCTTGCAAAGAACCCTAACTGCCATCTAAGAAGCACATCACAAGGTAAAAGAAACTGACTATATATAAATTCTGTAGCATAGTGATTATAATCAGCACAATTCTTGTCAGAAGTGAGATTTTATTTACACCACCTCTGTCACTGCAGTACAACATTATCAAGCACTCTGTGAATTCCTGCAAACATGTGTAACTCCCCTAAAACGAGATGGCAATCTACTAATTGAATTAAGCTTCAAATTTAAAGGAAGGGGGCAAGGTTAAGCCTTAAAGGCTGAAGGAATTTAATGGTCTGAAGTGATACATAACTCCACCAGTCTCTCTAGAATGGTTCATGCAAGATAAGGGGACTCAACCCAGCTCTTGTTTACCTGAGTCAACTGATGGCACACATTAGTTAGTCACCATATTCATCAAAGAGAAAATAGAGAGAAAAACCAGGAGGGACAAATTCTCAATAGTGTATCCTGCAGAGAGAGTCAGTACATCCAGTCCTCCTATCAATTTCCTTAAACATTCATTACTTCACTTGATTATTTGTTCCAGTCAGCAGAATTGTAGCTTGCACTGCATGCAAGAGCAGGGCTGCAGACACTCTCTAGGCATGGTGGGTTTATGCTTCCTCCAAGCCACAAGGAAATCAGCAGCTCTGTTGTTCAAAACTGTGAAGCATGTTTGCCTATTTGTAGAGAATGTGAATCATCAATAATTCTTGATTTACCACAGCAGCTTGATATGTTGCTCTCTGAAATTTAGAAAAGTCAAAAGCAGCCTCAGTTCTTCTTCTGCAAACTTAAAGCAATGTAAATGATCATGTATAACATTGCTGGTGAAAGCTATCAGATATGAAAGAAATGTAGTATCATGTCTTACAAAGAAAACAAGTTTGTGGTTATGCATGTTGTGACACCACATCAAGTTTGGCTTCCTCTCTATCCACTCCTTTAACTGAACAGCTTCGTTTCCCACATTCTTAAAATCATAAACTCAAGCACATTCCTCTGCTAGGAAAAGTGTGGGTTTCTGTAAAATAATAATACTAAATATATATATATGTCAGAAGTGGGAACAAATTTTGCAGACACAAGATTACATTTGAAATAAGGAAAGTATTTTTAATCATTTCCACCTGCCTGAAAAAGCTTATCTGAAATGAAATATATCCAGAACAATATCCTGTGATTTGTATCTCATCTGAAGGGACACAATGAACTTCTCTCTGAAGATCATCTTTAAGTTTAACCTTTAAGTTCAAAACAGGCAAACATGAGCAGTCTGACTCAAAAAAAATCAAAGACCTGATAGTATGAAATTAACTCACCCCTCTGCAATGTAAGTGCTGGATTCTTCCACCATATCCATCCCTCTAAGAGAAATTTCTGCACACTCACTTGCGGTCAAGCAATGCAATAAATAGAAGGCTTAACAGAAAGAAGTCTCTTAAGTATCTGACTAACTCTTAAAATGTAATTACCATTTTAATTGTTTGCATTTATGACTGAAAAAGTATCCCAAGCATTCAACAGGACTTACATTTAGAAACACAAAATGTTGCATTCCAGCTAGGATTCAGTTTGATATATATATATGATGTTTCTCCCTGCATGCTTTCATGCATGCTGTCTGCCTGACCTCTTGTAAATGGAAGTTGTCATTGCAATCCTGAGCTGAAGAAGCTGTGCAGCAGATGGACCAGGACGTCTGCTTCAGAATTTGCCCAAGCATTCTTCAAAGCCAGTGGAGAGCTGAACAGTAATTATGGAACACAGGAGATCAGATACATAGGAAGGTTCCTAATCTTAGGCATCTTACTCTTTAACTGAGTCCTGCTTCAAGAGGTTATGCTGTCCTAAGAGCACAAACAACATAGTAACAAAAGTAGCAGATAACATGAATTTAAGTCACAAAGCCAGTTTCTCAATTTCTCCTCAGCACCAATACTCTCATATTTTAATAACAGTATTACAGATGTATACATGAAGCGTTGCAGTTACATAAACTATCACAGAAACTCAAAAGAAACAAAAACTATTTTCACTTACATACTTTGGTTCTTTATGATTCAAAATTTCAAGGCCTAACCAAACATAACTTGGAAAAATCAAGCTACAGTATATGTTGCAAAAGTCGAGCTCTCCTTGTGTTCTACAAGCATTCTGTTCTTCCTACTTCAGATACAACACAGCTTTTTACACCACGTGCAAAGTTTAATTCTAGAATTAGTGTATCTTCAGTTCATGACGCCATTCCCAGCACATCAGTATTTTCAATCATCATTTCATGTCATGAGACAGGGATTTGCATGCAGTAGCTCTAGTCCATTTAGCTAAGATTTTCTTTTTAATTTGTGGCAAACCATGCATTTTAATAAATAAATAAAAAGAACATAGTCTCAAACTTCTGTACTACCCAGCTCAAAAGCTATTTCACCATAAAGTGCAGACATAATAGAAAAATAAATTTCAAAGAAAAGGAAGGAAGGCATCTAATAAAGCTTGATGGAGAATGAATGTTTCATGAAATACATAAGCAGATCAGTGTCCAAAGATGCGAACAAAAGCAGAGCAACCCTATCCCATATTTTTAAAGTTTGTGAGAGCTTTGAGAACTGGGGAACAAACCCAGAAATTAAAAATATCTGACTGTATTGGACAGAAAGATACAAGAACAGCAAGTTTTTCTTAAACCCTTGATATTCAGTCTTCATTTTGCTTCCAGGAATGGCCAACAGCATATGCTCAAGTAAATGTAGATTACAAAAGCAGGGCAGGAATGCTGCAATAGTTCCCTCCTACCAGTGTTTAGCCATCTGTGGCTTACACTCTTCCTGTACAGAGACTCTTCTTGCAGGTTTGACAATCCTTGTTAAATTTTCACTTAATCACTTTTCAAACCATTTTAACTTTTGGGATGACTGTAATTACAAGCTGCAGGAAAGAACTTTTTTTTTTTTTGCTTTACTTACATAAGCTGGGTTTTTTACAGGGTCTCTGTATCTGCATTACAAGAAATTACAGTCAATTATTCTCTCTTCATGTCTATATCACTTACAATTTTACAAACTTCCTTTACATTCATCTCTCATTTTTTTCACCTTCAGGGAACAAGAAGCATGGTCTGTTTGATCACCTCGAGAAGACATTCCACACTTTCAATCATCCTTGTTGACTTCTGCATCAAGAAGGCAGCACAGAGCAAAACAGTATGTGGAACACATGGTATCTTTATAAAGCAGCCTAACAGCTTCATTTTTTTTCTCTATTGTTTTCATATTTGTCTTTTTGACAAAGGAATCAATATTTTGATGGAATCATTAACAGTAATTCAAATGCCATGCACCCTCTTATTCAGAGCCCATGTTTGTGCACCCACAATTTCAGCCAGTTTCCTCCTCCAATCATATAGGTTAGTTTGCATTTAGCAGCACACAACAAGTACCCTTGGATCAAGGAGCAGGTCAGTACAGCACAACTGCTGCCTTTAGCAAGTTGTTTTCACACTGTTAAGTATTTTCCTTAATTAACCTTTGTCACCTCGCACCCCTAAACACCACACCTCTACAGAACTGAAACACCTCTCTGTAGGAAAAACAGAACATGTAATCCTTGAGAGCTCGGTACCTTCAGGAACCTTGGGTGAGCAACTTGGTGAGGTTCACTGTAAAACTGAATTACCTTACACTTATCTATACACTCAATGACTCTGCCCTGAAGGTTTGGGATGGTAGGTTTCCGCTCAGAAAAGACCACACTGATTCTTCCTCACCACAGCATACACATACATTCTGTTCTCCACTAGCTTTATTCTTTGCTAAGGTTCAGACTTGTGAGGCTGAAGCTTTCAAGATTTCTCCATCCCTCACAGCCTTGGCACATTTAAAAAACAAAACAAAATAAACCACTGGCTCTAGCTACACTTAGTACCTCCCATTCCTTTGTTTGCAATTAATGAAATTTAAATCTTCCATGCTCTATTAAACAGGCCAGCAACTTCAGATTTGAAGCCCTTTAAAAACTCCTAATCCTAGCAAGTTAACAGGATCTTCAAGTTTAAACTTCAAACTAGGTTTTTTTTTCCTGAGTCATTCATTTTAATTCCTCTACAGAAAACTTCCTCAGCTTCCATAAACAGCAAAAAGGTAAACAATGCATTTTCATCTTCTTCAGTATCTTTGTATTCCCCAAATACTTTTGTGATACCATTATCTCTTACAAACAATATGGATATAGGTGTGTTTTCTTTGCTGTTTGCTCTTACTGACTTTATCACAAAGTTCTGACACACTTTTATCAACAGCTGATATCCACTGTTAACAAAACACCTGACGAACAATCAGCTCTAAGCTTTTTGCTCCCCTTTCGGAGCCCTCAATCTTGTGCTACTCTTTTTGAAATTAAAAAAGATGGTCTTTAGTGAGTTTTTTTCATGACTGCTATGAAGCTGAATTTGAGACTATGTTTGAGCATACAATGATGAGATTGCTTACTATTGCAGATGAGCTCTTCAATTGCTACATCTTAAACCAATTCCTAGGTACTGCTCATGAATGACAAGAGCTGCTCAATACTTCTTTATTGAATGCTACCTGTCAATGCAAATGAATGTACTTACTTACCATGACTACGTTTTCTGTCCAGTACAGCAAATTAAACGTTCATACTTTCACAATTAATGCTATGGAATTAAGAATTTTCCACAAATTATCCCTTCTAATTCCTGGCCTAAGACAGCATCCTCATTTTAAAACCACTGATACTTTCTCAGCTGACTATTTTTAAAGACTTCTGGCATTCACATATATGCAAGCATACATTCCTTTTTTCAGTGTTACCTATTGATGAAACTATTTCTTGAGACTTCTGTTATTTTCTACTTTGCTCTATTTGACATTTGCTTGGTTGGTGACAAATGAAGACTGAAATAAATGTTTTACTAATGCTTGGTATTTATTCTGGCAAAGACAGGCTGCTGCTGCAGAACAAGACTGTCATTATGCCTCTCAGTCTTGTTTCTGGATCATTTGGCAGTATGAACAAAAGCTACGTGTCCCCTCTTCATGTAGCTCACCTCTTCAGTAGACTTTGTCATGTTACACGATCCTTTGAACATTCCTTTTTTCTTCTAATTTTTTTTTTTTGGGAGTAAGCACACATGATGCATCTTTATTCCACACTTTTTTAAAGTATAGCCAGCTACCACAAACTGCTATCATATACAAGTTTCACGGATTACTCAAGGTAATAAAAGTAATTACACCTCTGCTGTGCCCTCCATAAACACAAGTATGCAACATATTAAACAGCTGTAATATACATACAGAACAGACTCATGGAATAAAAGAAATCCTAGCATAAAATGATTATTCTAAGCCAGTCATGTGAGCATCTGCATTTCAAAGTAGGTATTTATTTTGACTGTTGGAATATTTTTTAATTAAAATCCAGAGTTAAAGCTGATCAAACTATGGGTAGTAACTGTTCCTACATCCTGCAAAAAGGGAACCTTCAGGCTTTTTGATTATCCTCCTGAAGGCACGGACAATCATTTGCTGTAACATTTTCAATGTGTATGAGGTCCATTTCTGTTCTGTCAAATGCCCAGAACTGTGATTTGTCAAAAACAAGATACAACCAAGGACAGTAAGGTTTTGTGCAGTGTCAAGTTCTAAGAACACTCAATATCAAATTAAAAGATCCCTTTGTAATATGGGAAAAATCTACCATTTATTTTTAATCTTGTTGTAGATATCTGAGTGAGATTATTTTTTTCCCTTTTGGAAATAGGTAGTTTGAATAGTGATTTAAAAGTTGAAACTTAATTTCAGATGTAAATACAAGATAATTTTAAGTCCATGATACCTAGAGAAATTGCAACAAAAAACTGCAATACAAACCCCAACATACTCCCATTAAGTAGCCTGCTCACTACAGTAACTTCAAAAGCAACAAACCACATGACACAGCAAGACTCTTATCCATTTCAGACACTTAAACTTTAAAGGTCACATGTCAGTCTATACATGAATTATACTACTGGTAACCTTCTAATTAAAAGAGTACTATGCCATTTCCCTCCTACTCTAGCTCTGAATTATAAGGAAATCATTACCTTGCAGCTATAAAACGATGGCCAGAAGACTGCAATTTAATGCTTGTCTACACAATTCGTAACTCGTAAAGTTGTACTTGATAGAGGAAACAAAAAAGGGATAACAAAGTATGGACTTAAGTTTATTTTTATGTCTGTGGTATGCCCCCCAAAAAGGTTACAACCAAATCAAGTTTGTAATTTTCACCCAAAGAAAAATTTGAACTTGTATGAGAAAGCTGAAACTTTAAATCAGAAGTCCTGATGTGAGCTCTTTTAAATGAAGCAAGCATTCAAGGTGATCATAGTGTTACTGAAGTCCTGATTTTTTCATGAAATGCTGATATAGGAAGAAGGTCAGACTAAGATATTTGAAAGAGCACAAGAAGTAAGAATATGAGTATTATTGAAAGCTCCAGTGTGACTGCCTTCAATACAGCACATATACATTAATTACTAATACAATGGAATCTTAATTGTCCATGTTTTATTTACATGCAATAGTTTATTTTAAGAAGTTCAGACCACATAAATTAAGACAATTACTCATGTGACAACTATTCTTCCTTTTCTCAGATGTCCATAAGAAGGCAAGTAGAAGGCTACTTAAAAAGACCACCACTACACAGTATTATTAACCCTGCTCATGTTGCCAACCGCAACATGAAGCAAGTGCTTCTTTTACCACTGCTTACCAAGCTGTGAAAATTTCTGTCATTCACTTCCGTATTTACTGGATCCACAATTCATAATACAGTATTATGAGAAAATGTACCTGCATTGACTACAAAAATTCTTTTTATTTAACAATACAGTTACATTTACAGTTTACTTAACCATATGTCCTAAAATGCTCTTAAAGATTAAGTAGGAGAGGCACAAGATCAGCGAAGCAGAAAATATAACTAATGGCTGTTAAACAAAAACTGTTATAAACTACAGAAGTCAGTCAAAGAAATTGCCACCTGCCTCAAGTTCATCACTGAAAGGCCTGGACAGCAACCAAACAGCAGCTTCAGCTTTCACGTGATAAGAAGGTGAACAAGGAAAGAATAGTCCAAGTGCTGCCTTTCCTTCAATATAAAAGGCTGTCAATAATTTGAACACAGATTTTGTTCTGAGCAAGACTCAGAGATGGAGGTCAAACTTAGGTGTGGAGAGGAAGAGAAAAGGAGCTAAGTTACAAACCTGATGCTTCTCCAAACATCACTAACCACCACAGACTATATATCCCACTGTGTTAGGTACAATTCTAAAGAAGAAAACTATTTCTCTTCACAGCAAATTTCTAAGCAAGACAATCTATTTATATGCATAATCACACAAAATCAGATTTCATGTCTTAAATCACAAGTGGAGAACATCCAAGTATCTCATTTTGAGGCAGGTGAAGAAAATTTTAATCATACTTCTCAGACATTTAGTTTTTATCCAGCTTTCAAACTTCCATGCAAATGCAGCTGTTAGCTGTTAGAATAGTCTAGCAATTTTACTTAAGGTTATAAAACTGCTTCCATTTCAGAACAATGAAAACAGACGTTAATTTACTCCTATCCACTTTTCTACACTCCACACAAGACTCAGGACAGCATTCTTGAACACATCACAGTCAATCAGCCAAATTACGCAAGCCAAGTTAAGACTCTGCCTCTTCCAGCTTTCCTGAGTTGCAGAAAGAACTCTGATTTTACGTTGGCTGCTGCACTCTCAGTCCAGGTAACAATACCACCCAGACCTTTAAACACACCGTTAACACCTGCAAGGTCACCTTTCAGGCATGCGGCAGTGTGTTAGCTTTACACACAACAGAACCACACCTTTGCAAAAAATATCTTCCCTTGGAAGGGCATTCCCTTTAGTTTATGCTTACAACCTGAATTAAAAGTACACTGCTCTGTGCAAGTGTATCTGCATTAATTTGTAGCATAGTTTGAAAACTAAAATATGATGGGAAGCTACCAAAGAAATCATACCAGTGGCACACTACTTATTTTTAATGTACAGATTTGAAACTTTGAAAGTCTACTTTATACTATTCGACTGGACAGCTTTGACTGCAGTATAAAATGCTATCTAATAGCTTCAGTAAACCTCAATTTCAAAGTCTAAAAATATCTCCTCCCTCATTTCTCCCAAACTGCAAAGCTGCACATTGCAATGTCGAAGCATGTTGGTCATTCAAACCAACTGCAATGCAAATTGACACTGGGGAGTCACTTCACATGAAAAAAAAAAAAAAAA